>OX030949.1:132083697-132393697 GCA_943735915.1 Pherbina coryleti
AGTTAAAATGAAATATATATAAGTTTGGATTAAATCCCCCCACAGACACGCCCACCTTCCATACGATTTTTTTTGCAGAAAATAGTAAAAATAAACGTAGAGCTTTCAAATTTGTTATGAATGCTTTGCATACCTAAATACGAAAAATATATATAAGTTTGGATTAAATCCGCCCACAGACACGCCTATCTTCCATACGATTTTTTTTGCAGAAAGTAGTAAAAATAAATGTAGAGCTTTCAAATTTGGTGCGAATGCTTTGCATACTTAAACATAAAATATATATAAGTTTGGATCAAATCCGCCCGAAGACACGCCCACTTTCTTTTTTTAACAAAAGTTGTAATCTTGAAGTTAGTCTTTAAAAAATATTGTATTATAAATAATAAAAAAGTATTGGAAAAAAGTTTTACTTCCGAATTTGAGCAAAATTTGCTTATAGACACCACCACCTTTTATCCTAATCTTCTTTCTTTCCATATAACACTTATTAAACTCTTCGTATACAAGTAAAAATTCTATGGGTTTTAACATTTTTCTTAAGAACATAAGCATAAGCCGTACGGAGTCGGCATAAAATTGAAATAGCTAGTTTACAATTTTAAAACTATTTTTTATTGCTCATAAAGCTCATTTTGTATAAGTTCTCGAGCTTCTACTGACAGCTCTTTGTATTTTTTGTCTTTCTTCAGTCGCAAATGGCTGACAAGTGGATCAGAAGATATTAAAAGATGGTGAAAAATGTCTTCATTTTTAAGTTACGGTGCGCGTTAATCATGCAGTAGGGTAAAAAAGTTTAGGGCACTTAGTATGTGTATTTGACAAAACTCATTAATTTCGGTTTATTGTTGTTTAATTGCTTTGACAAATTGGCGTGACTTTTTTTATAATGTATCACTTCAATTAACAAATGCAAAAATAGTCGCATATTTGCTCAATAGAAAATGTTAATGCCAAAAGGACACCTGTCAAATTGCTCACAGTCTGAGTCAACGTATAACGCCGTCTATCGGGTTGTGCCATTGACCCCAACACAGCGCCATGCATTACTTATCTCGTTTCTTCTCCACAAAAAATTCACGCAAAACGTCTTTTATCACAATGAATTTAACAATCATCAGTAATCTTCTATGCCTCACAACGAATTTTCCACCTTTACATTGTTCAAAATCATCAGATCATGCGATAAAATGCAAAATTTCGTTGAAAAAAAATTCACATTTTTTTGCGTTTTTCCGCAATATTCCGAGTTTTCCACTAAGAATTCCCTATTTTTCCATTCGAAAAGCCATTCCAAAACAATTGCACACAAAATTCTATACAAATAAATTAATTTTCGACTTTTCCAATTTCCCGACTTTTCCCCACCGAAAAACCCGATTTCCCAAGGGTTTTCCAAACATTTTCTTTCGTATAATCCTTTTCCTGGTCATTATGAACAACTGCAAAAAATTGAGCGAAATCGGCCTGCTATTTGTTACTTTTAATGCAATTTTTATTTTGAAGAAATACGCTGAATATTACTTACTTACTTATCTGGCGCTTACAACCGTAAGTCGGTTTTGGCCTCGTATAAGAAATTGCGCCAGCCATTTCTGTTCTGCGCTTGCTGGCGCCAGTTGGAAACACCAAGTGTAGTCAGGTTATTCAACACCTGATCCTTCCAACGAAGATGTGGGCGTCCTCTTCTGCGTTGATCACCACCGGGCACCGAATCGAATATTTTTTTCGCTGGAGCGTCGTTTTCCATTCGCTCAACATGACCTAGCCAGCGGAGCCGCTCGATTTTAATACGCTTAACTATGTCGATGTCAGCGTACAGCTCATACAGCTCGTGGTTCCATCGAATTCGGTACTCGCCATTGACGCAGATTGGACCGAAGATCTTACGAAGGATCTTTCTCTCGAAGGCTCCCAAAGTCTTTTCATCAGAACTGCTCAACGTCCAGGTTTGTGCTGCATATAATAGGACGGGCATGATTAGTGACTTATAGAGCGTGAGTTTTGTTCGTCGAGAGAGGGCTCTACTTCTCAATTGCCTACTCAGCCCAAAGTAACACCTGTTGGCAAGAGTTATCCTTCGCTTTATCTCAATACTGACATCGTTGAAAGAGTTTACGCTGGATCCCAGGTAGACGAAGTCCTTAACAACCTCGAAGGAGATGTTGTCAACAGTGACGTGGTTTCCAAGACACTGGGACTGTTTATTTGTTGACACTAGGTATTTCGTCTTATCTGCGTTCACTACAAGACCCATTCGACTTGACTCTTTCGCTAACCTGGAGAATGCTGCGCTGACTTCGCGCGTATTATGGCCAATGATATCGATATCATCAGCATACGCCAGCAGCATAATACTTTTGTAGAATATCGTGCCGCTGCGTCTCAAATCAGCAGCTCGGATGATCTTCTCCATCATTAGGTTGAAAAAGTCGCACGATAAGGAATCACCTTGTCTGAAACCTCGTTTGGTATCGAATGGAGGAGTGAGGTCCTTTCCAATTTTAACTGTGCTGCTGGTGTTGCTCAGTGTCATTTTGCAAAGGCGGATGAGCTTTGCAGGAATACCAAATTCAGACATGGTGGAATATAGATGATTCCTTATTGGACTGTCGAAGGCGGCTTTGTAATCGACAAAAAGATGGTGTGTGTCGATTTGTTTTTCTAGGGTCTTCTCCAAGATTTGTCGTAGCGTAAATATCTGATCTATGGTGGATTTGCCAGGTCGGAAGCCACACTGATAAGGTCCAATCAGCTGGTTTACGATGGGCTTCAGTCTTTCACATAGTACGCTCGACAGGACCTTATATGCGATATTCAGAAGGCTTATCCCACGGTAGTTGGCGCAAATTGTGGGATCGCCTTTCTTGTGGATTGGGCAGAGCACACTGAGGTTCCAATCGTTTGGAATGCATTCTTCCGACCATATTCTGCATATAAGCTCATGAATGCATTTAAATAGAGCTTCGCCTCCATTCTTGAAGAGCTCAGCAGGTAAGCCATCGGCTCCTGCGGCTTTGTTGTTTTTAAGCCGAGCTATAGCTTTCAAGACTTCACTATGGTCGGGCAGCGGAACTTCAACGCTGTCGTTCAAAACTGGGGATTCCGGGATATCATCTCTATTGGCGGGATTGTTGTCGTCGTCGCCATTCAGAAGCCTAGAGAAGTGTTCCTTCCACATCATCAGTGTACTCTGGATATCTGTCACTAGATTCCCATTTTCATCCTGGCAGGAAGAGGCCCCGGTCTTGAAACCATCGGCCAGGCGTCTAATTTTTTCGAAAAATTTTCGGACCTCATTCCTGTCACCATGCATCTCAATTTTCTCGCACTCACGCATTTCCGCTTCCCTTTTCTTTCGCCTGAAAATGCGTCTCTCTTCCCTCCTCTTCTCTTTGTATCACTCCTTAGCAGCACGCGTTACGCTGAATATAATAAAATAAAATATTTTTTGATTGACTTTCAACGAGAAAAAATCACTTTAAACCCATTTGGGGCAAGTTCGGGCAGCAAGAACCATATTTTTCTATAAATATATATATTTCTGGATACTATTTTGAAAAAAACTGGAAATATGTTTTTATATGTTTTTTTTTTACTGCTAAAGTTTTCAAACTTTTTAGCCTTTTTGCAATAAAAATGCTTATTTTTAAAAATCACAAAAAATAAATTTATTTTAATAACAACAAAAAAACTACATTTTATGAAACAATAAATATTATTTTTTTATTATTTTTTCATTTCAATTCCATTCTTATAAAAACAAAAAAAGTGGAACACTTACAACTGCAGGTAGTAAAAAGAAGTGATATTCTCAAATTTTTGTCATTAATAAAAGTTGAAATTTCGAGCCATTTTCTGATCAAACCTTAAAAGATTTCCTAGTGATTTTTTGGGTGTTTCTTATCTGAAGTATAAACTGTCGATTTTTTTACAATTTCAAAACTTATACTTTTTTCTATTTATGGCCACGAATCTCCCACTGTGCGATGGTTCAAAATCTTGCGATGGAACTTCGTTTGCCGTCGTGCACCAAAATGGCAACTTAATCGCTAAAGGATTACTTCCAGAACACGCCTCGGTTCTTACCGCTGAAGCTCTGGCAATACAAACTGACATCGATTATTGTGTTAGTAATTAAGGGAAATTTGTAATCTGTTCAAATAGAAAATCCACAATTAACGCCATCTTGAACATCAACAATTACAGTGAAAGCATATCCAATATCCGGGATTCTTACATCCGACATCCAAAAACGCTTCAACTTATGTGGATTCCTGGCCAGTCATGCATAACAGGAAATGATAATGCTGATCAAGAAGCTAAAGACGTCGCAAAATCGCCATGTATAACTATAAGCACAAATGAGCACCTATGCAAATGTTGCTTGGAAGTGTGGCCTAGCTATAGCCATCGCTCGCAGCCATCGCTCAATCCAGACGGACTAAAAGCAAATTATCCTGCATCATATTCTCGACAACAAACCAGACTTTTCGTTCGAGTTTGAGTTGGGCATACAAAATTGACTCACGAACATCTTTTCATCTTTTAGGTGGCAACTCTCCATCAAACTGCAGATTTTACAATGGACCACCAACTATTGAACATATTCTTAACGAATGCAGCCAATTTACTCATCAGCGCAAGTATACTTTTAAAGATAGAATTCCTCCTGAACTTCTAAAACCACAACCTTTCCCAATATCGATGCTATTGAATCTTTTTTTCAAAATTGCAATCTAATTTTAGACATTTAGTATAAACAAGTATTACATAATTCCTTTTATTTTTACCGAGTCGAAAGCCCTGGCAGCTAGTACTCGCTGTACATATTATTATAATAATTTATTACTGTAATTAATAAATATTAAATTAAATTAAATTAATCTAAATTTCAGAAATTTTTTTAAGTAGCCGAAAAAAAATACTTTCATTAACATTTTTCTTAAATTTGTACTGTTACCGTCCGAATAGCAAAAAAAAAAAACATTTAAAACATTTGTTCTAAATAATTTTTGTCGTGCAGCACTACGAGTACCATGACAACCAGCAACAATAACCACACACAGTCAACCAGCGCAAATACATTTATAACAGCACAAGCAGACAATTTAAATAATGCAACTCCGTGCAAGTCTGGTTTGTCATATAATTAAAAATAAGCACTTGAAAGAACAATGAAAATAATGTTAAAGGAAAGTGATAAAGAGACCAAGAATGATAAAGCAGCACAAGGGCAGCGAAAATGACGAAGATACTTAACAGAAAGTATTAAAAATGCAAATTATAAGTTATGGCGAACGATTTTCAACAACAGAAACAAGCGACACTCATCAAATTCTGAAAGGACCTTCAACAGTTTAAAGGTTCACTTGTGGAACCAAAGATAATTGCAAAAAAAAAATAAAATTAAACGTAGCGTTCAAAATGCACTGCCGTTGGTGTTAGCATCATGTGACCATTATATTATTCATTGGCTCGAAAATTCAACGAGAATGACAGTAAACGAGAAACTTAAGAGCTTCATAAAAACTCAATTCAGAATTGGTTATAATATGCAAATTTCTGTCCATATTTCAAATCATTGAAAATAAATGTTTTGCATACATAATATATACCGTACGAAAATTGTTTTCTACTTAAATAGGTATCGTTCGGTACGGAAAATGAGAAAAATTTTCAACGTGTGAGCAGAAAGATTCTTTGACACCAAGTTTATTAATTTGTGTCCTTTGACTTCCAAAAATGGACAGCACAAATAAAAAACATTAAATAAATCCAATCTTGTGTCACAACAACCAGTGCAAGTTCCATAACAATACTTTCTCATGTTACGTAGTCTGTCTCTTAAGTCTTGCGCCTCGGTAACACAAAGCATTGCCAGATGAATTTTGACAGTTCCATTCGAAAATTTGACATTTTCTAGCCTAAACGTAGTAACAATGTTTTTGGTGTATGTGCGCCCACTGTGTTGTTTATAATGGTTTGAAAATTGTATTTCGCCAAAAAAAAATGGAATTAAAACGTGAAAATTTTCGGGTGATGATTTTTTACGATTTTCGACGTGGATTGACAAAAAAAGAATGCATCGATCAATTCAGTTCAACTTTTGGTGATGAAGCACCACACCCAGGGAATGTAAAACGCTGCTTCAATGAGTTCGAGCATGGTACTTGTTCTCTCCAAAACGAATTTCGTGAAGGTCGTCTAAGAACGGCTGTTGTGGCAGAAAACATTGATGATGTGCGTGAACTGTTGGAAGCAGACAGGCATGTGATAAACCATGAGTTCTAGTCATTCTTTCGATTTTACATAAGTATTTAGGCGTCAGAGAGATTTGTTGCCATTGGATACCACATAATTTGATGGTTGCTCAAAGAATGCTCTTGTCGATTTGTGCATGAAATGCTGAAAAACTGCAGTAGGTGTGGTTCGAAACACGTCTACGATATCACCACAGATTACAAATCTTGGCCTTTGAAACAAAGCAGCAATCCACTGATTGGGTCTTTCAAAGTGAGCAAAACCCGATAAAAGTTGTCCACGTACGAAGCACATCCAAGCAAATGGTTGCAATTTTTTTCAGAAAAACCGATCATGTCACAACTGTACCACTTTAGCAAAGGAGAACTGTTATTGCTTAATGGTACACAACCATCTGTTTGCCGTGAGTCTTCCAAGAATTGAGGAAAGCCAACCACCGATGGAATATCATACTCCAAGAATGATAAAACAAGATTACGAACGCAAATGAGAGAGAGAGCATGACGTCATCCAGCGCTTTTGTCATACTTTGGAATAATTTTACTTTGGGTCCCACGCCTAAATATTTTTTTTTCTTATATTAATAAAAAGTATATAGACTTCCTTAACCTACTGGTGCAATAAAATTTTGTCGATCTCGTATGGTTGAAAAGATAGAAATTGTAAAAGTTTGAAAAATTTACATTTTCCCGAATACGAAAATATCCATTTTTTATACAGAAGCGTAGTTATTTTTACTTTACTTTTCCGCAAGAATTTATTTTCAATTTCGTCAATTTGCCTAAGTGATCGCACTGTTGCATTAATTTTGTTATGCAAAAGCGCTGCGTGACGTCATAGAGCCAATTAAGAAAGAGAGCATTACAGAACGGGACTGCGGAACTCATAATCTTGTTTCTATCATTCTTGATCATCCTCCATCATGGCAATGCATGCCCATGTTCCCAAACATCAGCTTAAACAAGAGAGTTTTTGAGCACTCAAAACGTGGAATTGATGTGTTATCTGCTCCGACTTGGCACCCAATGATTTCTTCTTGTTCCGTCACAATTAGAAAAAATGCTTGGCAGGAGTTTTTCTACGCCAGAATAGTCCTTTAAGGCCTTCAGAAACCTGGTTTCGGAGCTATCAACTTAAGAGTGGCAAAACTGTTTTGAAAATTGTTTCCAGCAAATGCAAAAGTGTTTTCATCTTTGAGAATACTTTGTAAAACAAGAAAAGCATTTTCACTAATTAACCACGGTTTTTTCATTGTTAGGCGCAAGACTTAAAAGGCAAACCTATTTTATATAAAAAGTGTCAGTATGTTGTGAATTTTGTAAATCGCACACTAAATTCAAAAGAGACACAACTCAACATTTTTCTAAATAGACTTTTTGCAATAAGTCAATTTACAGTAGGGTAGAGGGGCACCATTCGCCACTTTTTTTTTTTAAATGCTCTTCAAAACAAACCACCACTATTTATTTAAAAATTTCCTCAAATATAGAAAGTAGTATTTATTATTTTTGATTTCTCATTCTTATACCTTAACTATCTTAATAATTTATATTACTTTTTGATGTTTTCCAAAGTTCTCTGAAGTGGCGAAAGTACCCCACCTATGGGGTACATTAGCCAATGGGGTGGGGCTGAACCGCCAAGAAAGAAAATTCACGGTTATGGAGGAATGAATATTTTTTAAAAATTTTACTATCGTATTTTTATTGAATATCACTGAAAAAAAATAATTATCAATTATAATTAGATAATTTCTAAAATAAAACACTTTTAACCCTTTGACGACCGCTCCTGAACCACTGGAAAATTCGTTAATCTGACAACGAATTCGTGTTAAGCGACTCCAAATTACTGAATAAAAGTGTCGCAAAAAACAATTTTTTTTACCTGCAAAAGTGTGAAAAATCATGGGACCTATATGTCCCAATAGTCGTCAACGATAAAAATGTATACCACTATTTTCTCTCGTCGACAGTATGTGAACGAAAAGTTTAAGGTTGAATTTTGATTAACTTCATTAGAACTCGTTGTTTTTAATCAGTTTAAAGGTTTACAAATGAAAGTTTAAAAAATAACTTTTGCAATTATGGTACTTTGACCTCTATATGTGACCCGGTCTACGAAAAGGGACCTTCGGTGTGAAAATATCATTTTTCACTTTTTTGGCGATTCGGATAGACTAATGTGTGCTCTTTCTAATGGCGCAAAGCAGAAGTTTCCAACTCGTAAAGTGAACGACAAATTGGTATGCCGAGGAAAGAGAACTGAATCTGATGCCTTGTAACTTCTTTACCTTTTCTGCATTCTTCTACCTTCCGCTTAGCTATTTGTGAGTAAACACTTTGCAATTCTGCATTATACCTTATTCCAGCTTAATAGACTAAGAAATACAACTCTGTAAGAATAGAGGATAAGCTGAAATAAATGAAAAGACGCCATTCAGTGTGCGACAATTAAACGTTTACAAACAGCTGTTTTCTCGAAAACTTGTTTTTACACCGAAGGTCCCTTTTCGTAGACCGGGTCACATATGACTATTGGTTAAGGAGATATTTCCAAAATATTTAAAAAGATTGTTAAAAACCCCAAAAACTCTATCATAATATCTGGCCTTCTATATTTGCTACGGCGTAATGTTTGTCATCCAATGAAAGGTAGAAAAATAACCTTTCCAATGGTGGTACTTTGACTTCTGTACGACTATTGCAAATATCACAAAATAGGTTTAATTTTCCAAAAAATCGGATCTTTCATTTGATGCAAAACAAAACTCCGTAACAAAAAAATGTTTGGGATTTTTTAACGAATTTTTAAACTATTTTGGAAATATCTTTTGGACCAATTGTCGTATAGTGGCCAAAGTAACACCATTAGAAAGAAAATTACACTTTTGATTTAGTGCTTTTATTTCAGTATTACTACGAACACGATCGCAAATCAAAGACCAAATTTTACTTGCGTCTTTTCTGCGATCGCTTTAATTTGAGTGTGGACAATAAGTGGTAGATCTAGGATTCACCAGAGGAGGGAAGGACTGAGCTAACAGTTTTATAGTCTAAGGGGGAGGCTGAAACGGCTTTTAGCGCTTTTTTCAATTTTTTTCCCACACAAAAATTTCTTCAAGGGGGATGGCGGCTTAAGCCTATATAAATATATATACCCGTATATAAATCCGCCGCTGCGCACTGTGGTTACAACAAAATTTTTACTTCGAATAATGATTAATTTTCTATGTCTGCATTGCAAGTCCGCAGGCAACTGGTTACTCAAATGATCTATACGGTCACCAACCGCTGTTGAGTTGTTGTACAGGTACCTAAGAGATTTAAACTTGCGGATATCACTTCCCTGTCCGATAATTCTGCAAAAGTGAAACGGGACGTAGGGATGTATTTTCTGTTCAAAACAACACAAATACCATCGAAGGAATACTATTTGTGCCTTTTGCAAAAAACCATTTTGCTTTGCCAATGATCGAAATAACTTCAAATTTCATCATAAGAAAATTAAAATTCAATGCATTGATCAAAAATGCAATTAAATTTATTTTTATTTCCAATAAATCAACTTTACAACAAAATTAAATATGTTTTAGATTTTGACCGTTGACGACCATTGGGATATATAAGTCCCGTCAGATTTGGTAGTCGCGTGGATAGCCCGAGTGGACTATCTTTTTTTGCTATTTTTTGTTAAAAGGTGGAAGGTTGCCCGCAACTTCCCCAAAAATTTTTAACCTATAGCTCCTTCTACCCCCAAAATATTGAAGCAAGAAGAAGGGGGAGAAAAAGTAAAGATTTTTCGACTTTGGGGTTGTCTGGTAGGCAAAAGAATGAATTTATCCTTGAAAATTAAGTACTTTCATTCATTCCCTGGAAGAAAGACACATTCATTCCCTGTTGAATGATACCTTGTTACGAAAAATCGTATGCCTAGTTTTTCTAGGAAAAATTCGAAATTAAAAGGGTCACCGGTGTCCGTCAATGGTCGTCAAAGGGTTAAACGACTTTAAAACAAAGACATATTTTGTAAAAGTTATTTTTTGGTATTTTCAGGTAATTGTGTAAATGAAACAAAAAATGTAAATTTTTAGCTATTCTTCCGGTAATCTATCCACTTCACGGGGTACATACGCCGGCAAAATGGCCCCAACTGCACTGCGGCGAATGTACCCCAGGAGCAGCCACTATGATAAAATTACTTTTTTTGCAAACTTTTGACCAATTCAACATGTAAGCTATTGCTAACTCATTAGTTAAATAATTCCGGAATTATATGAAAAGACAACTTTGTTTACACTTGATACCTAAGAAAGTTATAAAATAATATTCTTACATATAAATATTTTTTCAGTCAAGCAAAAAACACAAAAACAGGTCCGCTCGTAAATACACGCAAAGTACAACTGTCAAAGTTGAGTGGATAAAAGATCGTCGATAAATACACAAATTATCGATTGTTTCAATAAGAAAGCTTCTTTCAGTGCCCCACTGACTAATCATCCCCCTTCTACCCTACACATCGCTAACTACAGAAAAAACTTCGTTTTCATCACCATCTTTCTTAACAGGTAAAATACCGTTATGACTGTTCTCATGTATCATGTTGATGACAAAAATAAACAAAAAACTCATGACGTCATGAAGCCGAGAGTGAACATCAATCATGTAGCAGCGTTACATGGAATTATAACTCGAGAAGTAATATATGGTAAATGTTTTAAAAGAAAAATGAAGGATTTATATTGTGCGTTATAATGAAAAAAAAAATAATTATGACATCGTCATGTTGCGGAGGGCCTTTCACCCATGCAACGAAAATGAAGAGAGTAAGGAGTCCAAAAAACAAAAAGAAAATCTAAATAAAAAAGAATAGGTTTGTAACGACTTCCTGTTTCCCAGGATCTATAGCTGGGATAGATCAGCGAGTGTCCAGGGCAGGGGCGGTTCCAGGAATATATTTCGGGGGGGGTTTCAAAAAAATTTATGTACGTTATATATATAAAAGGTAGTTAAATTTTAAAGGCCGATGTTGATTTTGAATAAAACACAAATTATTAAGGAAATTATTGTCGTTTCTTTTTATTATGATAATATTGGTATGGTTCAATAATGCATGGAACAAAATATCGGCTAAATGGCCGCCGCGACCTCGTCGGCACACCACCATCCGATGGTCCAAATTTTCGATGACGCCGAGGCATAAGTGAGGTTCTATGCCGTTAATGTGCCGAATTGGCGGGGTGCAATAAGGCCAACGGCAATAAGGCCGAATTGGCTTTATTTCCTTTTCAAAGAGAAATAAGGCCGAAATTGTGAATTTGGTTTTATTTCCATTTGAAAAGGAAATAAAGCCAAAAAAAAAAATTAGCAAAATGGTAATAAGGCCGAAAAATAATTTTTGCAAACTAAGGATTATTTTTTATAATTATTTTTAATAAAAAGTACGCTCCCTGTAGTCTGTTGTTTGAAAAGTTACTGGACTCAGCGTAGGTACTCAATTTGCAAGAGAACAGTTGCCATTGTCAACCTCAATGTGCTTGTTTTCGTATCAACGCGAAAAATTTATTAGTAGTAGTTCAATAGTGAAGGTGAAGAAGGTTTAATATTATAAGGAATGAGCGCCGCAGGCAAAAAATTTTTATTAAAAATCGCGGCGATTTATTATAAACCTGCGGAGCTCATTCTTTATAATATTAAAGCTTCATATTTTATAAATTTTCATTCATAACTTTTACGTTTATATTTTACATTTTTTTCTCGACCACTTACAAAAAGATGTATGTTCTTTAGCATTTAAACGATCATATTTTTCGCTTTAAACGGATATATATTTCTATTATTAGAATAAGATATCCTAGTCTTCTCAATAAAAAAATATGTACATTTTTCAAACTTTCACGATTTTTATCTCCTAAACCATTTAAGACCGACCTTTTTTTGCAGCATGTGCATTAGGAGCTCCAAATGCACATTTAGAAAAAAAAAGAAAAAAGGAGCATGGGCCCTTAAGTACAATTATTCCAATACTTTATATCTTTAATTTTTCATTAAATAAAACTAAAAAACTTATTTGATGGCGTTTTAATATTGGTTCCTTTTAAAGGGAAATAAGGCCAAATTGGCTTAATTTATTTTTCAAATGGAATAAATAAAATTGCCGTTGGCCTTATTGCACCCCGCCGCCGAATTATCTCATCCTTTAGCTTTTGAATTGTTGCTGGCTTATCGACGTACACCTTTTCTTTCAAATAACCCCAAAGAAAGAAGTCCAACGGTGTCAAATCACATGATTGGTGGCCAAATGACATCGCCACCACGTGAGATAACACAGCCATTGAATTTGTCGCGCAAAAGAGCCATTGTTTCGTTAGCTGTGTGGCAAGTGGCACCGTTCTGTTGAAACCACATATCGTCCACATCCATATCTTCCAATTCGGGCCATAAAAAGTTCGTTATCATCTCACGCTACCGAACACCATTCACAGTAACTGCCTGACCAGCCTCATTTTGGAAAAAAATACGGCCCGATGATGCCGCCAGCTCATAAACCGCACCGAACAGTCACTCTTTGTGGGTGCATTGGTTTTTCGACAATCACTCTTGGATTATCATTCGCCCAAATGCGGTAATTCTGCTTATTGACGCATCCACTGAGGTGAAAATGTGCCTCATCACTGAAGATGATTTTCTTCGAAAATTGATCATCCACTGTTGCCATTTCTTGCCACCATTCTGACCGTGTAAATGCAAGTCTTTATGCATAATGTTCATCAACGACGAACATGAGAGGTGCAATTGTTGGGCACGACGACGAGTTGAGGTGGACGGCTCTTCAGCCACACTATTGCGAACAGCAGCAATATTTTCTGCAGTACGAGCATGCACTGGTGTTTTCACATCTCCTACAGACCTGGTTTGTTCAAATTTTTGCACGATTTTTCCGATTGTACGCACATTTGGACGATTAAATTGACCGATAAAATCACGAAGTGCTCGATATGCATTTTGATTTGAAAGCTCATTTTCATAATAAGCCTGAATAACTTTAACGGTTCAAATTGAGTTAGTCTGAAATTGAGAAATGTCAAATGAAATGCAGAAAAAAAGTTGACATTTAGGTGTGGTTTATATTCAACATCGGCCCTTAAAATTTAACCACCCTTTATATACATTAGAGCGGGATAATTTTTTTTTCAAAAAATCGTAGGCGTGGGAAGAAACCGTTAGTCTAAAATCTATTTCGAGCCTCTGGTTTTTCAAAATAAGGTTATAATTTGTGTTTTGCTGCAATATGTGAAAAAATTATTCCACTTATTGGAAAAAACTTTGCTACGAAAAAAATAGCCATCCACATTTCACTCCATATTAACTCCATATGATTGTGTGGTGCTCAGGATTATTTTTTTGTGTTAAATACCACAAGCTGACGCTGGGGTGAAGATAATTATAATAATAAAAGTTATTTCTCTGTTTATTTGACTCGAATACAAATCTTAAAGGCCAACATAAAACCAACATCAAAATAAATAAAAACTACAAAAACCGGAATTTTTCTCCATTACTGTATAAAAAGGAATTTTAAGTCTACACTTCCGATACTATCGAAACTGTGGGTTTTTAAATTAAGACTGTGCGGTGTTTGGATATATTTTATCCAAAAAATGCGGTGTTTTTATGATTTCAGGTTAAGATTGTATGTGTGACTGTTTACAGCTACAGGCGCAATATCGCAAAAACAATCAAAAACTGGAACAGAATTCAGTATTTTAGCAATACGTGTAGAAACAGCTACAAACGTTTACAGCATAGGGGTGTGAATATTTAAAGTAAATTACAAAAAAACCAATTTTTTTTCTTTGTGGTACTCTTAGCCTACATAATAAACATCAGTAAATCACATTTAAATACAGGTTCTTTTAGAATTTCGGGGGGGGGGGGGGGGGGGTTTGAACCCCCAAAACCCCCCCTGGATCCGCGCCTGGTCCAGGGTCGTACAATTATTTATTGATTTGAGACACTGATTTTGTTTTATGTTTATGTTTATTTTTTTTATTTTTTATTTTTTTATGTTTACGTTATAAATCGTAATAAATACATATTCAGTATGAAATTATATAAACTTAAGATATAATGTTACTATTGGATCCTGAATTCCTGGTTCGGAGTATTCGATTTTGCCTCAGCTCCCTTGTGTCCTCAATGCCTTCACTGTCCCTTCGTGACAACGTGACGTGCGGATTTCTAGTACGACTGAAGGTAGGCTTTGCCTAAAGGTTACAACTAATGTGTCTGTAAAAGACTGAGGATTCTTTTTTATCGGCGCAGTGGAAACTTGAACACCGATAAACAAGCGAATACTAACGAACTATTAACCTTTAACTACTAAAGATAACTGATATGTCTATGTAAGACCAAGGATTCTTCTTTATCGGCGCAGTGGAAACTCGAACACCGATAAACAAGCGAATAACTAAACAAAAAAAAAATAGAAACTTAAAATTATCAAGCACACAATGGATACGTCTGTGTGAAAACAATAATTCTGATTTATCGGCGCAGTGGAAACTCAAACATTGATAAACAAGCGAAAAAAACTAATAAAAAATATATATACATATGTTAAAACTATTAAGCATATGTCTGTATAAGACCAATGATTCTTATTTATTGGCGCAGTGGAAACTCGAACTCCGATAAACAAGTGAAAACTTAGGAGGTTCTACAAGGAGAATGCAATGCGTACTTACGTCACTGTCGGTGCGCGCTGTCGATGACTCTGCTCTGTTGATTCCTGCGTTTATGCTGTCGTTTCTGTTGGCAGCGCTGTTGGTGTCTCTGTTTTGCTCCTATCGACTTCACTGCTGATGTTCCTGTTAGCAGCATTGTCGATAATCCTAATCCTGCTGACTTTTCTGCTAAACTTTCGATTCTTGGCAGCGATGTCGATATTCTTAATCCTGCTGACGTTTGTACTACAATTTTCGATTTTTATTCGCGGCGCACTTTAGATGTTGACTCGTTCTCTGATATTCACCAACTGTCCAAAAACTTTCGATATTGTCCTTTTTATACCCTCGGTTCTTGTGCTTGTTCGTTCTCTTGTTACTATCTTTTTCATTATTGCCAAACTTATCCTCATACTTCTATTATTTTATTTGTGCTAATAATTTTCCTACTTCAGTCCAAAATCTACTACACCTGTCGACACTTCGACTCTGACCTTGATATAAGCAATGAATAATAAATTTGGATTCGATGACTTTTAATCAGTATTTTAGTATCTTGTTGACTTAGGAGCCTGCCAGAAGCCATTAAAGCGATTTATGTTGATGTTTATACATGAAAACAAAAATATTCTTTTGGTGAAACGCTTCACTCCACCAATTTTTAAAAAAAATCGGAAAACGAACATTTTCAAAGCATCCTTATTATTTTTTGCCGAAATCGAAAATGTTTTAATCCGAGCGCATATAAATTAAGAAAAATGTCCATTCTTGCGATTTAAGCTAAAAACCATTAAAAAGTTATATATTTTAGGAGTGCTGTCAAGCCTCCAAAAAAAAGTCAAACGCTTCACCCATCGCACCCTATATTTTAAACGATGTTGTGAACAAATCCGTTATCCGGAATTCTGTGTCTCAAACGATGCTAATCACCAACCCTTACGGCAAGCTTACATTTCTTACGTCGTAGTACCTAATTTTTATACCCCTACGTTTAAAAAACGTAAACGGGGTATATTAATTTTGTCACTCCGTTTGTAACGCCCATAAGGAGGCGTGGTAGGTATAGAAAAGTATATAAATTCTTGATCAGCATCACCACCCGAATCGATTTAGCCATGTCCGTCGGTCCGTCTGTCCGTCTGTCTGTCTGTGATCACGATTACAGCCGTAATGTTCAAGTTATCATCACGAAATTCGACATTTAAGCTTGTATCTAAAAAATAAAGGTCAAATTCGAAAATGAGCCAAATCGGATGAAAACCACGCCTACCTACCATACAAAGTGACTTTATCAAAACGGTATAATCTCTTAGAATTCCACAAAAATTAATATATAGACTTGAAATTTTGCACATGAGCTTTGCTATTTAATATACACTCTAAATATGAAATCCAACCAAATCGGATGAAAACCACGCCTACCTCCCATACAAAGTGACTTTATCAAAAATGTAAAATCTCTTTAAATTCCACAAAAATTAATATATGCACTCGCAATTTTGCATATGAACTTTGATATGTAACATGCACACTGTGTATAAAATTCAACCAAATCGAGTGAAAATCACACCCACCTCCCATACAAAGTGACTTTATCAAAAAACAAAAGAGAATATTTTCTGTTAAAACTCTGACGAAAATGTTTTTACATATAAAAATTTTTTTTGACTGCTTAATACTGAATATATTTCAATTCGGACGTAGGGGTATTTTAACTTCGGCCCAGTCGAAGATCATTTCTTACTAGTTTTAGTTTAAGTATTTATCTTTATTGCCTGTAAATAAAGTCTGATGCATACTACTCGCAACTCTCTGTGAAAGAACAGAAAGTATTTCGTATTATATTGTCTGGGCGGGGTGCAATAAGGCCAACGGCAATAAGGCCAAATTCGGCTTTATTTCGTTTTAAGTGGAAAAAAGGCCGTATTTGTGGATTCGGCCTTATTTCCATTTGAAAAAGAAATAAAGCCAATTTGGTCTTTTGCCGTTGGCCTTATTGCACCCCGCCTATTGTTTGATATTTTTTGCTAAATGTTTCACAGAAATTCACAATGTATGAAATTTCACTCGTAAATATGATCTTTTAATATTATTCTGAATTTTTTTATAAAAACCTAACGGATGACGAGTTTTTTTTTTTTTGCAAAACACAACATTTTTAATTGAAAAAATTCTTATATAAAGCACAGTTTCATAGAAACCAATTGCTAGGGAATACACGGCATCTGACATATATAATACATAACGTGCAAGCAGCCAGAATTTTCGCTAGTGTACAATATTTACCTCAAATACTACAAAATAGTCAGCAATGCTGTCATGCTAGCACAGTGTCACAGCTGTTGTACAACATACGCTCAACCACAATCACATATGTTTATGCATAATAAAATCATATTCATACATCGAAATATACGCAAGCTTTGAAATTTGTGTGTTTTTTTATTTTTTTTATTTTTAATTGTCATTTCAGTTATTCTTGCGGCTTACTGCAATTTGTAATGCAAGCAGATGAAGTAAAAACAACTATGAAATAGCAGCATCGAAGTTAAAAATCTTTAACTGTTACTAAGGGTAAATGGCGGTGGTTTAATGTTGGCGGAATGTTTAAAAAACGAAAGAACAACATTCAGAATTTGAATGAATTTTAAGCAGTGCATTTATTTGCACAGCTTGTTAAAATTCTGCACCCATGGATTATTTATTCTTGGTAACTTTTAATTTGCTATTATTTTGTTGAATTTTTTTTTCTTAAGTTTAGCTAGTAGTATTTACTAAGCCCTTAATTATAATTAAATGAAAAATGTTGGCTTATGAAAACATGTGTAAGTCCTTTAATAAAAAAAAAGAAAATATATCTTTATTTTGTCAAATTATAATAAATCAGCTTTTGCCCAATATGCTTATGTAAATACATTATTTTTTTTTTATTTTGCATTTTAACGATAGGGTTGAAGTCTAAAAACATTTTCTTAAAATAAAATTATGGCGGGATTACTAGAAATAAATTCGTATATAATGCACAGTTTCGTTTAAGCTAATTGCTCGGTAACACACTGCGTATGAGGAACTTTAATATCTAACGTACAAGCAGTGAGAATTTGAACTAGTGAACAATGTTTACTTAAACATTACAAAAAAGTTAGCAATCCTATTATGAGAGAGCGGATTTGTATGCAATTGCATATTTTATCTGAGCAAAAAATATAAGAACAAAATGGTTCCAAGCATATACAGAAATGATTATCGTCTAAAAATAATATTATTGACGCCCAAACGTTTTGCGTATTTTTCATAAATTTATTATTTGCATAGTTCGCATATCTTCTTTCTGCATGTTTTGCACATTTTCAACATATTTGCATATTTTGCATATTTTACACATAGTTTGCATAAAGGTTGCATGTGATCGAACTAACTTTTGTAACTTGATTTTCAAAACTATGTTGCAGTTGTTAAAAAATGTTAAGTATAGTTTTACATATCAAATGCTAGCAGCATAAGTTATGTCGAGGTTATTACGGAATTATGGGTTATAGAAAAGCTTTGTTGATCCCATGCAATATGTTTGATAACATTGCATACGCCATACACACAAGAAGTGAAAGAGCTAATGGTTGCCAGATTTTTTAGAAAAACCAGTCATGCCGCAACTGTACCACTTGAGTAACAAAGAACTGGTAATGTTGAATGGTAATGCTGAATAGCCATTTGCTTGCTGGAAGTCTTTGGAGAATTGTGGAAAACCAACCATCATTCTCCACCACACATCATCTCAAGCAATATAGTTATTGAGCACTCAAAACGTGGATCCACATTACAGTCCCGACTTGGCATCTTGTTGACTTCTTCTTCTTCCCTAACACTAAAAAAAATGCTTGGCGTGAGTTTTTCTACACTGGAACAGGCTGTTGAGACCTTCAAACACAAGAATTCGGAGGTACCAACTTCAGACTGACAAAACCGCTTCGAAAACTGATTCAAGCGAATGCAAAATCATCTGGGAGAATACTTTGAAAACAACAAAAGGATATTCACTAATTAACCACTATTTCTTCAATGTTACGTGCAAGACTTAAAAGGCAACACTCATAATCACAGAGATATGTTAGACGAATTAAGTTAAATAGACATAATTAAAGTATCTTTGTTATCTGAACAAATTTCTATCTTCAAACCAGAGCTGTAAAAGAATGCAATCATATGTGATTTTTCATCATGAGATTTACATTCAAAATGAATGTAATCATTTTTACAAATCATTGATTTTGATTCCAATCAAGGTTCCAATCAAGGTTCCAATCAATGATTTGAAAAAATTAATGCATTCATTTTTTGAAGTCATAAATTGGAAATTATTGACTTCATTCATGACAGGTTCAACTGGGCTTCGTTCAGCATCTAATCACGTTGTTGGGTCTTTAATGGACAATTTGGGTTCTTTGGAAAAAGTTTTCTGCAGAAAATTCTATTTGTCCTTTAATATTCATCATACACAGATACAATATATGCCAAAAAATCAGTTATAATTCAAATGAATCGAATATATTTATATATTTATTTGGATTTTGTTAATTCTCTAATAAAGTCACAATATAGCAAAATTAAAAAAAAAATTTTAATTTCAAATCTCATCAATGATTTGATCAATCAATGAAGTAAAAAAAAAAAAATAATTCAAATTTCAAATCAATGATTTTAAATCACAAATTAATGCATTCTTTTACAGCTCTGCTTCGAACAATGTTCCATGGAGTTATTAAAATCTTTGGAAATGTAACTTTGTTCAATTTTTATCTTTAATTAAAGAAGCTCGAAAAAGATTATTTTGAGGCATTATTTATATAGCTTAGCTCAGCTTTGTAATGGTAGCTGTAAGTAAAATACACATACAAATATGAGCATATATATTATTTCTAAGACATCCAGCGAAAACAAAAAATGAGGACCATCCCTACAAGGCAACGCGAGTCACATCCCAGTTGCAACAAGTCACGTCCCAGCCACAACAACAATCAGAAATACTACCTGCATTCATCAAACTGTGGGAGAATGCTAGCAAAGCAAAACCCAGTGCAGAAACGAAATTGTAAATACAATACTTAAATAATAAACAAAACAAATAATAAACAAATAAAAATGCACCAACACTTTGTAAACAGATAAATATGTACAACTACATCTTTATATGTTCTCTTTATTCTGTTTTGGCTCGATGTATGTATTTCTTAGAACATTTGAAAATAATAAAGTTCAGTTCTGAAGTTTAACTCAACATAAATGGTGTTTTTATTTTAATCGGTTGATCAACTTTTAAGTTGGTCACATTTCTCGCGTGATAGTAGGGGGCGATCTTTACAATGTATATGGCTGCCTCCCCCTGAGAGGCCAGCATTATCTACTTCGAAATCATATCTATTCGACTCAAAACTCTCCTTGATGTCCTCTCAAACTCCAATCTGGCAACAATTATTTTGTCTACTTATCTGAACTGCGGGCTTCCTGCCTTTAAAAAGCAATTTCAATGAAACAATTAAAATATTAGATTAAAATTATTCCCAAATCTAATAACAACTACCGAAAACGAAAAACTGACAATCATTTACGGACATGCACTTGGATCGGTAAATTAAATAATAATGTTGAACGAACTTTTAATGTTGAAATACGTAAGTTACTACATTTATTTCGGGAATAAATGTAGGGACCGAATTTTTTTCCTTATTGTTTTTCGAAATATTCTTCTTCGTGATGAATAAATTTTTGCATGCGTTCGAATCATTTGTCATAACGTATCCTATTCCCCTTGAGCAGAGCTGTAAAAGATTGAATCATTTCGGAATGCACACACTCTTAAATCATTCAAAAGCTACATCAACCAGATTGTAATCTTATGCTTCTGTAGAGTAAATGAATTACAAATGCACAATTCATCATTCTTTGAAGATAAAAGAATGCACACCCAATGCTTTATAAGGAATGGGACTTATGAAAAATATCAATCCCATTTTTGTAGGCTTAAGAAATACGATGAATGCACTCAGTTTTATCATTCTTTTCAACTCTGAAACACTGGACATTTTATTAACTACCATGAAATACTACTAAATATAAAGCAGCATTTTGCATTTTTGTTGTCATTTGTTTTCGACGGCCGATCTTAGTGACATGCTTTTGTCTTTCCTTTAACATTTTCTGGAATAATAAAGTGATTATTAACAATAAATATTATTAACAAAATGTATAAAAATTAACTTCTACAATTTGTTGTATATAATACTTTTTCTATACATGATATCAAGCCAATGGCAACCCATCACAGTCATGCCCAACAGTGACACACGCATACACAAATACACACAAAACAACTTCAGACAACAACAAATCCTTGCGGCTGAAGCCATCGCCGTCTGCATTCACTAAAATTTCAATTCGGCTGCAACTATCGATGGTTGCAGCCATCGTGGCTGAAGCCATTGGTGGCTGCACTCGTTAAAATTTCAATTCAGTGTGCATTCTTTACGTTTTGCAATTCATGACTTGAAAACAATTTTAATCAACCTATAGACTTAAGCCTAAAGAGTTCACAATTTGAAATGCTACAAAAAAAGAGTTCAGCTTTTGAATTTTTAAACAAGAGAATGAAAACTGAAAATGATTCAATCTTTTACAGCTCTGCCCTTGAGACACCTCCGAAACATAGTTTTTAAAGCATCAAAGGCTTCTTTTTGTGTCAAAAATCATTGTCAACGCAGTTTGTCTTTGATGTGCGGGAACAAAAAGAAGTCATCGATTGCCAAATCAGGACATTGCGGAAGATGATAATTAATTCAATGGTTTGAGTGCTTAAAATCGTCTCAAACAAACATTTTCTTGATGAAGAATAATTCTTCGGCCTTTCTTTGTTCACGGAATATTTCTTATTTTTCTACGTGTCTCAAGTGATACCGCGGCAAAAATTGAAAAAAAAAAAATTTCAAAATGAAAAAACTCTATTTCAGAAGAATTACCTTACAGAAAGTTTAAATTAATGTGTACTGACGATTGATTTATTGCAATGAGGTCATGAATCCCAAAGGTTTATTGCGTTGATGAAGCACAATCGTTTAGAGTGCAATCAAGTGAATTTAGAAAGGATTATTTAACAGGTCCTGTTGAAAATGGAGTTTCTGATATAATTGTGTAGGAGTCCTTAAATATATCGACTTAGTTTATTTGGTGTATCCTAAAATTTGTCATATCTTACAGTAACAAAGATTTTGCAAAAGGTTATGTCTTTTTAGTACCTTCTTAAGTTAACTTTAGTACCTTCTAAGTTAACTAACTAAACTAATTTTTTGTTTATTAAATAAGACACATAAACTAAATATCGATAATAATTAGGGACATAAGAATTAGTTCACGAATTGTTAAATATAACTGAAGTCACTCGGTAACGCTAAAACTGAAAATAGTCGCTAAAAATAAAAGTAATGATTCGTCAATGAATTGCTAAAAATGAGAGAACCAAATTGCTAACGAATCGCTTAAATTTAAAGAATTGATTCACTAACGAGTTATAAAATTGTTGAAAAGCGATTCGATAGCGAATCGTTGAGACTGAAAAAAACATATTTAATTAGAAAAAAATTGTTTCTTTGTTTCGATTGGGCTAGAAACATCTTCAATGGAATTTAACAAAGTCATAATTTCAATGGGTGCTTTCTTTAAGCATCAAGCCAACCTTTGATGCAGTCGTAACAAAACAATTCGAAAACAATTAAAAAAAAGGTTTCATAAGCGATTCGTTAACGAACCACCCCTCGCCAAAATGCTTATTGGGATAAGATAAGATTCGTCTCGGTGAATCGTTATCGAATTGCTTTCTTTAGTTTTGGAGACTCGTTAACGAATTGCTTCTTATAGTTTTGGCGAATCGTTAATGAATTCCTTTTTTCGGATTTGACGATTCGTTAACGAAAGAGGAATTTCTTCCGCTCGCGATATTATAGGTGAATTTCTTCTAATAAAGTGAAAAGGCACTGCCAACTATTCTTTGATGAACTCTAAATAAAATATCAAAAATTGGTGCTTCTTCGTCTACTTGTTTAGACGTTACAGCTTTTTTTTTAAGCGATGCGAGACTTTTTTTTATATTTTTCCGAACGTGCGGCGTCGAATAGATAAATTTGTGTCCTTGGTCACGCTCTTTTCTACAGCGACAATGGCTGCTTCGGTACGCATAGTATGAGCTCTTATTGGATAAATAGAGGTCACAAGAGTAAACGTAGACGTAAATCCATTCATCGTATTGCATATAACCTGCTCAGATGGACGTATTTGCGTACCGTAAAGTATGCGAATTTAAGGGGGGGCGAGGTAAAGTTTGTTTCGTCTAAAAAATACCTTTTTTCATGAATTTTTTTAGAAAATAACTATAACAGTAGGTTTATTTTACATATTATTATATAAAAGTAAAACATTTTTAGAATATTAAAAAAATGTTTGTTAAAAAATAGAGAGAAATGACGGATTTATTGAAGATCTCCGCAGGTCCCTCGAAAAAAGTCTTTGTGCGGTGACCAGCCTACAGCATCACTGGATCATCTGAAACCAAAAACTAAAATCCTTTCTTTAGTTATTACTTTATCTCTCCAGTGACGTCGAGCTTTTTTTAATTTTTCAATTTGTCAATTTTTGGCACCATTTCGAAGCCATTTGTTCATCCTGAATAGCAGAATTACTAATAAAATATCGGAAAAACTCAGGGGGAGTGGCACCTCCCATACAAATAAAATCTTCTATATCGAATAACTTTGGAATTATAGGTCGCACAACAACGGAATTCGGTATTCGACCGGTATTCGATATAATTTTTACTTGCCGTGCTCTTGGTAAAATTTTATGAGTGTGGCACTTTTTCAGCAACCCAAATTTTCAGTATAACTTTCAAGCTATAAGTCAAACATTAATGAAACTCGGTTATATTATATATTATATTTCATATATATTATTTATTATTAGCAGATTATATTAGTACAATAAGAACTAAGTTCTTTTATAGTACAACATTAATACATTCAATATAAGAATAATGACAACGCAATAAAGCATTAATTGTATAATTACATTAGGAATTTAAAACAACAATTAATTTACATATTATGATATAAAAAATAAGGAAAAACAAATTTCAAACATTTTTCTTAAGGATAATTTAATTTAAAAATGCAGACAGATTAGAAAGAGCAAAGAGAGAGAGAGAGAGAGAGAGAGAGAGAGAGAAAGAAGAAAAAAAGGGTTTAGGAGGTAGAGAAATGAGTTAAAATAGTTTGCCTAAAAATACTTCCAGTAGTGATTTCTCTCAGGTGACGTGGCAATGCATTCCACAGTCTTATGGCGTTAATGAAAAATAAGTGCGAGGAGTTCAATGACCCATGTCTTGGAACTATAAGAATATGACTTCTTCTCGATAAACTATATTGTAATTTCTCATACAGGTAGAACGGAGTTTTTTCATGAATAAGTTTATGGAGATACATACAGTTTCTTGCATTCAGATATGCAAATAAATCGCAACCAAGAATGGCGTTTCTATAAATGGATAAGTGATCAAACTTTTGCAAACCATATACATATCGTGTAGCATAATTATATGCAATTTGTAATTTTAACTGAGAGGAAGAATCGAGTTTACTGTATACAATTTCAGAGTATGTTATCACTGGCAAGATCAATTGAATCACTAACATTCGTTTTATATTTACAGGAGTAGCACTAGCCGACATTCTTAGATTACGCAGGACATAATAAACTTTTTTAACAACACTATTAACGTGATCAATACAGGACAAAGAAGAATTCATATAAAAACCTAAGTTGACTATTTTCAACACTACATTTAGCTTGTATGTTCCAATATATAGATCATGGACATCGTCAATACAAGTTTTATTCTTGCAGATAGGTAGGACATACGACTTTGCAGCATTTAGTTGAAGACAATTCAATTTGGCCCACTCATTGATGTTGTTGAGGTCTTCATTCAGTCGGTAACATAGGTCATCAAGAAGCCCAGTCTGACGTGAAAGATAAAGCTGAATATCATCAGCATAGGCGTAAACGGATGCGTGCTTACAGACATTAAAAATGTCATTAATAAAAATCGAGAATAAGAGAGGGCCAAGTATAGATCCTTGTGGAACACCGCTTACGACTAATTTATAGTCAGAAAACACTTGACCAACTTTTACCTTTTGAAATCTATTAGATAAATAACAGGACAACAGATTCACAGCACTATCACAAAACCCAAAGTGAAATTTTAATTTCTGACACAAAAAGTTGTGGTTTACTTTATCGAACGCCTTCGAGAAGTCCAGTAAACAAAGAAGAGTCATAGAGCCAGCATCATATTCTGGTCGTATGTCGTCAATCACCTTAACTACTGCAGAGGCACAACCATGTCCTGCACGAAAGCCTGATTGAAATGGGGATAAAACCTTTTTTCCATTAGATGCTTATTAATTTGCTGGGCCATAAGTTTTTCGCAGATTTTTGACAATGGCGACAGAATGCTTATTGGTCTAAAATCATTAGGGCCTGAGGGGTTTTGTTTCTTTGCAATCGGCAGAACAATGGCAACCTTCCACAGATCTGGAAAAGATGACGATACAAAACAATGATTAACAATATGCGTTAGCGGGCTTATAATGTGAGGCAATATAAGTTTGATAAATTTGATAGGAACGCCATCTTCACCTATTGCATTCGATTTTATTTGCGATACACACCTTCCAACATCTAGCTCATCGACCGAAACAAACTTAAAAGTTTGTTGCACGGCCAGACTACGGAAAGTGAGCAAACTGCTATCAAGTATAGAAGAAGTATCCACAAAAAAATTATTTAGAGTGTCGGGTTCAACATTACATTCTACGTTATTATTCTTGCATACCCCAAGTTTTTTTATGTTATTCCACAATGTTTTAGTTGGTAGAGAGAGTTTAAGTTTTGCAGAGAAGTATCGCGATTTTGCCTGTCTCGTTATGAGAACAGCTTTATTTCTAGCCGACCTGTAGTTTTCCCAGGCTACAAAAGAAGGATTTTTTCTCCATACTTTGTTGAGTCTATTTCTAATTTTAATGGCATTAAGGACATTTTGCGAAAACCAAGGGCAAGATACATTTTTAACACTAAACGTACGTAAAGGGACATGTTTTTCGAATAAATATTGAATAGGCTCCAGAAAGGAACTAAGTTTATTATTGACATTGCTATGAAGATAACACTCTCTGAACGAAATCAAGGATATATCATGGATCAAAGATGGATAATTAATATGTTTAAAATCACGATACGTAAAGCTATCAGACGTTACATGACGAGATAGATTTACATTTAGCGAACAAAATATTAGATCGTGATCAGATATAAAAAAAATTTGATCAAATAACAAAACCGCTGAAGGATCTGACACAATAAAATAATCAAGCAGACTAGGGGTGGTGTTATTGGAAAAACGAGTGGGAAGAATTTCATTCACCATTGATAACTCTAATGAAGATGTCTTCTCGTACAACAATTGTTTTCCTATGTCATTTGAAAGAATATTAACATTAAAATCGCCACATATTAACATAAGATCATAGTTAAGAACATAGTTAGACAATATAGAAAATAAGGGTTCAACAGTAGAACATTTATGAGGGTTGTACACGCATGATAAAAGAATTTTAGTATTACTGTCCGATATACATATATTCAAATATTCAATTCCAGGTCCACAAGAATTGCTTACAACTGCAGCACTCAGATTTTTTTACAGTAAACTGCGACACCTCCACCCTTCTTATATGTTCGATCATTTCTGAATAACTTAAAATTATTTATATCACAAATTGCTTCACTTATATCACTACACATCCAGGTTTCAGAAATGCATATTATATCAACCGATGAGTCTCCAAAAACATATCTAATATAATCCAATTTAGCCATGTTTAAACTACGAGCATTGAAATGTACTACATTAAGCCCACAATGCTGTTTGCACAACACTTGAATTAACGTTTTTTGGTTTTCATTAGCGCCAACAAACACATTGCTAGAGCCTAGCATAAGAGAAAGATACAGGAACGTAAATGTTAGGCAAATAGAAAAAAGTGAAGAGTAAAAAGAGGAAAGTGGAGAAAGGTAGAAGAAAATCTAAGAAAATAATATCAGAAAAAAATTATAAAAATTAATAATGCCAGTAGTTTAACAAAGCTCAGCACGTTCCAAGCCTTGTACAGCTTTGTGTAGATCATCCACACTGGTGATACGAATCCCGTCCGAATTTTTCTCCATGCGAATAAAAATTGAGCCACGAAAAGTAAAAGCATTATATATGCTCCTTTGCCGCTTACAAGCAATCGCAGCTTGTAGTAATTTCCGGCTGTCAGCGCTGAGACTTTCATGGATAAAAATATTGCTGTTATGTTCAAAACCAGCATCTCTTAAATTAACTGCAGATTTTGTTCGTCTTCGATATGACCCGAAAGCTTTGAGAACTTGATTGCGGTCAAAAGGAGAAAAATATTTTATAATTACGAGGGGGCATGGGTTAAGCGGGTTTGACTTCACACGGAAAATGTCTTTTATTTGAGGTGGCTTGAACTCAATATGATGACAGATACGGTTAAAAATGGCTTTTAGATTTTCATCACTAGAGCACGGCAAGCCAAACAATACCGCATCTGATGTAAAATCTGGAGTGTTGTTGTTTGCGTTGCAGTTATTGTTTATGCTATTGAAACTCAATTTTTGTAGTTCGTCACATCTTGTGGTGATATCTTTTAATTGTTTTTCCATTAGGAGAATTCTTTTATCAAGATCACCAAAATCTGTTTTTATGGCACACACTTCACTCTCAATTTTTATTACCAGCTTTGTTTCTACGCTCGCAATTTCCTCAAAGAGTTTTTTAAAAGAGTTGTCATAATGCAAGAGAAGTCGATCTTCCAGTTTCCGAATCTCAGTCTTCATATTTGCACTCAGTCGCTCTTCCATTTCCTGGAGCTGGGCATGTATTGATAGAGCTACAGGTTCACCACTCTCGAGCTTTGACGTCCCTTCTACTTTGTTATTTATTCGAATAGGTAACTGCTGTAGTTGTTGACGTGTCAATCGAGGAGACGGCGACATCGTGAGTTACACTTACTGCACGAGAACAACGAAGAGACGGATTAACAGAAAAGAAATACAGCAAAGTGACAGCAGCAGGTGGGGGTAGGAGGCTATAACACTCCAAGAGCTCAATAGCAAGATTAGCTCAAAAATAAAAGCGTGAGGTCGTGGTAAGAGACACCGACGATTGCTGAGCAGGTGTGAGTGGGGTTGATGAAACACTCGATTAACAAGAAAACTCAGTTATGAAGATCAGTTCGAATTAGCTGCGTGGTTAGTTTAACGTGAAAGATGTCGGAATTTTTGTGTTTTCGGTTAATTTAGTCTTTTTTTTTCTTATACCGTTTTACTTGCTTTATTAAAATTTTTTGAGTGCAAAACAATATGCAGTGTAAGTTTGAGTTATTATATTTTTAAACAAGTATATCGAATTTATGCACTAATAAAAACAGTCACAAAGTCACGTGCAAATAATATTATAAACAGGTTGCTTTTTTTACGTTTTTGCGCGTTTTTAGGGAATAATTAACAGAGCACAATAAAATGCGACTTGTTGATCGGAAATTTTAACTTGGACTTTAGGTTAGAACGTACTATTTAGACCTGTCTTTCGACCGGCAAAATTGAGAAAGTTTAGGCCAAAGGGGTGTGGTACCGCCCATACAATTCAAATTTATGATATCGAATAGGTTTGGAATTAAATGCCATATAATAATGAAATTCAGTAAGAAGTTGCCACTTGGCAACCTTCTACTGGAAAACTGAGATGAGCTTTGGAGAAGGGGGTGTGGCTCCGCCCTTTACACTTTAAATTTTTGATATCAGATAGATTTAGAACTAAATGTCGTATAACAACGAAATTCAGTATGAAATTACTATTGGGTAATATCCTTCTACTAGAAAACTGAGACGGTCATTGAACAAGGGGGTGTGGTTCCTCCCATACAAGCCAAATTTTTGATATTGAATAGCTTTGGAAATAAATGTCATATGTATAACAATGAAATTCAGTATGGAATTACTTATTGGTCAGGCATTTCTACTGGAAAACTGGCACGGGCATTGCAAACTTGGAGTGGTTTCGCCCACACAAGCTAAATTCAATTCAATATACTTTATTGCGAAAACTAAATTTTTCTGGCATTTATTAATCAAAATCAAATCTTCTAAAATAAAAATTTCTTCATTTTTAATTTTAAACCCGTAACTTTTGCAACTGAAAGAAATTTTACTGATATGCCCTTTGATTTTACACGAATTCAATTCCCGATTCGTCTTGCATTCGCCATGATGATTAACAAATCACAAGGCCAATCCCTTAGTGTTTGTGGTCTGAATTTAGAAAATGCATGTTTTTCTCATGGTCAATTGTACGTGGCATGTTCACGTGTCGGCAAGCCATCCGCTTTATTTGTCCTTGCACCTGATAACAAAACGAAAAATGTCGTATATCACAAGATGCTTCACTGAAGACAATCAACCCGAGTGCACTTCATGCAGCAAAATACATAGCTTCAATAAAGTAAATGTCTTGCTGATACGCTATCGAAATACTTAATTTTTGTGCTTAATAAACTATTACTTAATAAATTTTTTGTATTAATTTTATCACATTTAATTAACAAAATAAAGTCGGGTTAGTTATACCATTTACATATAACATATAACATATAAAGATCGGTAGGACCGATTTAAATTATCTCTTATTTATTGGATTTTTCTTTGCCCCAAATAGCAAAAAAACTTGGAAAATATCGGAAAAATTCTCGAAAAAAGTATATGAAAATTAATTATCTACATTAATAAAAATCATTTTCTGTTTGTTTGACCAGAATGCAAATCTTAATAGCTGGACGGATTTCACTCAAATTTGGCTCACATTTTACTTGAATCTTAGATTATGCTTTGGCATAATTAGTTTTGACCACGCCTTTTTTACAAGCAAAGAAAATCAACCAACTAGCATACTTTAATTAGCGAAAAGCTTCGTTTAATTCATTTTAAAAAAGTTCTGTAATTTTGACATCAAAAAATTCACATATCTTCAAGATTGCACAAATTTTTACAACGTTTAGTACAACGTTTTTTTCTAATAACGCCCTTTCCTTAGAACGACAAAAAACCATTTTGCATATTTCCATACGCTTTACGTAAAAAGCTTATTTTTTTCTGGCTTAAAATCGTTATCTTCTGAACGAATAAAACCTAAACGTTTTCCCCCGAGTAACACCGGGTATATCAGCTAGTTTAAAATAAAAGTAATTACCTACTTTAAAACTTAAAATGTTTTTAAAAAAATTGCAAACTTTTCATTTGAAAGCTTTCACTTTAATAATAAAAGTGTAAGCTTCATATCTAAAGTGTTCATTTTAACTCATTAGCGCCCTCTGTACACGCGCGTGTACAGGTGTTTAAATATGGTTCGTGAATACAACTATAAATGCCTTATCGAATTGTTTATTAAAATTGAAACTTAATGTCAGTAGTACTTATGAAATAGAACAAAATTGGCTGTTCTCGCGAAAATAAATGTCCATTTGTGCATTTTTTTTTTTATGTTATTCTCAAAGTAACTTATGCCGGTCATTGTTTTTACCAGATTTTAAAAATTTTTCCCGAAATTTATTAAATTTTCCATTTCAGGGTTAGTTTATGTTGTTATTTATTAGAATAAGGTAAAATAATATCAAATTGAAAAACAAGTTTTTCGAGCTCTAGGCCAAGCATGTTGTCAACAAGACAAAATGAAGAACAAAGAAGGCAACAACCAACAACAACAACAACGGCTCTGTATAGAGCAAATCACACAGCTTGACTATACAGACTGTTTCATTGGCCGCTACACCAACTCATCAGTAGCCTTTGTATGACTTTACACTGTGATCCACTCAAGCTACTTAGGTTCTACATATACTGCCAATATGCCGAGAAAGTTACCCGGAATTTGTTTTTGGCAGAGAACGCTGGAATTTTTGTAACTGAGTTCTTATCTGAGAATTAAGGCTATGCCTAAAAGTATGATACGATCTAGGCTGTTAACCTTAGTACAGTATGCATCAAAAAGTAGATAAGAACTCAGTTACAAAAATTCCATGCTGCTAGAAGAAGCTGTACAATCCATTATCAGAGATAAAGAGATGGGAAACTTCGTTTCTATTGTGAATTCTGTTGATTTTGACAGATAAAAATGCTTGTTCTTCAGTTTTTTATGCAATCACGTATTGTGTATGTGAGTTTACCTCATAGGTGTCAAAAATGGGTACTACACCCAAAAAAGTTTTTGCACATTTAAAAAAAAAATTGTTTTAAGCTAAGCAAGAATATCTATATTGATAAAAATCATTTTATGTTTGTTTGACTACAATACAAATCTTAACGGCTGAACGGATTTAACTCAAATTCGGCTCACATATTACTTGAATCCTAACTTAGGTTATGGCATACTAAGTTTTGACCACGCCTCTTCCGCCCCTTTAAAAGTAACGCAAATCTAACTATTTGCGTATTTTTTTTCAAGTGAAAATGCTCGACTTATTCATTCTAAGAAAATCCTGTTACTTTGACACCCAAAACATTTACATATCTTTAAAATTGCACAAACTTCTGGTACAACGTCTTTTTTTTAATAACATCGTTTCCCTAGAATAACAAAAAACTATCAGAAATTCGTATATTTTATTTGCGATGCAAATAACTCCGTTGTTTTTGAATATATTTCATTCAAATTTTTTTCGTTGATAAACTCAATTTAAGCACTTAATAAAAACAATTTAAAAGGTACAGTTATCTTAGCGCATATATTTTTAATATTTATTTCAAGAAAGGTCCAAAATATTGACTTTTTACTCAAAAAATGACACAAAAGTTGTTTTTGTTGTTAAAATAATAAAAACTCAAAATTGCATTTTCGACTACCTCTTAAATGACACAGCGCTTTATAGCAAAAATACTTCCAATTTTACAAAAAAATTTATTACCTGTTTCTCTCATCAAAAAACATGACCCTGCCTGCCCCCAGTGATTTTTTAAAGAAATTAATTTTTTTCAAAAGTTGTTTTTATTCTTTCTATATAATAGTTAAGCTCAAAAAATAATTTATGTGAAAAAATTATACCAATATCTCTTTCCGATCAAAAGTTATCGCAATAAATATATTTTTAGACACAAACCAAGCTGTTTTTCAAATGCTTATCTTTAATAAAAATCATTTTCTGTGAACATTAAAACTACTGGAAAACTGTAACGGGCAGTGGAAAATGACAGTGGTGTCAAACTATAAGTCTAAGAAAAGTTTTGAATACACCTATTAAGTTCCCATATAGTTGCAGGGTGCAGCAAAGCGCGCCGGGAAAAGGCTAGTTGTTAATAGAAGTCAACAAATAAATTTACTCAATACAGAATTGTGAGTATTGTCAATCTTATTTATGGAGTTGCTTTTATAATAGAAAACAAATGTTTTTGATAGAAAAAAATTTAATTTAAAATAAAAACACTTGTTCTATTCACAAGTGCTGTTGTTAACAGAAAAATATAATTCAGTTTCTTTCAAAACTACTCTATTTTTGTTTTAAAAACTCTGTTTTGATTTGTATATGCATGAAAATGTTTGAATAAAAATTGTAAGTTAGTTTTTTCCTATGTGTATGGTGGTGGTTTCGCTGAAAAAATAACATTTTCACCAGCGCTCAATTTCCCTGGAGAGCGGCGAATATAGGGAGAGAGATGAGTTTGTCATGAAATTTTACTACCACATTTATAATATTTGCATTAGTATTGATTGCATTTTAGCAAACAGCTATCCCTTTTTTGCCGAAGTTTCCAATCTCATTATCTCTGCCATTATGACTGCAAAAGATGACGACACGGAGCTTGACTTGATCGTAGTTCCACCTGATCCTGCTGTTGTAAGGGTCAAGGAAGAAGGTGCAGAAGATGATTTGGTTTCTTCGGTATTTCTACGCGATTTACCACGTATGGTTGAATTATTACGGTGTCAACATTTCGATGAAGAGTCGAAGCGAATGTTTGCGACGATGAACCCCTTTCTACCCATGTTCCACATCCTAAAACGAGCTAAAAACGATGAGCTCAAACTTCTGCTTGGAGAAAAATATTACATATTCTACAGTTCATAAAATTACACAAGTACATAATCCAAGAAAGACAACAATACATATCAGATTTCCTGGATACTTTTAGTCCTACAAGGCTGTTTGAGATATTTTTCAATGACAAAGTCTTACACTTCATTATTAAAATTTCATACTGGATCCTCCCGTTGTACACACCCGTGTACAGGTGATTTTCCAACTTTTTTTCCATCTTATTTTTTATTTTTTTGTTTTATAACTTACTTTTACACTATTTAATTACATTTATAATGAAAAATCATTAAGACATACCGTCGATTTGATATCGACGTTAATGGGTTAAATATTAAAAAAAACAAAAGCAATTAACACATGCTCCAGTAAGTCCCGAAACTAAGTAATAAAAAAACTTTTTTTGCAAATATTCTTCTTTATTCATCACATACGTTCTTTCAAGAGTAATACATTCATTCGATTACTTTTCAATACCGGTTTTGTAGAACGATTTGTGCTTCGCCTCAAAATACACTTCTGTTTCAGCCATCACCTCTTCATTGGAGCCAAATCTCTTCCCGGCAAGCATTTTTTTGAGGTCAGCAAAGAGCCAGTAGTCGCTGGGGGCCAAATCTGGCGAATACGGTGGATGAGGAAGCAATTCGAAGCCCAATTCGTGGATTTTCACCGTCGTTTTCGTCGGTTTGTGACACTGTGCATTGTCTTGGTGAAAAAAGAATTTCCTTCTTCTTCAAATGGAGCCGATTTTTCGCGATTTCATCCTTCAAACGCTCCAACCACGCTACATAATAATCGCGGTACCCATTTGGAAAGCAGCTTTCTCATCGACAAATGTTACTGTAATATTGTTCCTACACTGCCTTTCGACATCTTCAGAGCCTCAGCTAGCTCGCGCACCTTCACTTTACGGTCGGCTAATACCATTTCGTTTTGTGGAGCAGCTGCCTCATTTGAGCGTCCTGAACGTTCAGCATCATTTGTGTATGTACGACCAAGTTTAAACTCAGCATACCATCGGCAAATGGTTGCTTTTGACAGAGCAGAGACCGAATAACACTTTCGAAGTTTTCTCAGCTTGTGCGGAATTTTTTCCCATAAACAAACAGTGTTAAATCAACACACGAAATTGCTTTGAATCCATTATTTTGAAAATATCAACAGTAGCATCACTTAAACCACTGAAACTTCTGAACTAAACGTTAGACTGTCATGAAATTTTTACGTATTGTTTGAAGGTTGGAACTATCGAAATATTATTTCGATATTATATCGATATTTTATTATATTATGTGTTAAAAGTGTGTATTTTGATTCAGATATGAACACTTTTAAATTGAATAGTAAGGTGGCAACTTAAAAGTTAATATGTTTTTTTTTTAAATGGATCGAAAGTGATCATTTTAATTTAATTTTTAAATTTTGAAAGAAACTCTTAAATTAGGTTAAAAGTAAAGTTAAAATTAAAGTGTTCTCTTTTATTTTAAAGTTGTTTATGTTTAAAAGTTAAAATTTAAAGTGAACTCTTTTATTCATTCATGAAAACTTTCAAATTAAAATTTGCTTTTATGGAATTTAATGTGTTTTTGAAATGTATTTTGGCTCAGTGTACTTGCATAAACATATAATGCTTTTGACCAGACGAGAACCTTGCATTTTTTATCCCAAATATCGCAATTATTCGTACTCTTTAGTATATAGCCACACTTACAAAATAACTTTGAAAGCAAATCGGAAATCAGAAATATATTTAATTTTAAAGCTACAAATAACTGAGGAAATTTAAAAACCACACTTTAATATTATTCGTCATAAGAACAAAGGAATTTTCAATTGAAATTCGGGACAAATACTCACAAGTGTTAAATGACAACTATTAAAAATTCCAGCATGGCGTTAAAAATTAAAAAAATAAAAATAAATAAATAAGGAGTCAGACTTGACTTCTGCAAACGCAGCAACAGTTGCAGTAACAAAAATATTTAAAGAACAAAAACAACAACTACCAAAATGGCTTCAATCTAGCAGGCAGTTACATGGCTGGCAAATGGAAAATACAAAAACAAACAGAAATGTCAACGATAAAAAAATATTGCACATCAGACGGACAAACATTTAAATTGCGCTTCCGGTGCTGCAGGCATCAGACAATTTCACTTATTTCTGGCTCAAATCAGACCCAACCGACCAGTGAAAAAACCAATAAAACAAAGTTAGTTTAAAATATGAAAATTTGTATGTAAAAAAATATATATGTATGTATAGATGTGCTCAAAGTTGGTGGAAAAATATGTTACCATATATTATGAAAATAAATTAAAAATGCTGACAGTTAAGAACTCGAAAAAATTCTAAAGAGTCACACATGTTCAGAACGTTGCAGCGTATGGGAGTGGCGTAGATAAGAATGGCTTGAATTTGCTCTTTTTTTTCTATTTTAATTAAAGATGTGAGGATATGCAGAGTTTTTAAACTGAGCAGCAATTGTTTTTGGCTTTAGAACTTTTTATAATTAACGATATTATTCGAAACAGACACTCGTGGCGTCCGTGGCGTAGTTAATTAAAGTGCGTGGCCGCTATGTCAATGAACCTGGAGACCCAGGTTCGAACCCCAGCAGCGACAGAAAATTATTTGAATTAAAATAATTTTTCTGTACGGCCGCCACCTCTCTGCAGACAATGGCAAACCTCACAGAGTAATCAAAATGCCATGTAAAGCTTCATGAGAATAAGAACATTCCGTTCATCGCCGTTCGGAGTCGGCGTTAAGCCTGTAGGTCCATTTCTCGGTCAATTGTGAATAAACTTAATAACACGCACAACACAATTGATCATAAGAAGCTAGGTCAAAGTCCTTTCAAGGGCTGAAATGGCCAGTTATTTATTATTTATTTATTATTCGAAACAGAACTTAAAAAAATGACACTGTTATAATAAAGCCATACAAATAAAAGCGTTCATGTACATGCGTATTCTTGCACAATTTGTTCAGCAAAAGTTTTATTTAAGAAATTACGCTGTACTTCAACTGATGACTTTTTCAAAAAAACTATAAGGTTTTGATAATATTTCTGTTAGTTTTGGGGTCGTTGATCACGAATACGCAATTCGTTTTTTAGTCATATACTGTAGGGTGGTGTTATTTTTCTGATTTTTTTTTATTTTTTTAACTGTAGGGATCATTCTATCTTATAATTTTTTAAAAAATCTCTTTCCGAAAGCTATGCAATAACTTAACATCACATGCAATTATTTTTGACACTCGATCAAACACTTTAGAAATATCCAAAGCAACAACCTTGCTTTCACCAAGAAATTAACACCAGGGTTCCATACGAGTATCTCAATGAGGAATGCCATAAGGTCACCAGTAGAACGGGCCCTACGGAAGCCGTATTGAAGAACAGTTTATTGCTCTCTAAATAATTCATAAGCTGGAAGTTTTTTCCACTCCACATGACTTTGGAAAGCATAAAGCATATCAAAATAGCATGTTTTGTTGTTGTTCTAAGTATTCATGGCATCGCCCTTCTTAGGAACCGGTTGAACAAACTTTCATGTTTGCAAGGATCTTTTACTTGCTCTGGTTTGAATTCGTTCTTATCCTCGTCCTGCACTGACTTTCGGTTCAAGCTCCAACCTCGGTGTCCATCACTGTGTGACCCATGTGCCCTCTTTTATTCACATTGTTTTAAATACATGCTGCAAGACAATGGCGAGTAAAGACCTGCTGCTTGTTATGTGATCTGAAATTGGCGCGAAATCATTCTAAACGGATTTGAAAATTTTCGCGACTTCATTTTCATTAAACATCACTGTTGGTTACAAATCGTATTGTTTTTCGATGGTCAGAGTGGCTGTTGCGGAAACAGTTTCTTTACTGTGTAATGCTTTGTAGATGTGTGCATTTGCGATGGGTGTCTGAGAACAGTCAGTTTTTTCATAACTAGTCTCTCGTATTTGCAGTCCCCCATAGGTTATTGATCATATCGCAGAGGTTTGGAAGCTCTCGAACTTGTTTTTACTTGTAGCTTTTTCAAGATCCTCTTTAGATCTTTCATGGAATTCGTTTAATCTATCGGTACCGCTCGCGAGATACTTGCCTCCTAGCATTATTTGGCTTGGATCTATTTTGTATCATGATTATTTAATGCTCTATCTCAATTTTGTCATAGATATTTTAATTTTTATACCCCCACGTTTAAAAAACTTAAATGGGGGTATATTAATTTTGTCACTCCGTTTGTAACGCCCATAAGGAGGCATGGTAGGTATAGAAAAGTATATATATTCTTGATAAGCATCACCACCCGAGTTGATTTAGCCATGTCCGTCTGTCCGTCTGTCTGTTATAACGATTGCAGCCGTAATTTTAAAGCTATCATCACGAAACTCCATATTTAAGCTTTTATCTAAAAAATAAACGTCAAGCTCGAGAATGAGCCGAATCGGATGAAAACCACGACTATCTCCCATACAAAGTGACTTTATCAAAACGGTAAAATCTCTTAGAATTCAACAATAATTAACATATGAGCTTGCAATTTTGCAAATGAGATTTGATATTGAACATACACTGTATGTATGAAATTCAACCAAATCAGATGAAAACCACGCCTACCTCCCATACAAAGTGACTTTATCAAAAGGTAAAATCTCTCTGAAATCCACAAAAATTAATATATGGACTTAAAATTTTGCACATGAACTTTGATATATAACATGTACCATGTGTATGAGATTCAAACAAATTGAGTGAAAACCACGCCTGCATCCCATACAAAGTGACTTTATCAAAAATCAAAAGCGAATATTTTCTGTTAAAACTTAACGAAAACGTTTTTACAGATAAACATTTTATTGATTGCATAAGAGTTTGAATATACTTTGGTTCAGCCATGGGGGTATTTTAACTTCGGCCCAGTCGAAGATAATTTCTTACTAGTTTCACTTAAGATTTAAACGCCAAATGGATAATTCTCAGAGGAAACTTTAACCTTTTCCTTAAAATTGTAAATTTCTTATATCGTGTTTAGCTGTTAAATTTTCGTAAATGTTCTGAAACCGGGGCTTAAAATTCTGTTGCGTATATTCTTCAATGGTTAAGATGCTTAATAAATATGGCTTTATTTGTTAACCACATTTAATCATACATTCTTGTATAGTACGTAAATAAACTTGTGTTGAGCTCAAATATTGCGCGAGTCATTTTATGTCATAAAACAACTGTCAGCAACATGTTGCTTCACTGTCAAGGCTTATGTAGCATTAAATTTTATAAATGTCATTGAAAATTTTGAATATTTAACCAACGTCTTTTGAAGTGTGAAGTAATTAAAATTTATGAGGACATTTTTCGAAACAAATTGCAGTTTTAAACAGTCTCCTCCTTTCGTTTGTTTGCCACAGAGCAAGGACAACGTTATTCGTTGTTAAGTGCATTCAACATTTTGATGAAGACAAATTACTGTGTAAATTCGCCGTATTACACAAATTTTAAAGATGTACAAAATCGGTTTCTTTTTAAAAGATCTTCTAAGCTTTTCTCATAAAAAAGGAAAAAGATTGGGATAAATAAATTGATGTGAAGGACTAAATTGACTAAACACACTAAGTAAAATTATACTTTCATGATAAAATGGGTTTTTTTTAAGAGTTATAGAATTTCCTAGAGAGATAGCTGTTAAATCAGCACAATTCGATCAGAAGAAGTTCGGGCGAAGTCCTTTCATGAGCTGAAATGGCCAGTATATTATTATTATATTATTATAATAATTTAGCAAATTATCATGCCAAGACTTACACCGAAACATCTTTTCTAAATCGTAGAAATTTATTTCCAAAATTCGCGTTCTGTGCGGCAAATTTCAGAGCACATCGCACGCACTATGGAGCGCATATTCGTCCATCTGAACAGGTTATATGCAAAACGGTGAATCTATTTATGTCTACATTTACTCTTTTGGGCAATATTCATCCAATAAAACTGTGAGTACCGAAGAAGCCATCACCGCTGTAGAAATGAGTGTGACCGAGGACCCAAATTTATTGATTCAGTGGTATTTCTGCGGCAATCAATAATTTTTTCAAAAATGTTAGTAAATATTTTGATAGTTTAATATTCAGATAAGAAAATACGATACATTTTTTTTTAATGTATCAATTCGCATGAAATTCGTATTAGAATGAAAGTAAGACTACCTACTTTAAATTTTTGCAAAGTTTAGCTGCGACCGTCTGAGGCCCCGATAATGAGAACCATTTTTCTAAAAATTCATGCAATGTTTTCTAGGAAGGCGCATTATAAAAGGCAAGCCTACAGGTAAGAATTGTTATTTTATATGTTAAAATTACAAAGAACTGCTGCTATAAAATTTAATAAAGTAACTAAAAATATTGGAAATTCTTCTCAAATGCCTTTTTGAAGGTTTTTTTATAAAATTTATTAGAAAATTTAGTAAAATTTTTTATTGAAATATTAAATGGTACAAGCTGCAGTAGAGATTGACAGTCTATTAGATCAGAGAGAATATCAAGCGATTTCAGACCTTGTAACGAACCTACAAGGATTTTACTTTATGGTTGGTCATTTAGGTGTTAGACACAGGAGCAGAAGGGTGTGCATGCTTGTGGTTTTTGTCGGCTAGGTTTCAGTGCTTGCGTGCTGATCTTAGTCCGTCAACGAGAAAAAAAATTTCATGTACACGCCAGAAACAAAAAAGAGAGGGCAATCTTCATATCCCAGAAAAAGAAAAATTAATTAGAAGAAAATAGAGGAAAAGTTATAGAGAAGTAAAAGAAATAAAAAAGAAGTATAGATAAAAGGAAAGTTAAAGAAGTAACAGAAAAATTTGAAATAAAATAAAATAGCGTTTGATAAGCGAGTTGGTGGCTGATATTATTGCCACCTATGCCCGACCCAACCTTAGCTTATCAGCAATGAATCCTTTAAGCAAAACGATAAGTTCCCTTTTTCAAAAATTAGTAGGGTGACCTGCTGTTACCTGCTGGGATTTTTAATTAATAAGCCATTTAATTTTCATTAAAAAAATATAGTGAATAATGTTTTTTTTCTTAGCTTTAATTAACATAATAATAATAAAAGAACAATAATCATCCAACCAATAGAAAAATACAATAACCAAAATTATATAAAAAAATATACTGTAGTTTTATGCGCATACTTACATTCCTTTTTTTTTCTCTTTTTTTTTTTTTTTTTGGTATAAGTAACAAATAAAATGAAAGCTTAAACTTATATAATATAAAAAAATTAAATACGAAAAAAAAATTTAAATAATACAGCGATATCCTTTTCTTCTTCTCATTTGTCTTTTTTTTTTTTTTTCTTATGTTGTTGAATCCCCCCGTTGTCCAACGATGATGCCGCTCGAACTAGAGGTCCTTTTTGTTTCAGAATTTATTGTTTCTGCTTTTTCATAATTATACGTATATGATTTTTTTTTTTTTTGTTTTTAAATGTACAAATTTAATTTTGGAGGAAACATATTTAAATTTTAGAGTCCTTTTTTTTCTGTTTTTTTTGTTTTTTTTTTTTTGTTTTTGTCTTTGAGGTATAACAAGTTTTGTTTAGTTTTCGCAATTAAATTTTTGTTTCTTTGTACACAAAAACTCTTGATTTAAATTTTTTTCAAAATTAATTTATTGACGTTTTAATGCACTGTACTGCCAAATTCTGTTTATTATAGTTTTTTTTACAGGTTATCACGTTTTTATTAGCTTCACTTGATTTGTCTGTCGCGTAAAAGAGCGTAATTTTAGAGCCAATTTGCATTCACTTGAGCTGTCTGTCCAGTAAAAATTTTTGGATCACTTTTTAAGCAATTTGCCGGTGAGCTAGAGATTTGAAACTTAAAAATCGTTTTCTTTTTTGTTCTCCTTTTTTCTCCTTTTTTTTCTATATATAAATATATAGTTTTTTATATATTATGTTACACTCTGTCTATAAACCTTGGATGCTCTTCGGCGATGTAGAGTAAGGTTTTTTTTACAGTAATTTTATTTTTAGTTCAAGAAGTTTAAGTTATATTTCTAAAAAAAAATTGTTCATGAACTTATATCGACTCATAACCGCCAAAATATCTTAAGCGACATAATATCCGATTTATGTTTTTTGATGAAAATCGATAATTTGCGATAATTTGCGTCTGTCAAAATTTCATAGGTGTACGAAATTAGATTATGAATTTAAACCAAAAGCAATTTTAGCTTAAGTACACACTACATGTTTGTTTACATTTTTCATGACAGCAAAGTGTCGCTTAAGATGAAATTCTCTAAAAGAAATTAATCAATATAAGAGATAAAATTATTAAAATAAAATTAATAGCAAAGAGATAAGAGATAAAAGATAAAATTAATAGCAATGATAATTAAAAAAAAACTTCTCCTGTAAAATTTTCTTTTTGGCGCTTAAGATATTTTGGCGGTTATAAGTCGATATATATTTTTATAAAAAATTTTTTTTCTATTCTTTTTTTTATAATAAATTTATTATTTTTAAGTTCTTATAATTAGCATTGAGGTTTTTTTTCTTTTTTTAAGATTTCCTTCTTGTTACATTATTTTCCTTTTTTTCAGGATCACATAATTTAAAGTTTTCACTTAATTAGTTTTTTAGGCACACTAGTTAAAATTACGATTTTCGGGCAAGAGCGAGATCAGACAAAAGAGGCCGAATTAACTCCATTTTCCTATTTATACATCCAAAAATCTGGAAAGGACCCGTAATTTTTGCACTCGGCACTCATTTTTGCACACGGTACTCAATTTTGCACACGGCACTCATATTGAACTCATTGAAATTGACTCATTGAAACAGCGTGGACTAGATTCAACCCGTTAATTGCTCTCAGTTTCAAAATTTCGAACTTCTTTCGTATCTCCACTCTATTTTTTGGACGACACTGTTAGTGTTGACTATCCACCCACTCAATCTGTTAACTAAACTCTGTAAAACATAACTTCTTCCATGTTTATTTTAAAATTCTGTTGGCTACCAAACTGTTATACGCAGCCTCTGTTAAGCTCTGTTACACTTGTGTTCTATTAATTTGGCTCTCGGAAGTCTATATCAAAACCTTACAATTGTATATATTAACAGATGTCTATTTATAGACACTGTCGCTTGTTTTTGTAAGCCTCTGTTAAGTCTTACTCTGTCAAGTCTTGCTCTTGGATCTGTAGCAAAACCATTAAAATATTAACATATGTTTATTTATAGACACTCTCAGCAATTTAAAGAGCCTCTGTTAACTTTATGCACTGTAAATGCAACTCTCTCTACAGTCTATTGTTACATTAAAGGATATTTATTTATAGATGGCAAATTTATAAGGTGGCAAAGGGTCGTGAAAATTAATTGACCGCAATGCAAACCTAGTGAACTTTTTTTGAAGTTTTTCCAGTCTAAAAGAGGTTGACATGTGGAAAGGGCTGCAAATAATGGATGCATACTACAATCTCGCATAACAAACACTTTAAATGACATTTTTGGAGTATGTCGATCAGAAAAGTCTTTGCTATTTCTTCGAATAAACGCGAGTAAAGAGTATGCTTTAGGAATAAGGAAGTTGACATGGTCGAGGAAATAGACTTCTGAATCAAATATGACACCCAGGTCCCGATATGTAGACATAGTTTGAATTGTTGAGTCAGAAAGGTTGTAAGAGTTACAAACAGTATTTAGAGAAAATTTGCAGAAAGTAAGATGAAAACATTTCGAAAAATTTAAAGGAATGAAGTCTATTGACGTCATTTTGTAAGTCAAAATAATCTGAAGAACAAGACGAAGTCATCACATTACACCAAGCTATTTAACCCGCATCCATCGTTTGCATCAAATTGATGCAAGTTCTTGAAATACATTCATATATTAAAAACAAATATGCATATTTAAATTCAAAATTTTGGCTAACTTCCTAAAATATCAAAATAAACAAGTGAGCAGTTCTACAGTTAGAGATAGTCTTATACTTATCGCGCTAGAATAGTTAATAAATTGAAAATATTCTAATGAATAATATTGTCTTTTTGTATCTGCATCAAATTGATGCACAACGTACTTTTCGTTTCTAGAAATTTCCGATGGATGCGGGTTAAAAAAAATTTTGCTAAAATTTTAATTTTTATGAAAATATCTATACGAGATATATTAAAAAGAGATCGGATCAAGTCTATTTTTTACTTCCTAAATGATGTTTTCTTATTAATGAACTATGCTAAATGCCATCACATTAGACAGAGTTATTTCAAAACAATTTTCCAAAAATAGTTATTTTAATATAAATGTGTTTGGGAAGTTCAGATATTTAAAAGAAGGCAGATCACGCCTTTTTTTAAAACACTAAATAATTATAGTATAGTGTAAATCAAATGTATTAAGTTTCATTGAATTTTATTGATTGGTTTAGAAGATATATATTTATATCCGCTGCTCCATACAAAAAATACCGTATAATAAATATTGATTGGTTTAGAAGATATATATTTATATCCGCTGCTCCATTCAAAAAATACCGTATTTTTACCATCAAATCATCTTCAGTGATCTGTCTTAACGGGTACAGTAATACAAAAATTATTGTTTTTATCTTCGAACCAAGAATTTCAGGTGTAATACCTATTCAGCCAAATCTGCCTTGGTTCGAAGTGGGGTGATAGATTAGTGGAAAGGTAAAGGCAATCAAGTGAAACATGTGTAGCGTGGTGGAAAGTCGTAGAAACATGTGAATTTGAATATGAGGCAAGTGTTATGCCTTTACCTCAGTCAATTCAATCTACTCCACAAATTTTTCTACCATCAACTACAACTTCAAGTCGTAAATATTGATGAATTTACAATTTCAGTTGATTAGAAATGAGGATAGAAAATGCAGAAAGTTTAAAGCGTTGCCAGGATTCGAACACGGGACCTCTGGGGTGGCAGTCGAGCTTGCTAACTACTCGAATACCGAGGCCGCAAATAAAATGTTACTGTCTGGTGTGGTTAGCCTTTCGAAGGTGGAACCAAAGTTATCGTTAATGGTGAACGCTACAGGCAAATGATTCTCTTATGCTTATAAACCAGCTCCGACTGATCAGTTGGAAACCAACATTCGGCACAGTATTGACGAGATAAGTCCGGCTATGGAAAAAGTAGTGCAAAATTAGACCGACAGGATATTCTTCATAAAAAGCAGTTGCGGTGACAATATGCCCGAAATTATGTTTTAGCACTTATTGCCATAAAATTGGCCAAAATATTGGTAATTTCATTAATATTTCTGTATTTTATTTGAAAGAAAAATTCTATACCTCTAAAAAATAAAAAAACACCCGATATGAGTATGTATCTTTTTGATATTTGGAGAAACTTGAATGCGTTTTTTAAATAATTTTATATTACGGGCAACTCGATGAAAATTGCTGCACTTTTTGCTGACCATTTTTGCAGGTGAAAGCATCACATGTGAATATTTATCCGATGTCATTTACCTGTGGTTTAAAAATAATATTTTTCATTAAACAGAGCCATCATCAGAAGGCAAAATAGTGATAAATATATGGAAAATTGACACCATTCAATTTGAATAATTAATTTTTTCATTAAATGAAATTTGAGCCATAATAAATCCGCTGCAAAGCTGGACTTTATTAAATATTGTGCAAATAAACTGACAGTCGCTACAATCAGATCGAGAGCGGACAGACTTTCATGCATGAGTATGTAAATGTATCGCATTAATGTGCCAAATGTATTGAAAGCAATTTAATAATTTTTGTAGAAGTTATCAAACAAATTTCTTTTCAATTTACGCGTTAAGGATACTTTTTTTTATTTCTTATAGTATATTGCAAAAAAAATATAATTTGATTTACTTTCGTAGCAAATTTGGATAAAATTTTTGGAAAATTTTGTTAAAATTGAATTAAATTTTTCTTTAATTTTCAGTAAATAATGTCATGTAAAGCTTCTAACTTTACAAAGGAAATTATAAGTAGCTTTTTGAAAAGTTTGCAATCTTTTATTCCGGATTTGTGTTTGTTTTTGACACCGGATGAGGCGTTGTGAAGAACACCAACATAAACACAATTTACAACGCTTGAACTTTCATTAAAAATTTGAACCTTTATCTCAAAAAATTAATAAAACTTTCATTATTCGCAGTCAGTAGATAACGCCTTTTTTTTTTTTGTTTTCTACAAAAATTATAATTGTAAAATATGGCATTTACTTTGTGCATTGTAACCAGCACGGTTATAACACATGATCCAGTAAGTCCCGACACTAAGTAATAACAGTTGGCCGTGTCGTGGACACACACGTAGGTTTTAAAGTGACGGTGTTTCTTGTTGTTGCTGTTGTTGCTGTTGTTGTTGTTGTTGTTGTTGTTGTTGTTGTTGTTGTTGTTGTTGTTGCTGTTGTTGTTGTTGTTGTTGTTGTTGTTGTTGTTGTTGTTGTTGTTGTTGTTGTTGTTGTTGTTGTTGTTGGTGTTGTTGTTGTTGTTGTTGTTGTTGTTGTTGTTGTTGTTGTTGTTGTTGTTGCTGTTGTTGTTGTTGTTGTTGTTGTTGTTGTTGTTGTTGTTGTTGTTGTTGTTGTTTTTGTTGTTGTTGTTGGTGTTGGTGTTGGTATTGGTGTTGGTGTTGGTGTTATTGTTGGTGTTGGTGTTGGTGTTGGTGTTGGTGTTGGTGTTGGTGTTGGTGTTGGTGTTGGTCTTGGTGTTGGTGTTGGTGTTGGTCTTGGTGTTGGTGTTGGTCTTGGTGTTGGTGTTGGTGTTGGTGTTGGTGTTGGTGTTGGTGTTGGTGTTGGTGTTGGTGTTGGTGTTGGTGTTGGTGTTGGTGTTGGTGTTGGTGTTGGTGTTGGTGTTGGTGTTGGTGTTGGTGTTGGTGTTGGTGTTGGTGTTGGTGTTGGTGTTGGTGTTGGTGTTGGTGTTGGTGTTGGTGTTGGTGTTGGTGTTGGTGTTGGTGTTGGTGTTGGTGTTGGTCTTGGTGTTGGTGTTGGTGTTGGTGTTATTGTTGGTGTTGGTGTTGGTGTTGGTGTTGGTGTTGGTGTTGGTGTTGGTGTTGGTCTTGGTGTTGGTGTTGGTGTTGGTGTTGGTGTTGGTGTTGGTGTTGGTGTTGGTGTTGGTGTTGGTGTTGGTGTTGGTGTTGGTGTTGGTGTTGGTGTTGGTGTTGGTGTTGGTGTTGGTGTTGGTGTTGGTGTTGGTGTTGGTGTTGGTGTTGGTGTTGGTGTTGGTGTTGGTGTTGGTGTTGGTGTTGGTGTTGGTGTTGGTGTTGGTTTGGGTGTTGGTGTTGGTTTTGGTGTTGGTGTTGGTTTTGCTTTTCCTTTTTTTTCATTTGCTTCTCCATTGGTTGTGCTTTTCATTTGCCTTAGCTGCATGTTATTAATCCAGCAAAAGTGATACATATGCGTCACATTGGGCGGTTCCCTGAAGGGCCTCATGATGCCGTCAATTTTTTTTGTTATTTTTATAATGTGCCCGAAGTCCTCACCTTCATTATCGTTCCTTAAAATTTACCGTCACGTCAGTAGTCACAGAGTAAAAATTCCATGCAACGTTTTTTCATGGTTGTAGCATTTTTACTGTATTATTTGGTTGCCACCCTGTAATCATGACGATATGAATTTTTTTTTATTTTAGTTGTGGGGCGTAATAACACATCTATGCTAACGTAAAACAAAATTTACCGCAGCACGTCTCCTGAGTGTGTAATAATTCCATGCAACGATATCACATTTCTGTTACATAAACTGCAGTATTTACGACCTGGTGACGTCAGAACTTTTTTTTTATTTTTGTCATAAGGCCAAGTATAAATACATCATTTTCCTTTTTAAATATTTTTCGTTGCTTATATACTCACCGAGTAAAAATTCAATGCAACGCCGCTGCATGAATGTTGCATTGTCAATCTTTGAGCGGCTCTTTTTGTGTCCCCAAGACGTCACAAATTTTTTGTATAATTTTGTTATGAGTGCTTAGAGCAGGCCTTTGTTGGTGTGTCATATTTTTGATCCCAGCACTTATACCTGGCGAGTAATAATTCCATGTAACAAATTTTCAGTTGCGTTGCTTAAGGAGCTCCCACCGCGTCCCGATAACGTTATGAATTTTTATTTGGTTTTTGTAATGAAGTCAACAAATCAATCTTTACGGTCGTACAAATTTTTTAGTCATAGCTTTTATACTCAACGAGTAAAAATTCAATGCAACGCCGATGAATTTTGAAAAAATTCATTTTTCAATGTTTTTTGGAAACTGCGCGGTAAAACGCAACTTCGTCACGTAAAAACATGCAAAAATACTAACAAACATATATTTTATTTGTTTTAGCAAAAATCTTTTATTTAAAAGCAAACGTATAAAAACTTTTGTATAACTAAGGCAATGTTCTAGAAATCTAAAAAACAAAAATTTGAGAAGCAATAACCAAAAAAAAAAACATTTTTTTTTAGTTTTAGTATGTCTAATATCAACACTTTTCAACATGTTCCCAAAAGTTGGTTTGTTAAAATTCAATAAAAACGATTTTGCGACGTCTTTACAGAAGTATTTTTTGGCGAAAATTAGCAATTTTGTATGAAAAAATAACAATTTTTTCACAAATTTCAAAACACAATAAAATAAAAACGCTTTTTGATTTTTTTTTTAAATTTTAATATGTGTTATATCAACATTTTTTCAATATGTATCTGTAGTGTATATATTAGGGCGGATCAAATTGTTTTGCGATGTTGGTCCCACCCTAGCGGTGTTCTATGGGTCATTTTAAGAAACTTTGGCGAAAAGAGTATAGATCTATCTTAAAATCGGAGCCTGCCAGTTTTTCAAAATAGGTATTTTTTCAATCAAAAGACAAAAGCAATTTTTTTAAGTGTATATATGGGGGTTTCTGGGGTCAAGGAATCCATTTTTGACGTTCATTTTTATTTATGAAAACCACCAGAGGGCCGAACTTGTTGGGAAAATTAATACTTGCCCTAGTCATGTGGCTTCAAAAAGAAGCTATAAAATGCATAAATACACTGAAAAAAAATGTTTTAAAATTGACGACAGTTGTTATTACTTTGACGATATTTGTGTTTAAAAAATAGCTTGCAACATATTTCGTCAAAGTAAGAGCAAATGTGTTTAAAAATTTTGAAAATAGTATGAAAAAAAAGTGAAATTATGAACACATTTTTTGAACACATTGTGTTCAATTTTAAGCTAATATATTTTTTTTTCAGTGTAGTAGCAAAAGGCCCTCTGGTGGTTTTCATAAATACAAATGAAGGTAAAAAATTAATTCCTTGACCCCAAAAACCCCCATATATACACTAAAAAAAATAGTTTTTTGTCTTTTTAATGCAATATTTTGAAAAAATACCTATTTTGAAAAACTGGCAGGCTCCGATTTCAAGATAGATCTATACTCTCTTCGCCAAAGTTCCTTAAAATGACCCATAGAACACCGCTAGGGTGGGCCAACATCGACTTTTTTTGCTCCATACAATTTAACCCGCTTTAGTATATATATATATATAGTATATATATATATATATATATATAGTATATAGTATATAGTATATATATATATATATATATATATATATATATATATATATATATAAAATACTTTATTTTACCTTACCTTATGTTTAAGTTTTTTAATTTTAAAAATGTTATAAAAAAATCTTGTACTTCAAAAATTTTCATTTTCAAAAAGTCAGTTTTCTCACACCGGACACCCATTTTCAATAGTGTGTCCGGTGTTCTTCAGCATGGCTCGTTCATCTGACAACATTGAGTAAACGAGTTCAAATGATTTTCACTGGATTTTTAGGTTCGAACATATTTACATGGATCTGGTGGGACCACTACCTGTATCAAATGATTTTCGATATATGCTTACGATCATCGATAGGCAAACACGTTGGCCAGAAATATACCCTCTAAAATATACTTCGGCTGAGACAGTAGCAAACACTTTCGTAAAAAATTATGTTCCACGTTTTGGTGTTCCTCTCAAAATTACAATGGATCAAGGCACACAATTCACATAAAAATTATTTAAAGAGTTAACAATTTTACTAGGTGCACATAAAATTCACACCTCACCTTATCATCCACAATCAAACGGGATGGTTGAACGTTTTCATCGACAACACAAGGCGTCAATTATATCTTCAGATGATTCAACACATTGGTCAGAACTTTTGCCTTGGATACTTCTCGGTCTACGAACCGCAATCAAAGAAGACTTGAATTGTTCTTCTGCAGAATTGGTTTAAGGTCAGACTTTAAAGTTACCGGGAGAATTAGTTGTCACAAATAATGATACCATAAATATGGATCTTACACTTCGAAAGTTAAGAGAACATTTTTCCCACATTCGTTCGAAAATTGTACATCATAATAAAGATCATAGTTATGTTCCAAAATCGCTTAGTACTTATGAATATGTTTTTGTAAAAATCAATCGTTCATCAGGACTTCAGCAGCCATTTGAAGGACCTTTTAAATTTATTTCCAGACATGAGAAAACTTTTCAAGTTCAATATGGTAACACAATAAAATCTATCTCCATTGATCATCTCAAACCAGTATACACTAATAACAAATCACAGATACCCAACATAACTTATTCAAATACACCCATTAAAAAAAAAGTAACTTTTAACATAGTATAAATGTTTAATTGGAGGGGGAGTATTTGTAGTGTATATATATATATATATAAAATACTTTAATTTATATTACCTTATGTTTAAGTTTTTAATTTTAAAAATGTTATAAAAAAATTTTGTACTTCAAAAATTTTCATTTTCAAAAAGTCAGTTATAAAAAATATATCAAACAAAAAGTCCAAATAAAAATTATAAAAGAAATTAAATAAAATCTTATATATTAATACGCAAACATCAAATGTTGTCGTACACTTTTTCAATATTTATTTTAGAATAAGGACAATGAAACGTATATCATTCGAAAGGTACTGCATCATAGATGTGCCGAATTATGTTGGATTTTAAATTGATGACCTTTGACCCGAAATATTAACATTGAAAGTTCATATTAATTTTAGTTAGGGATCTCAGAACTGGGAAGAGGTAGAATGAAGAATGAGGTAGCGGATGAAAGGTCTAGCTGCACAATATGCTTGAATATTAGATTGGTGACCTTTGACCTCAAATATGAGCGGAAAAGGAGCATTTATTAAATAAAAGTTAAACTGTAAGAGATGGAAAAACATGATATAAGAGAGAAATTTAAACATTCATAAGATGTGCAAAAAATTCTTTGATATTTTTCACCATCGTTTACGGTTACCCTACAATAAGCACTTTTTCATGTAACAAGTGTCAATATATATTGTGATGGTAAAATTGTTTAGAAATAGTATATTTTGAAAAATTTTCATTATTTTGACATCAAAATAATTATGATATCTCAAAAACTATAGATGTTCTCAGTACAACATTTTTTGTATGAAAATTCGTTGGTTGAGAAAAATAACGGTATGCGAAAATTTTTTTGCTAATATTTTCCACGAATAGTATGTTATTAAATTTCCCGTTATTATGACACCAAAAGTATTGCAATATTTCGAAACCTGTAGATTTTTTCCATGCAATGCATTTCTTAAAGCAATGTCATTGCCTCAGAATGAGAAAAAATAATTGATATTTCAAATTTTGATTTTGCAACCAAATATCTCAGCCATTTTTCAATCGATTTTCAGTAAATTTTCTTTGTCTGAGTGTTTAATTAAATGACTTTTGAGAAATAAGAAAAGATTTACCGTTATCTTACCAATTCAATTTCTTATGTTGTTTACAAAAAAACTCTAAAATATTCGATTTTTGCTCAAAAATTAGACCAGACATTCTTTTTTGTAATGTAAGACATTTTTTTTTATGAAAATTACGTTTTTAAAAATGTTGTTTTTGTATTTTTTACAAAGTTCTACAGTTAAAAAAATAATCTCTGTGAAAAAATTTTTCAAATATTTCAAACCACTCCAAAGTTATATACACAAATCTATGTTTTAAGCCATTTCCTTATCTACTTTATATATTATCTATATATTAATACGCAAACATCGAATGTAGTGGTACACTTTTTTGATATTTACAATAAAAAAAGAGAATGAAACTTACATCATTCGAAAGGTACTGTGTCACAGATATGCCGAATAATAATAATAACAAAAAAAATTTAATATATTATGTGATTATTACATTTTAAAATAAATGTATGCATTCTCATACTCATGGCTGTATTTTGAATCTCTCTGGCTTTCTTAAGCGAAAGAAATTCCAAAATATTCATACCGTTCCGATACTGCGGAGAGGGCCGCTGCAAGAACCAAAATTCATCAATCATTCAACAGCGTTGCATAGAATTATTACTTGGAGTGTATATGAGGCACGACAAATATGATAAAACAAAAATTATACTGTTAGGAAAAATTTAATTTTACAACAATAAAAAATGAATTGAATTAGTGTCTTTCAGGGAACCCCTTGATTAAAGTAACCAGAATGCACTAAATGTAAAAGCAAAAAAAAATTAAATTAAAATTAAAATGAGGACAAGTATTAGAACAAGGATTATAATAAGGATTAGAAAAAGGATAAGAACAAAGATTAGGATCAGAAATAAGATAAGGAGTAGGACAAGGATTAGAGTATAGAATTGGACAAGTATTAGGACAAGAGTTCTGCCAAGAATTGGGAAGAGCACTTCGACAAGGACAAGGAAGATTGAGACATACCCAAAACAATATTTGGGGCAAGATTGGGAAAAGTATAATGACAAGAAATAGAACAAAGATAAGTACAATAAAGATTTAGAAAGGAAGTGGGACAAGGATTAGGAAAGGATTTGAACAAGACTAAGGTCAGAGCTTTGGACATGGATTAAAACAAGAATTTGGACCGGAAGTAGATCAATTATTAGAACACATATAAGAATAAGAATATGAATAAAGATAAGTTTCGGAACGAATTCAAGGATAATGACAAAAATAAAGATACACTGTCACGTCAAAATTTACTGATGCGTCTACGATAAAGCCATCTTCTTTTCATCTTAGCCAAGCTTTTTTTTTAAAAAACAAAAAAAAGAAATAAGAGAAAAATCGATATTGGTTGGTCGAATTTCGACCACAGGCAATACTAGTAAAAATAATTATTGGTGCATCAAAGTATCCAAAATTTGGTTTGATGAAATTCAATAATAACGAATATGTGCCTACTTTTCTGGAACATGTTTTGGCGAAAATGAGCAATTTTATATGAAAAAATAACAAATTTTTCACAAAGTTCAAAACGCAATAAAATAAAAAAGTATTTTTGCTTTGTTTTTAACTTTAATGTGTGTAATATCAACAATTTTCTGAAGACTTTACACTCACTTTTCTGAAGCATATTTTGTTGAAAATAAGCAATTTTATATGAAAAAATAAAAAAAAAATTCTCAAACTTAAAAAAAAATGAATTTGTTTAATAAAACTTTCAAATAAAACACTTTATTAAAAAAGTCCTAAATTTGGTTCACCGAAAGCAAAAAACAGGAGTAATGGCATATTATCTGAATCTTGTTTTCGCTAAAATGCCCTTCACGTTCATACTGGAAAATAAGTTATATGGGAGGTGGGCGTGCTAGTCGGCCGATTTGATTAATTTTCACTACAGCTATTTATAGCTACAAAAGAACAATGTGTTGTTAATTTAAATGATCTGGGATAATTTTTTGTGTAAATATACCTGATTACCGATTTTAGTTATAGGGAGGTTGTCATATTAGTCAACCGATTTAGTTCATTTTCACACCAGCTATTTGTAACTTCAAACGAACTATGTGTACCAAATTGTGTTGATCTAGAACAAAAGTTTGGAGAACTATTCCATATTACCGATTTCGGTTATATGGGAGGAAGGCGTGCCATTCATTAAATTTTGTGAAAATAATTCCTTAAGTGTAAAACTCATTTTCACAAAATTTCATCATTCTAGGATAACTCCTTCTATTTCTGTCCACTCGCTATATGGGCTCGTTACACTGTGCGCTACATCGACAGCGTACAAGAATTAAAAAATTTTGCACACCGTTCAAAATGTTCATCATCTCACACTCTCAATGGTGTTTTGACAGTTTAACATTGAAAGCATTGTGTAACATCAGCCAATAAGAAATATTTACAGTTATCAATATATGTACCATTGTAAAGGTGGTGATTTTTGTTCACTCATCGGAATAGGTATATAAATCAACCTTCTACGATCGGTACTTTAAGCACACCAAAGGCGCAAACTCTGACATAAACATCGTTTGCTGATCACAATCAACCACCCTACTTTCGTCCGAGAATGACGTAATTCTACTTCAAAAAAAATTTTTTCCTTCCATCACATTCAAAGCGAATATTTTTCTCAGTGTTAAGTAGAACCTTTGACTTCCGTCCATCATACAATGCAAAATGGTTTCCACAAAAAATGCGTAATTTTTTTCGTGAAAATATTTACCTCGAAACAAGTGTGTCCGTTGGATTAATTTTTAAATTAAAATTATTTTCACTACCTCAGCAAAGAATTATGCAGTAACACAAGCGGTAGGCCGCACTCTAGCAACAAGCAAGCAACAAAAAAAGGCGGAATTTTAAGGTAGGTGCAGAATTGTTTGAGGCTCAACTGAATTCAACTGGAAAACATTTCATTGTCTTTTTTCATATAATGTTGTATATTTTCTCGATGTTGTCATTTAAATGCAAGTAATATTGCAAATTATTGAAGCAATGTTGAAAATATTACAAATTATTTTAATGGTTAGTTGATAAAAATGTTGAATGCATAAAATGAACTACTTATTTTTTAGAAACTACTTGAAAAATAAAAAAATGTTTAACCGTGTGCCACTTCGACAGAGTGTGATTTGTGTTAATCAAAAAGATAGTCGAAAAATTTGGTTTTTTTGTCCAGTTTTAATTTATTTTCTCAGCCTACACTAAGCAGTCTTTCTATTAAGGGCCTCCTTTCTATTTGAAAAAAAAAAAATTACACTTTTTTAAAATTTTTTTTTTGTGAAGCTGTGTTTAATTTTAGACCAAATTTTCTTAAATTATTATAGTTTAACTATTCAAGATTTATCCCTGATATTTTGGTCCAAAAATATTCGGCGAGAACGCAGAAAAATACAATGCCGCGTAAAAGCTGAAACTTTAGAGCAAGATATCTGGAGACTAGTTCATCAGAAAAAAAAAATGTCCGGTTTAGTAAAGAGTTCTTGGGCGTTTAATCGTTGATTTTTGAAAAATATTCATTTTTGATAAAATGGCGGGCGTAAAAAGAAAATTTTCATTTCTTGTGCACAAAATTGAGGTCGGTTTAGGTCATAAATCAAAAAATACAAATACTAAAAAATCGAACGATTAAACCCCCCTTGACGAGACCTTAAGTAAGTGTCGAAAATTTGGTTGCAATCGAATGAGTAGTTTTTGAGCAATCTTGCTCACCGCAAATTTAACCTTAGACCCGTTTACATGTTTTAAAACTTAATCCCGTTTATCTGGGTCATATTGACCCGTAGTGTATTTTGTATGGAAATAAAACATTTTTCAATGAGTTAAAATTAAAAAGTGTTGTTATTTCATGAAATATTAATTTTAATATTTTTTTTTTTAAATATATGTCTGCACAAAATATTTGCAATTTACATATGAATGTTGAGAAAAAAAAAAATAAAACAAAATTAAAAAAGAAACAAAGATTTAGAACCAATTGAAAGTGTCGCTTCGATTGAGCTGTATTTATTGTGGGAGGCATTGATGAATCTGTTGCATCATTATCATTGTAATCTTCCAATATATCAAGTTCTTCGTATTTGTGAAGGTAACACGATTAACATGAAAGAGCATAATGAAAGATCAAAGATGTTTTAAGCAATGGTCACACACAGTAGTCGTTTATTATCCTTTATTTCGCTGTTACCCTTATATGCTTCACATCTACGTCGTGGTTTCTTGTCCTAGTAAAGACAGTGAATTAAACAAAAATAAACAAAAAAAGCTCAAGCCTGTGTTAGATAACACGAGCGCATAGGTCAGACGTAGAATACGTTAGTCATTCACAGCCTTATTCAATAGAATTCCTTAAACAACCTTTAAACGCTTGTTTAGTTACGCACTGTTTAAGGCTTTACGCAGCTCCTATGCAACCTTGCTAACATTGTTATTCCAAAATAATAAATACAAGATTATGCCATGCGCATGTCTGCCTACGTCATGATCGACCCATTGTCAAAATCAGCTGTTTTTCACTGAGAAAAACACAAAAACCAACTGTAGCTGAAAAAAATAAAATTGTACAGAACTATTTCGCACTATCTTTCGTCTTTTCTTGCACAAACAGAAAATCAGTGAGAAGAACAGAGAAAGAGTCTTTTCCTATCTACGTCACGAAAGACCTAACGTCTTGCGCAGAACGGTGCAACTTTTTCTGCCTCTGATGGCGTAATCTGATTTCTATTATTTTTGCTCCAGATCAACACCCCCGTATAACGTATTCTATGTTAAAACAGCTGCGTCCATTAATGCTATTAGCATTAATACTTTATTTTCTTTTTTCGTTCCTTAATATTATACTATTTTTGACAGTCGGTGCAATTATGACACCATATGTCAAAAATAGTATAAAACTATAGAACGAAAAAAGAAAATAAAGTAACCATGCTAATGGCATTAATAAAGCAAACTAATAAAGCAAAATATGCAGGCAAATGACAATCAGTGCGACACATTCGTGGGAAAATGTCGAGTTGTCACTCCACCCTACATAATTGCATTATTTCAGCACGCAATCGCTTACACGTACGGCCAAATATCCCTGTTATGCAACTCTTGCAACAAAAACCAAATGAGAATTATAAGAACTAAGGTTGCAACTGCAAGCAAACAGAGTGCGATGCTGTTGCTGCTTGTCGGAATATGTGTGTACGTGTGCGATGCTGTTGCTGCTTGCTTGTATGTAATATGTGTGTACGTTTCTCACACTGGTTCTGTGATGAACACACAGATAATCGTACTGCTCTTACACATGATGTTATAATACATAAAATACAAAGCATATGAAAATTAATACAAAATTTGAAGGAGTTAAATTTTGATTTACTTATAGAATCAAAAAAATTATATGTAGCAATATGATTATTTAAATACAAATCAAAAGAATACAAATTAAATATGTTACGACCATACTTGAATTTTCTTCAATGCATGCATAAAGTATTAAAAACTTATAATGAAAGTGACAAACATTTTCTCAAAATTTTGTGCTCCAGATTAACACTCCCGTATAACGTATTCTACGTTAAAATAATTTGAAATGGAAATCATTTATTTATTTTTTACCTAGACTTGTGGCATTGGAAGCGATTCTGTAAGGCTTTTTGGCTTCATACCAATTGTAAGGAAACATAAATTTAAGAAATTTATGCCTTACAGTCCCCAATAAACCACCGCTGCACAAAGGGCCCCAAAAACCACGAACCCGCCCTGCAACCCTAAACCGCACCTGGACAAGAACCCGCGAACCGCCCCTGTCCATAAAACACGCAGCTAGGCGACCCGCAAACAAACAATAACAACACATACAGCAAGCCAGTGGCCTGATCAATTGGCACAACAGCAACAAACTAAGAAATGTTTGTGACCCGCAAACCAACAATAACAACACATACAGCAAGCCAGTGACCTGATCAATTGGCACAACAACAAAACAATATAACGAAGTCACAAGCAAAAACACACAAACAACATGCATTCTATGCACCCACACGTGGCAATAACAAAACACATAGGGGTCATTAAACAGCGAGTATGACAACGATAACATGCAAGGCAAAAGGTTGCCGCTATCTCTAGGCGAGAAAAATTCAAGGTCGAGATCAAATAGAAATTGGTGACACAAACAAGGTCCCGTTACCCTTTTTGGGGATAAAAGGAGTCAGCGAACCAACAGTGGGCCTCTTTTGTAGTCAACACGCAGACAACGCAGATCGGTGAGTCAAGTGAACGAATAACATAGTGAACAAGTGACCGAGAGAACTAGTGACAAAGTGAAAAAGTGTACAAGTGTACGAGTGACGGCGCACGAGTGACTTAAAGGCAGTAGCAAAACAGTGTTTCTTGTCGACCCGAGTGGTTTTATACCGGACGGCCGGCGATAAACACACTAGTGACGTCACGAACGGTGTCCTTTTTCTGTCGACCCGAGTGGTTTCATACCGGACGGTCTGCTCTAAAAGCATCTACGTGCACGCGCTAGTATTGTTCAGCACACTGCGACAACATCAACGACCGACTTTTACATCCGGCCCGAGTGGTTTTTCATACCGGATCAGGAGCAACGGCGATTATTTAGCAAACGAATAAAAAAATGTGTGAAATGATTTTTTTTCTCCTGTGAAAAACAAACATTTGAAATAAAGACTTTAATAGTGAAGTTAAATGAACCCTTGCGTTTATAATTTAAAAGCACTACGGAAATAAATTTTTTGTACGAACCCCGGCTTTCCGGCGAGCTAACCCCGGCTAGAAAGTTCGTTACACAATCAAACTCAAAGCAATTCTTAGGATGTGTGCTATTTGGAGACTATTCACTCAGATGACGAAATTTCGACAGTCTGAATGAGAATATTTGGCACTTATGAGGTGAATATGATTGTCAAAAATTCATATAGCCCCAGGGGTTAGTATAAATTTTGACACTCGGCAAGAGCATTTTTGACACAAGCAAAAATAGAAAAAAAAACACTTGTGAGCTTGCAACTCGAAAATGTTTATTATTTTTCCCAAAACTACTCTCGTTCAGACATGGGGATAAATTCTTTGGTTGTGCCATATAAGGCACACTATGCATTTAAGTGTAAGATTCTTGCGCTAATACACTACCGAAATTTAAAACGTCAAAATTTCTAGTTGTCAAAATATCATCATCCTTTTGGCACAGTAAAAATGACAATTATATTTCAACATAATTGTATTCAAGTCAGCAACTTCTTCTCTATTACGAGAGAAAAGTTTCCGAATAACACACGGTCTTATTGATTGTTTCATTGAAGTGTTGCATCGATTTTCCAACTGATTTTTAGCATGATATAACGCAAATACTAAAAGACAACAGAAAAGAAAACACTGCACTTGCACAACAGATCCATATAAAAAGTATGTTTTCATACGTGCAAGTGGACATAAGTATGAAAAGTACATACGCCAACGACAGAATAATGCTGTCTCTCACTTCCAATGTACTCACAGTTACAAAAAATTTAGAAAGGATTGCTCAACAGCAAAAAGTAGTGAAAAAAGCACTACAAAAACTGATCCTTCATACAAATTGTATTGTAGAAAATGTCGGGTCATTTTGACCCAGATAAACGTGTAGTGTACAAGTCAGTTTTTTGTCTCTGCTATGCACATATGTCACATATGTACAATTTTTTCGCTCTGATTGCAAAGATAAAAGTTCAACAAATAAAATGGTTGATTTTTGTTTCTTATTTTTGATTTTTAATATGTTTTTTTTGCAAATAAAAAGTGCCTCGGGTCAATATGACCCGATAAACGGGTTTAAGGTTAAGGTCTTTCGTGGCATTGCAATTTTCTACCTTGTTGACGAATATTTATGAACCAAAATATCAGGGATAAATCTTGAATAGTTATACTTTAATATTGTAAAAAAAAAAAATAGTCTAAAATAAAATGCGGCTTCAAAAAACAATTTCAAAAAAGTGTAATTTATTTTTTTAAATACTCCCTGAGGCCTTTAAGTGTATTGATTAAAATTAAATACTCTACAATTTTTTTCGTAATGGAAAATTCTCATCAAGGTATGAAAATGAATAATCAACAAGTTTAATTTCTAAATAAGCCAAGGTTTTATGAAAACTATATATACCCATGAAAGGGATAGCAAAAAAAAAAAAATAAGAAGAAAAAATAAAAATGAAGACCCCAGCTCTCATTAGATGCCCCATATCAACGCGTAAGCATTTTGTTGACTTGGAAGACTGGTAATAGCCGAGTTGGAGGGTAGGATTAAGATGTATTAACGGTTAACATTTGTTTTGGACGTGACTACGTTACATTTTACCACGCAGGATTCCAAAAAAGTGGAAATAAGCATTTTTCCAATAAGAAAATTTCTCGATTTCAAGCCATAAATGTGGATGGTGATTAACATCAAGCCATCCATAAATTGGGACTTTGATTTGCAATGCTAAGGTGTACCCCGTATTAAATATTTACAGTGAAAGCTCTCATAAACGGACGCTCTAATCTCCTATAAGCGGACACATTCTTGGGAACGAACAATTTTTGGTTTTTTCCATAGAAAATTATCATGGGAGATCACGGACTTTCCGATAAACGGACGCGGACACAGAAAAATGTATTTTTATGAAAAAAGAATTTCCCACAAGCGGACGCGAAGCTCTTATAAGCGGATAATTTTTTTTTTTTTTATCACAAACATTACTGCTTTTATATTTTTTTTTTCTGTTTTTGTGTTTTCGACAGTTCGGGGTTTTTTTTTCTCTTTTTAAGAATTTACTCATAATTTTTTTGCGCTGCTCACTTGTAACGGTAAAGTAAAACAATTAGTTTCAGCGCATGATACAATAACAAGGTAGGTCGGATAGAGAGATACTTTTAAAAGTACCCCTTATTTTTTGTATTTTCTTTTGTGCATTTTTCACAATACCTACAATTCCGTCAAAAATAATTCAAGCAAAAACATTTGAACTCACACCCAAAGTTGCTAAAAAAAGTACTATTGTGATTTAGTTTTAATACTTAATTTTTCATGCTACTATTACTACTTTATAGCGTTTTTATATAAAATACAAAGTCTTGACGTATCCACCTTACTGATAGAATAAATATTTAAAATAAAGTTAAAGGAACAAAACACCGGTGCGTGGTAGCTTCCATACAAAACCAATGGTTAAATTTAAATTTAAATTTAATAAATTTAAAATTAGAATCATTCGTAAATGTAATCAGAAAAAATTACTAAAACTATTGTGCGCAGTATTTGGAAATGGGGCGTGGTATCTTTCATGGAATTACCATAGTAATAATGTTCCTTACTTTACATATAATTTTTTTTTTTAAATACAATAGCTTTCTTTAATATATAAACACCCGTATTCACAAAAATATTTTAAAATAGCTTTAAAATGTTCGATTGTAAAAAACCTTTTTAATGTTAAAAAGTCTTTTAAAATTTTGTTTTTCATAAACATGTTGTAGCTGCTTTACAGTTAAAAAACGAACACATACGATTTGAAGTGGGAAGAGTATCAATAATGATTTGTGTATTAAATAAATTCAATGACTTTTTATTTATTTGTCACAATTTCGTCAAAATTTTGATATTTAAACATCAAAAGTTTTTCGAAGCTACCTCCTGCACTGAACAAATTGTCATTTTATTATTTGTTTAATTATTTTTGACAATATCTGTGCTCAAATGAGACAAATAATTTCAAAATTGCTTTTTGAGGCGCTACTAGGACGTTTCAGCTATTTTAAAAATCCTCTCAATTATAAACATATATTTTCAATTATTTTTTGACATTTTCTTTGTTTTTGATATATTTTGAAATAATTTGATACATATATTTTTGACAAAAGTGAGATGAGAAAAAAAAAATTAAATGCTTTGCCGAGGCTTTATTGAAGGTTTCAACCATTTTTAAAATTCTCTCAGTTGTGATTTTTAACGCTATTTGACATTTATGAATAATTTTTTTAAATAAAAGGCTTTATAAGAGGTTTATAATTTTTTATGTATACAGCCGTAAACATTTAAACACTTTTTACCTGCGTCAACAACTTTCCATTCAATTACGGAATACATATAATGACATAATAATTCACGTTATTGCTTTTTTGGAGTGGCAACAATTTATTATTAAAAGTTTTTGTTTATTTTTACGATTATTATGGATATTGTTCGCTAAAAAATAGTTATCTATAACTTTTATTCATTTATTGAAATTAAAATGTACAAAGTATTTAATGCACAGCAACCCATATTCAAGTATGCATAAAAAATAACTTTAAAAAATACCGCACAAAACCCTGATATCGATTTTTCAAAACAGCTGAATGATAATTTACAATGAGAAGAAGAACAAGTTTTTAAATTTTGAGAGCCTGTCTTCTCTCCGACCTACCTTATAATTGTATCATGGTTTCAGCGTTTGCTCTAGTTTATGGGTAAATCCATGATACAATTACAAATACAAGGTAAGAGTGACAACTGGCTATTTTCTCACGAGTGTCTTGCATCGACTGTCATTTACCTGTATATTTTATTTTCTATTTTCTTTTTTACTTTTTTCGTTCTCTTATTTATACTATTTTTGACAGTTGGTGCAAGACGAAAGAACTGTCACTCCTACCTTGTATAGTTGTATCATGGGGTACATCATTGAAATGTTTTGCAAGAACAATCCAGTTTAACGTTGACTCTTGCACAGTTACAAAAATTACATACATATTTAATAATAATTAATTTTTTACTCGTTTCGTTGTTTGTCTATTAAAAAAATAAAAATTATTTTAAATTAGAATATCCCAATGCCCATTTTGTTTTTTTTTTAATTTGAAATTTAATATTATTTTTTACGACATTCCCATAGCTTTCACTGTATTTATTATTTATAAGAGATGGATGGATGGATGGAGCATTATTATTTTATAAAATATGGTGGTTGTCACACCTGGACTCATGCAAGTGACGCACAGGAAATAGTTTGAAGGAAGTTGGGACTATATGAACAAGCCACAACTGGATAAAAGTTTGAAGGGAGTACATTATGGTACTTATAACAAGAAAACTCATTTTCTGTGGACATTTCCTTGAAATCCTTACCATGGGTCACGTTGTATACAGCCTTAACCCTCAGTCCCTACAGTATCATTTTTAATTCTATATTTTTTTTTTAAATTAAATTTATTCATTAATAATTAAATTTTGAAATAAAATAAGGATTATATTTTTGATCCTTAGCCCTTTTTAAGCAGGATAAACAAATAGTTATATGTTCCCTGATATGGTAAAAAATGATACTTCATAGCAATTGAATTCAAAAATTTACTAAAGCGCCATCTTTCGGTACCAAAACAATACCAAAACTCCCCAATTAATCTGCGTAGTATATTCATAAAATGAAATTGCAAGAATGCAATGGTGAGCCGTCATTGTGGGCAGTATACTCATAAAGTGAAATTGGAAAAATGACACGCAGAAGCGAATCTAATAAGGATTTATTTTTGCAAAATGATCTGGGCCCATGCGGTAGTGACACGGAGGAGGATTTCGATCCAGATGACGTGTTGTACGAACCAGCCGCAGAGGAGATCGCTGCCGCTGAGCTTGAAGATATCGGATCTGATGGGGAATCGATAAATTAATTCAGTTTAGATTTGGAGGAGTCGCAAATCGAGATTGGATGCCAAAATAATCCAGTTTTCCACTCTAATATGACCAGGAGTCAGCAGCTAGTAAATCGATTACTAGGAATATTTCAGTCCAATACGGTGAGTAAGCATACATGTATGTCCAGACAAATATATGGCATTTCGGCATGTTTACATGTACATATCGATGGCTTAATATAGATAAGGCGTAACTCGTTTTTTATCAAAATCGCATTTTTAATATATTCTGGTAGACTAATCTCAAATACAACTCACTTAAAAAAATCAATGTGCGTTTTTGTTGTTGGTGTTGCCTATTTTAAATAAATTTAAATTTAAATTTAAAAAGTTTTATATCCAAAGAATTCCAGATTTTATTCAATTCTCTTCTCCTGTAAAATAACAAAAAATCGAGTTACGGCTTTTCTATTTTAAGCCAACGATATGTATATTTGTAACAGGTACAACAATTTTTGCTTCATCTCGTGTGTCAAATGAATTTTCAGCGTTCGAGATTTTCTTAGCTTTAATTGAAGGAACAATTTTGAAATACATAAATCTCTACGGTATTCGGAAATACAAGGAAAAATGGGTTGACGTTGACGCCGTAAAATTACCTGCGTATTTCGGACTTATGCTGTACAGTGTCGTATTTCGTTCAAATGGTGAGACTTTGCGCGAACTTTGGGATGACGGTACTGGAAGACCAATCTTCAGAGCAACAATGAGTCCATTCAAGTTTGAAATGTTGACAGCTTGTATGCGTTTCGATGACAAAACGACGCGTGCCGATCGAAGAATGCGCGACAAGTTGGCACCCATTCGTGAGATTGTCGATATGTGGAAAAATACGTTGCGAAAATACTACAATCACTGGAAAAATATTACTGTTGACGAGCAGTACAATAAAATTTGGGCTGCTTGCGACAGTAGCAATGCGTATGCCTGGAATGTGCAAGTGTACACAGGCAAAGCTCTTAACTGCCACCCTGAATCAAACCAGGGCCAACGGTTTGTGCTAGAGTTGACGGAGGGACTTCCTGGGCGTCACATTATAACTGATAACTTTTTCAAGTCCCATTCTTTGGCTCTTGAGTTGTTGAAGAGGAATAAAACTTTGCTTGGCACTGTTCGTAAAAACAGAACCTTCATTCCAGAAGTATTCACACTTGCACGGAATAAGCCAATTTATCACTCAAATTTCCTCTTTTAAAATGCAAACGGCTTTTTTTTTTTTGTAGCTATGTGCCGAAAAAAATCGTATTGTCCTTTTACTGAGCACAAAGCACCATACAAAAGACGTGAGTGTTGAAGATCACAGAAAGCCCATCATGATACTTGATTATAATAAGAGCACCTCCGACACGTGCGATCAAATGATGAGGACTTTCTCCTGCAAACGTGCTGTCTGGCGTTGGCCAATGGCCGTATTTTCTTACATGCATGACATATCGGGTATAAATGCTTTCATTATCTATACTGACGTCAAGTCAACTTCCTGTAGCGAAATATGTAGGAGGGAGTTCCTGAAAAAAGTGGCAAATGAGCTTGTCAAACCACGAATTCTTCGTCGCGAAAAGATGCCTCAAACTGAAAAAAGAGCTAGATGTGGCTTATGTCCATATAACATAGCAGCAAACAAGTATGGAAACTTTTGCGTCTACTGCAAAAAGGCCTGTTGTCCAAAACATTTCAAACGCATGAATTTATGTAACGAATGTGAGCAACGTAGTAACGAATAATAAAAAAAAGCAAAGCAACAAGATAAATACCTTTTTTTCTCTGTTAAGCCCAATAGTATCATATATGACCCTAACAGGCAACTAAGGAGGGTTTTTAAACAGGAAAGTAGGGTTAAGGCAGGTGCCTATGTCAGGCCCGTAGCCAGGATTTACCTAAGGGGGTTTTTATATAATTACAAGAAAGATGGGAAAAACAGCGGCTAGAAATGGGCAATACTTTGAAAAATGAATTTTTAACAAATTTTTCACAATAAAGCGACAAACTTGAAAAAAAAAACAATTTAAAACTTTTTTGTACACCAAATACATAAAACAAAAATTAATTAACTTTATTTTTGTTTATTTTATATATGTATACTAGAGGACCCGGCAAACTTCGTCCAGCCCTAAATTCGAGCAATCACGATTCCACTCGAAATTAATTTTTCATCGAACATTCATGACCGATAACACATGGTGCCAATCGGATTTCAATTATTGATTGAATGAAACACTCCAATATCCCATATTAACACGGAATGTAATAGGCTGCTATTATTCGAATTCAAAAGATTGTGCTGTCATATCATTTTATTGCGAATTCTATTAGAAAATTTTTTAGTACATTTCAATTTGAATAAAAATAGTCAGCTCAACTGTTAGTTTGGAATCCATGAGGTGGTCTAAGGATCGATCCTCACAATGGGCAAACAAATAATTTTTTTTAAAGTTTTTTTTTATTTATTGAAATGATAGCTTTTGTGATTTTTAGAGTAAAAAATTAATACGTTGGAGCTTTCTTCAAATATGGTTTATTAAGCGCTTAAATTGAATTTATCAACGAAAAGAAATTGGATGAAATATATTAAAAAAAAAAACGGAGTTATTTTCACCGAAAGTAAGAAATACGAATTTCTGATAGTTTTTTGTTATTCTAAGGAAACGAAGTTATTAGAAAAAGACGCTGTACTAAAATTTTGTGGAATTTTGAAGATATGTGAATGTTTTTTGATAGAATTTTCTTTTAATTATTTAGACGCACAGTTTCACTAATAAAAGTACGCCTGTAGGATAATTTACGTTTTTTCTAAAGGGGCAGAAGAAGGGGCGTGGTCAAAACCAAGTATGCCATAACCTAATCTAGGATTCAAGTAATGTGTGTGCCGAATTTAAGTTAAATCCGCCCAGCCGTTAAGATTTGTTGGCTATTTAAAGTTGTCTGATGTGGCAATTCCCATACAAAATTACCAATTTCGAGTTTTTCGATTTTTCCGCTGTTCCTTGAAGTTTTTGTAATTTTCTTTCTTTCTAAACCACATCTGTATTAAGGCAAACAATACAAAAAAGGAATTATTAAAATCGACCCAGCCGTTTCTGAGCCTTAGCAAGAGCATTTGATTTTTATATATATAGATGAAGTCTTCTTATTTTTTTTGTTAATTCTAATAACACAGCGTCCGCTGTGACACTGCAATCACTATGTATGCTTAAGGATGCACACCCATTGAACATAAAAAACGTGTGTTCTATAATTTCAAAACTGTCGTTTGTTGAGCTCAATGTGTTTCGGCTATATATCTTGCTTATCTTTGCACTGTCATTTTGGAATACAGAAAGAAGCTAAAAAATAAAATTTTCAAGACAAACTTCTAAAATGACGATAATTAAGCATCTTATATTATTATTTTAATAATTTACTTGCAAACGGTCGGTTTAAAATTCTATATAAAAATAACCACGATTAGAATAACGACATTTTCTCGTATTTCCTGACTTTTGTAAAGGCCACAATGAAAAGGTTAAAAAATTTTATTTAAAAAGTGTTTATTGTCATTCAGTAAAATTACCAAGAGGTTGTGATCCTGCACCTCCAAAACCAGTGCTAAAAAATATGCAAAACTTCCAATAAGCTGCATTTTCTAATTTGGAGTAAACCAACCAATGCCAACAGTTCAACCAAGAATGCTTAAATCGGAGTTTGCGAGAACCGCTGGCGGGAAAATTAAAATTTGGTGAAGCCACATAAATACTTTGAAAACTTTCAAGGCGGTTCGAACCAGAAATATTGCTCATCAACTTGGAAATATCGTTATTTGGACATTGATATACTCTCGAAGTCGAAGGCAGTTCCGATAAATCAAATGATATTTCTGGAACAATTTCTACAACCATACACACAAACTTAGAGTTATAAACATTAAAAGTAAAATATTAATTCCACAACTTGTACTACCGCTTTCCACATAGCTGTCAACAATAAAGCTTTCTTCAACTGCAGGTTACAAAGGAAGTTCTGAAGGCTTTTCAGATTCCAAAGTTTCTTGAACGTTTTCTGCAATACAGATGAAATATAATATTATTCGGATTTTGTCGGTTCCGCATCGAGCAAAAAGTTAATCCATTAATATTCAATCAATGCAAACACGCTACCAAAAAAACACAGCTTTCAAACATTTAGAAATATTCGGCAACTTTTTAACGCACTTACGCATTGATAAAGGAAAAAAAAATCATTTAAATCAACCACTTACTTTTCACCGTTCTAGCCTTTTTTACTTCTGGTTTCTGCAGCCAATTAAGTAGAATCATTTTTGTAGTTTTGGCACAGTAAAATAAACAATAGAAACTCTTAAACTTATCTAATGAAACTCAATCAAAATTTCACCACTTTCACGTAACACCTGTTAACGCAATAAATTCTTAAATTGCTGGTGGTAGACAAAGTTCAATTGAATGTTTCGAACTTTTTTCGATACTTAGCATGTTGATGTTTTCGCTGTTGCTGTTTACACTTGCAGTTTGCACTGTAAGAGAAAAAAGACGCACGTGCAGCAAGTATTCGCAAATTGGCAAAGTTATATTAATGCTGATATATTATTTGTTTATACTTTTTGGACCATAAGGGGGGGGTTGTAACCCTAAAAACCTCCCTTGCCTACGGGCCTGGCCTATGTTATAAATACATTAGGTACTTCAGCATCGATGGTGTATTCACTGCACGAAATGCCATCAACTACAACAAGGATTGATCTATCCTTAAGAAAGCACGTGATCTATGGATAAAAGCTACGAACAACACCATATGCAATAATTTTTGAAACGAGAGCTTATAGCGGACTCGGTCTAACGCCTTTGAAATATCCCGAGCAACAATCTTGCTTTAATGGAAGAAGTAAACATATCGCAGTGAAAAACTTCATAAAATCAATAGTAGAGCGGTTCCTACGCAGGCCATATTGACTAGCAACTGAGCAATTCACTACGCCCTAGATAATTCATTAGATGGAAGTTTATGATACTTTTCATGCCTTTGTGGAAAGTAGACCATATCTATATCACAATGGATTGGTAGTTTTTTAGATACAGGATGCCTCCAGTTAGTAGGCTTAATAAGTGTGACCTACACTAAGGGAAAAAAATATTAAATTTATCCAAAAACTTTTTTAATTTATCCAAAAAGCGAGTCATTTTTGCACCAATAACGCATTTGCATAAATCGACTACGTAAATATTTAAAATTTATTTGAATACTTTTTTAATTAAATTAAATATTTAAATATTCAAACAGAATTAATAAAAAATATATTAAAATTATGCACGAATTTTTTTAAAATATCTTTCAAATATTTACTATTTGAAAATAATCTATCGCATTGAAAGAAAATTTATATAAAAATATTGAATTAAAAAAAAAATATTTAAATTCAATATATTATTAATGGTTGTATGGTATTATTTTCTTCATATTGCGTTCATCAAGTGCCATTGCCTGTATAATTTATTCTCGCTTCACTTTTTTCGTTCTCTAATTTATACTATTTTTGACAGTTGGTGCCCTAATATTGCACCAACTGTTAAAAATAGTATTAAATAGAGAACGAAAAAGTAATGTACAAAAAATATGTAGGTAAATGACAACCGGTGTAAGATATTTCATAGGAAATATCAAGTTGTCACTCCACCCTACATCATTTCTATTCTTTGCCAAACTTGCAAGCTATATTACCCTTGCAACAAAAACTAAATGAGAACTATATAGCTGCAAATGCAAGAAATAAACTGAAGGAACAGTGCGATGCTGTTGCTGCTTGTCGGAATATGTGTGTACGTGTGCGATGCTGTTGCTGCTTGCTTGTGTGGAATATGTGTGTACGTGTGTGGTATAAATAGAATTCAAATACGAGAAAAAACGAGTTGTAAGGAAAACATTTGATTTATCCACGTAAATATTTAAATAAAATGTATACTCAGGCGTGGATAATGCTAATATGCGTTATTTCCCTTAGTGTACCAACTGGAAGAAAATACTTCTAGCCTGTAGGAACTATTGATAAGGTTACACAAATGCTGAGCCTCAGTAGAAGAAAACGCTTAAACAATGTTCTGTGGTTCTTATACTAAGAGTGTTAGAAGAGTATTACTTCCCATTTCGGCAGGACATGTACTAAAATTGGAACGATACAGAGAAGCATTCGCAAAATCGTGAAGCATTCCACATTGTTTCAAAAAATCATATATCAATAAAGCAGGCATTCACTCCATTATTGATCAGTTAGTCCAATAGAAAGTCGGTTCAAATATTAGAAATTACATAATTCACATTATGACAAATAGAAAAATTAAAGTCAGAGTTAATAAAGGGTGCTTAAATTTTAAGGGCCGATGTTGATTTTGAATAAAACACAAACTATTTAGGAAATTATTGTCAGTTCTTTTTATTATGATAATATTGGTATGGTTCAATTATGTATGGAACAAAATAATGGCAAAATGCCCGCCGCGACCAACGGTGTCAAATCACATGATCTTGGCGGCCAATTGACATCGCCACCACGTGAGATAACACGGCCATTGAATTTTTAGCGCAAAAGAGCCATTGTTTCGTTAGTTGTGTGGCAAGTGGCACCGTTCTATTGAAACCACATATCGTCCACATCCATATCTTCCAATTCGGGCCATAAAAAGTTCGTTATCATCTGACGATAGCGAACACCATTCACAGTAACTGCCTGACCGTCCTCATTTTGGAAAAAATGCGGCTCGATGATGCCGCCAGCCCATAAACTGCAACAAACAGTCACTCGTTGTGGGTGCATTGGTTTTTCGACAATCACTCTTGGATTATCATTTGCCCAAATGCGGCAATTCTGCTTATTGACGAATCCACTGAGGTGAAAATGTGCCTCATCAGTGAAGATTATTTTCTTCGAAAATTGATCATCCTATGTTGCCATTTCTTGCCACATTCTGACCATTGACGACGCTTGAAATGGTCAAGAGGCTTTATTTCTTGAGTCAATTGCACCTTGTATGCGTTTATATGCAAGTCTTTATGCATAATGTTCATCAACGACGAGCGTGAGAGGTTCAATTGTTGGGCACGACGACTAGTTGAGGTGGACACTATCGCGAACAGCAGCAATATTTTCTGCAGTACGAGCTGTACGAGCATGCACTGGTATTTTCACATCTCCTACAGACCCGGTATGCTCAACGATTTGAACGATTTTTCCGATTTTACGCACATTTGGACGATTAAATTGACCGAAAAAATCACGAAGTGCTCGATATGCATTTTGATTTGAAAGCCAATTTTCATAATAAGCCTGAATAACTTTAACGCGTTGCTCGATTGTGTATCTTTCGATGGTTCAAATTGAATTAGTCTGAAATTGAGAAATGTCAAATGAAATGCAGAAAAAAACTTGACGTTTAGGTGTGGTTTACATTCAACATCGGCCCTTAAAATTTAACCACCCTTTAGTTCATACTCTTCAACAAGGCCTCTTCAAAATGGAATTCACCAAGGTTCTCCACTCTCTTATTACTTATCGCGAACAATAAGCTAGCAAGTATTATTTCTTTGTACAAAGAAATAAACTTCAGTGCCTACGCAGATGATTTATACATAATTAAAAAACTTAATTATAAAAAAAAACTTTACAATGTCAAGAAGTCTTTTAGGTGTCTTCACATATTGCATCAAGCTAGTCCCTCACACTTTTTTTGATTATATTGTACTCAACCCTCTCAGAAGGCACATGATCAAATTGCTCCAATTTTTCTTTGCGTTTGTTCGTTCTTTTATTGTATAATATTTGATGGTAAATTTCCTGCATTTGTAAATAACAATTGTTAACTTTTAACAACTGCTAATAGACCAACTGTTAAATATCCTCCTTTGCAAACTACACCCCTCGTTGATACATCCTTTATATAAGAAAGTGTTGCATATAGACCCTAAATTACTAGAATTTATTTTAACGAATGAACCAAGGTACCATTCTACAAAAATTTAGAACTGTGTCCTGCTAAATTGAATTTGACAAATCTCAAACTGTACGAGATTTGCGAGACCCTTGGATGGACCTTGGAGCAGCTGAGCATAACTTTATGGAAAACTCGTTTCAATCATTTTTATGCAGTTACAGAAATTATACAAAAATTTGAATAAAAATTCAATTCGGATTTTATTAAAACAAAAACATTAATACTTGTTGTTGTCATTTCCTCGCTGTGATTTAACAAGGAACCTGCCACCAACAGTAAATAAATCCAGAAATGTATGTTAGTGAAAAGATGAAATTTCCACTCAGCACAAAGCAGAATAATAATGCGTGCATTGTTGCTACTCACACAATTTTAACTCAATTCCGAATTCAATTTAATTCAGCTTATTTGAAAACATTTTTGTATGAGAACACACACGATGATTGTATTCGAAAAATATTCCGGTCTTATTGAAGTCCATTAATTAATTGCCGTTGGGCACAATTAATAAGCACCGCCACTTGACTTTATTTTCCGCTGAGGTGAAAATTCCATTAACAGCAGAACAAATAATTTAAATTTTCCATCGGGATATGGAAATGGAAAATTCAAACTGAATAGTGTCGATTTAATTTAAATAAAATTGATGCTCGTGCAAGGATCATTTAAATTGAAAAGCAACAACATTGAGCTTCTTGAGCTATTTGTCAAAGATTAAACATGATATTCTTGAATATTTTTATTAGTTTAAAATCCACAATTTAACACTTAAATTTATACTTACTATGCATAACCAGCATTAAAAATACCTTTATCTTTTGCCATGCTTAAAGTTGCAATCATCAATATTCAGTATGAAAGGATATTGTTTGGATGAAATAACAAACCAAACGAATAATATCTAGTTATCCAGTTACATGCTTGTCAGTCTAGCTGGGCATGTCTGCTTCATATTTGTTTGTTTGTTTGTTTAACTTTATTGGCAAATTACCAACATTTGCATATGTGTATGCTTGTCACCGATACACGTATGTTTGCATAAAAATATGTGTGTAGATACTTATATGTAGTACATACTACACAATAAAATTATTTGTGCAAATATTTTCATTTTATATTGAAAGTCGTTTGGGTACACAATTTATAGATATTTATATTTATATAAATAAACATGAATTGAATTTTAATAGAGCAATAAATATGCTCCTATAATAACTGTAATGCTATACTAGTAAAGGATACTTTTAAAAGATATTTTTTAATGTTTAACATATTTACATATTAAATTATCACATTGAAAATTATAAGTATCTAAAATAAAAATTAAGTATTTAAAATTTTAAGGAAAAAATGACAATTATTTGATAAAAACTGTCATTAAAAACTTCTCTGACAGATAGAACTTGACGTTAAACGACTGTAAATGATGAAGGAAAAAGTTGTCACAGAAACTTTTGTTTTGTTGATTGTTCAAATGTAAAGTTATAAAAGAAAACTAATCTGGTAGCTTATAAAAGTCAAAATAAAAAATTTACTTGTTTTCACATGTCAATTTTTACATCCTTCGTAAACACTATTCTGAATAATGATGGAAAGGTTTGAAGCTAAAAAAAATTTTTATTACATTTTTACTGTCGATTTTCGCGATGTGAGTCCCACAGCTGACTCCGCATTCCATATTTGCTACATTTTTTATTGATTGTTATTTTTATTTCTTTTCTTTTCTTATTTATATTATTTTTGTTGTTGTGTTCTTGTTTGAGTTGTCAACAAGTTATATGAAAACAGCTAAAAATACTTTCAACTTTTCTCCCCATTTATTTCAAAATAAATATGTATATTAAAATATTTATGTTTTTTTACATTCCACCATTTTAGAAATTTTGCCTTCTCTATTTATGAAGGTATGTCATACCATTATATTATTTAGGGAACATGAAAGCCAATAAAATACCAATATATTGGGCTATGTCATCTGGAAGACATTATTCATAGAAAGAATATATTTTGCCCCCAAGAAATTGGTAAAATATTTAACCCTTTTGTTACGCTAATAAATACTTCATGTAAGAATTTTAATAAACTCATTTTGAAACAAATAAATAAGTCTTCGAAACAATAATTAGATCTTGACCCTTTAACCAGTAAGAGAGCCTCAGGGCAAGCATTACACAAATCACATTTTGCATATGAAGATGTCATTTACCGTTATGCAAGTGAGTTCAATGCTATCTGTCATGCCGTTAATAACATTTCTCTCTCAAATTATAACGTAATATTATGCAGTGTTTGTATTCTGTTATCATTTTTTTGCTAACACGTGGTGAAAAAGCTTGTGATTTTGTTAAAAAAAAAGAGTTGGCTGTGTCGTGGACACACACGTAGGTTTTGACGTGACGGTGCTTCTTGTTGTTGTTGTTGTTGGTGATGTTGATGTTGATGTTGGATGTTGATATTGATGTTGATGTTGATGTTGATGTTCCAGTTTTTGTTTGTTTTTTGCGATATCGCGCCTGTAGCTGTAAACAGGCATACATACAACCGTAACCTGAATTTACAAAAACATCGCATTTTCGGATCAAATATATGCAAACACAGCTCAGTTTTAATAAAAAAAACACACAGTTCCGATAGTATCGGAAGTGTAGACATAAAATTCCTTTTTATACAGTAATGGAGAAAAATTCTGGTTCTTGTTGTTTTTATTCATTTTTATGTTGGTTAAAATTAATCGTAGTAAAAAGAGGTCAAAAGAGGCGGAGGGGGCGTGGTCAAAATTAAGTATGCCACGACCTAATATAGGATTCAATTGTACCGAATTTGAGCTTAATCCGTTCAGCCGTTTAGATTTCGGGTCAAATAAACAGAGAAATTACTTTTACAGTAGACGCTCAAAAATTAGAACTCTCGGAAATTCGAATCCTTCGGAAATTAGAACGAGCGATTTTAATACATTACACGCTCTGAAATTAAAACCGTCACTTCTAATTTCCGAACGTTTTTTTTTTGTTTCCTTTTAATACTGAAAAATTGGATAGTAGTCATATCATATAAAATTTTTCGTATGAATGTTCTGTCATATCTCTCTTCAAGGACGCTCTTGATGTCTACTCAACGACTGAATAAGAGAGAACAACATGTTTGAATTGAGCGAGCAAAATTTTGTTTTTGAAATATTTTTTTTTTTCTTTAAACTGTGATGAATTTTAATATATCGGTATGTTTTGTGTTCCTTTTATGTGAACAAAAATAAAAAAACTTTAAGCCAAAGTGTTTTTTTGTGTATTTTCTAAGCGAAGATGCACTTTTATGTTACTTTTTATTTAAAAAAATCTTTGGAAATTGGAACTTCTCGAAAGTTAGAACTACCCCAGGAACAAAATGGTTCTAATTTACGAGCGTCTACTGTATTATTATAATTATCTCCACCCCAGCGTCACCTTGGGGCATTTAACACAAAAAATATACCTGAGCACCACAAAATCATATGGAAAGAATATGGAGTGAAAGGTGGATAGCTTCAGTGGTTTAGCCGTGATGCTCTTTTATATATATATATATTAGATAATTCGAATATATTATATAATTTCAATTTATTCTGATATTTAACAAAAAGTTTCATAACACAACGACCATGCGCAGTCTTTGCATCTGTAAACCGTTAAGTACGGTACACATTATCGCTCATGAATGTCAATTGAGAGAGAATCTGAGCTTGAGTCATAGTATGTACACTGTTGAATTGTAATTCTTGACTGAACGCTCACAAAAATTTTTGTGAACACGTCCGTCACGGGTTAGCTCTTGCTCGTTGTTTGACAATGTGTTCTAAAATTTTTTCAATTCAACATTCGTTCAAAATTCTAATTGTGTCCACATCGCTCGTGGTTCGGTTTTTAAAAAATGGATGCAGAAAAGGCGTTTTTAGAAGATTTTATTGAATATTTACTGCACTATATTCGCAAACGAATGAAATTAAATGAAGACGGCATGAATGATAATCTGGTCATGCAGCAGAATGAGAGAGAAATTTTACGAACTTAAGTGAAGCTTATGAGCAACTGTGGGCAGAGAGCGCTCATAGCGTTGAGACAAGTGAAGACCGATTGAACGGTTTGGCGTTGTTGAACGTGCATCGTGACCTGGAAGTAACGTGCGAAAATGTAATCGACATTGTGTCGAAAAAGGCAAGAAAAATTAATATCATTTTACAATCTAAAACATTTACAATTTGATTTACTGATGACTTATTTAATAAATATACTATGTGTATACATAAATATTTTTGAAACCCCCCCGAAAAATTTTCCTGGAACCGCCCCTGGTTGAACAACCTAGTTGTTCTACCTGGCGATTGTCCTGCGTGGCAACAAGACCAATTTATTTATTATGAAATAAATTATATTTATTATATAGGTTCAGAAGGGATGAATAAAGATAGATAGATAGATGATAGATATAATAATAAGTTAAGTTAAAAAAAATAATAAATGTAGCAAAAAAAGTCATTTTAAAGGTGGTAAAATTATCTACAATTTTATCCTTGTGTGCATTTCAATTCAAACTGAATTAAAATAGTTACAGCGATTTTCCTATAGCTTCATCGAAATAGACAAAATCGCAAAAATATAAAATTTCTGACGATCGCCAAATATTAAGCTAAAAATCCTACCGAAACAAAAACCTGCAGAAAAAGAAAGAAAGAAGAGCAACAACAAAAACCATGCAAAAAAAATGTAAACAAACAAGCCGTCCGTCGGCTCAGAATTCCTATGAAAACAAATATAGACATGGCTTTACGACAACTTTGTTGATAAGGTTTTGTAGTTCTAGAGTCTCTTCAACAAATTTTAGCAACATAAGCTTATCGCCGCTCTGCCATTAAGTTCGCCTGGCCCATGGTATAATAATACAAGGTAGCATTGACATTTGCTTGGGAAAACATCTTCTGTCAAAAAATATACTCAAAAAGAGTGCGCACCCAATCGGCCATTAATAACACAAGCAATGTTGAAAACGTAGAAGTGAAAAAAACTTCTACGTTAAAAAAGTGAAGCTGATTTCAGCAGCTGCACAAACAGTTATTTTTGACAGGAGATGTTTTCTTGTAGAAGAGAAAATAAGCAGTTGTCAATGCTACCTTGTATAATTATACCATGGCCTGGCCATCGTTTTTCGCCGTGCCCATGTTTGCGGGCTAAAGTCTGAGTGGAATTGCTCGAGTGTTTCTGCTGCAAAGTCCATATAATTTATAGTCTCTGGTCAACATAAAGAATGACAATTACATTCGCTGCATTGCTTTCAAAACTATTCTTTGTGTTTGAATTATTTACTGTTATATTTGTGCTAAACTGTGTCGTCGATGAAAATAAATCCATTATTTGGATATGGATAAATTTCTGATTAAAAAGGTAAAAAACTTGTTAATTATTATTGCAAAATAAATGCACGAGTTTAATAATAATTTCTACTATTCTGTTAAGGTATAAGTAGTTTGTATCTCAAATTCTGCAGAGCAAATTCTCTAATTTTGTATGTTTGTAGTATTACATTGCTTAAAGAAATGGATTATGTAGAAAATGTAATTTATTTAAATAAATAAACCTTAAATGTAGATCATTCATCTATATTGCATTTTATTTGTCTTCCTTTCGACAAACGCGACGAAAATCCGACGGGCTGAAAGCAAAAGTTACGATACGAAATTTTTTTCTGGTAACGCTGATCCTACGCTGAACGCTGGACGTGTGGCGTCCGTGGCGTAGTTGGTTGAAGTGCGTGGCCGTTATGTCAAAGAACCTGGAGACCCAGGTTCGAACCCCAGCAGCGACAGAAAACTATTTGAATTAAAATAATTTTCCTGTACGGCCGCCACCTCTCTGTAGACAATGGCAAACCTCAGAGAGTAATCAAAATGCCATGTAAAGCTTCTTGAGAACGAGAACATTCCCTTCATCGCCGTTCGGAGTCGGCGTTAAACATGTAGGTCCGGTTCTCGGTCAATTGTGTACAAACTTAATAACACACACAACACAATTGATCATAAGAAGCCAGGTCAAAGTCCTTTCAAGGGCTGAAATGGCCAGTTACTTATTTTTTTGTAACGCTGATCCTAGCACTAATACTAGGCGAGTAATAATTCCATGTAATAAATTTTCAGTAGTGTTGCTTAAGCAGCTCCCTCCGCGTCCCGATAACGTTTTGAATTTTTGTTTTGTTCTTATAATGAAGCCAAAAAATTAATCTTTACGGTCGTACCATTTTTTTAGTCATAGCTCTTATACTCAGCGGGTAACAATTCAATGCAACCCCGATGAATTTTAAAAAAATGCATTTTTCAACATTTTGGGAAACCTGCGCGGTAAAATGTAACTTCGTCACGTCAAAAAATCAATTTATTATTTATATGAGATAATGAACATATCCTGGTTCTCAAAGGTGGAGTAGTCAAAATTAATTGAGTAATTACTCATTGAGAATAAATTGCATATTTAATATTAAATATACGAAAGTAAAGTTGGTATACCAATTTAATGTTACTTGCGAAGGTGGTTCTATTCAAAATAAAATCCATACATTTTTTTTATCTAACAAGCTGCATTGTTATTAGAATTTCATTCTATTTCAAATTCAATCGATTGAAGCTCTACAAAATTTCAAAAGAACCCTTATTAAAAGTACTTTCATGAAAAAGTTTGCCATGAAATTACCATAAATTCGAAGTTATAAGATATTCTGACGAGTTTTTGTGAACATAGGAAATGGAATTTAGGTGTTGTGTACATGTAAGGGTGCCGGGTTGTAACCTAACTTAAATGGAAGGGGTTGGTTACTTTCTGCACAAGTATATGATTAATTTATCTATCGATATTTTAAAGAATACCTTTTATTTATGCGATGATTAAGACCTTTTCTAGTATATTTATTAAAATGAGGGCGATTGGAAAAATCATTTCGTTCATTATAAATTCCCCCGAGTTTAAGTAAAATAACTTTAAATTTATACACGAACAAGGCCCAATTTTAATCATTTTTCGTTTTCGACTTATTTAGCCCAAAAAAACTGCCAATTATATTGCACAGTCATGGGAGTCAACCGATTTCGCTCAACTTTGTGCTTCATAAATTTTTATGATGCAAGCACACGGACCGTGGCATAGTGGGTAGAGTGCGTGACACCTCTCTGCAGTCACCTCTATGCAGACAATGGTAAACATCAGAGAGTAAATATTGCCATGTAAAGCTTATAGAGTAGTATAGAGTAAGCTCATAAAACTAGTAGCTCCAGTTCTCGATCAATTGTGTTCAAACATTTAATAACATGCACATTGTGCATTGCACAACTCAATTTTATCATAAAAGTTCGGTCAAAGTCCTTTCAATGACTGAAAGGGCCTGATTATTTTATATTTAAATTATTTTTAACATCAGTATCGTCAACTAAGGTTTTATTTTTATTTTGTTCTTGAGTTTTTTTGATGAATAAGCGCGTTTGAGAATTTGGTTGACATCGAATGTTGTTTGTGTGGTTTTTATTTGTACATGTTTTTGTTGTTGCATAAACGATCCGTGTTTTCGGCCCAACTGTAACCTGCTACACGCAAAGAAAAAAAAACTTTTATCGCCAGTTTGCCGCAAACGAACTTCATTTGTCGTGCTTGAGATTGTTATTTGCAAACGTTTCAACAGTTATCATAATAATAGTCAGTTGTGAGAAACGCGTCATTTAGTTGCATGAAATTAAGTTCGTTTGCTATAAACGGTAGTGATTTTTAAATTGCAGCTATTGAAAAATTTGTTTTACCCTTCGTTGTATAAACACAAGTCTTATAGTTCAGAGTTACTTTTTGGACAAATTGTTACTATCTTACGCTTATGTAAGAGCGCAAGCGAACTCGGAAAATAAAAGAGAGGAACGCACAACGAAAGTTCCACAAAAACCAGAGATCTTAGATATTAATATGCTACCACAAAAATTGAACCCTCTTTTTCTCAATTTATAGAAAACTCATTTGAATGAAACTTATATCATTTGAAAGATCTAGGTTTTACCAACTGAAGAATATAGTTTTTATTCAAATGTCTTGTCACTAACATAGTTAAAAATAAGAAATTAAAAACACTTTTTTTTCTCATATATATATAAAAAAAAAACAATAAACAATGCACCACAATTTTGGATCATTCAACGGCGTTTGAATGTGGTTTCGTAACCACACCACGAAAAAAAACAAAATTAAAATCACCTAAGCCGGGCTAAGGTCACCTAAGCAGAATGCACCAAATGCAAAAACAAAAAAAAAGTAAAAATATATATAAAAAAAAAAAATTAAAATTAATTAAAATTAAAATAAGGACAAGTATTAGAACAAGGATTATAACAAGGATTAGAAAAACGATGAAATCAAGGATTTTGAAAAAGATTAGGACCAGGAATAAGAAAAGGACTATGTTAAAAATTGGAACAAAGATTAGAGTATAGAATTGGACAAGAATTGGGAAGATGACTTCGAAAAGGACTGAGACAAAACAATTTTTGGGACAAGATTGGAAAAAAGTTTGGGAACGGAAAAGAATATGAATGAAGAGAAGTTTGGGAAGGAATGAAAGGATCGGTAGTATGTCCACGATACAATGAACTTCTTTTTAACGAATAGAGGGGCCAAAGTTGTACTATTGTAAATGTGTTTTTTCAACCTGTAATTTGATACCTACGTTGTCCTTGTGCGGTACGAGTTTCAAATTTTACAATGTAAACAAAATGCTAAACTTCATTTGCTCATATCTCCTAAATTATAGGCCGTAGAGGGGTCAAAATTGCAGCATTGCACATTGGGCAGAAGTTTGAAAAAGTGGCCAAAACTCATATCTTGGCAATGCATGGACAGAATTAAATAAAAATTGGTACAGAATACTTAACACAGGACCTTCTTCAAGCACGGGAAAATTTGTGGGCGGGACTCAAGAATGGGGCGTGGCAATATCAATAAAATACCGTATCTCGTCTAATAGTAGGACTAGATTATTAAAATTCGATACAGTGCTTTGTGGGCTCTTTTCCGAGCATGGTGAACAATTCGACTGGATTTAACAAAGAGACGTGTCACTATTAGTAAAATGCCGTATCTCAGTTAGAGTTGGGACTAGGGTATTGAAATTGGGTTTAGGGGTGGGTAAAATCGTTTCCGAGAATTTTAGAAAAAGTGAGTGGGATCCAACAATGGAGCGTGGCACTATTTAATAAAAACTGTAGTTTGGTTATTATTTATTCTGTGGTATTCAAAATAAGGTGGTATTAAGCGACAGACCAAGGCGTTGCTTTTACGGAATCTGACAAGTGGTGTGTGAACTAAAAATAAATATACAAGGTTTTAGAAAATAACACTTTTAGAACAATAAATATGTTATGAAAACGAGAAGCAAAAAAACCCGCAATTAGCCTACATAAATGGCACATGTATATAGTTTCCAGGGTCACCACGTGAAGGTTACGGGAGATCCCCATGTTTTTTATTTTTTTCTGCTTTTTTGTTATTGTAGTTTTTTTTTATCTTTTGTTTTTTATATATTTATATATTTTATTATATAAACAAAATGTAGACCATAAATATGAAATATGTTTTCAGTTAGGACAAAAGAATATTTATTTTTAATTTTTTTAATTTAATTAAATATTTAATTAATGTTATTCAAAATGATTTCTGCAAGTGGGCAAGTAAAATATTTTGTTAGTTTTGGTTTTTTTTTTCATCATGTCTTATAACAACTTTTTCTAAGCACATTTCCGAAAGATCTATCACCAAAAATCAAAATTACGGATTTAATGACACTTTCCCTATAGCATGTTTTGGCAAAAATTAGCAAATTTATAGGGGAAAATAACAAATTTTTCATAAGTTTCAACCGCTATTAAAGAAAAAAGGCAGTTTTGGTTTTCTTTATTTTTTTAGTATTTATGTTTCAAAACAACTCTTTCTAGACAGATTCCCAAAGTGTTTATTCGATTTAATGAAATTCAAGTTAATTTTGTTCTCTACACTTTCTACAACTGAAGATATTGCTCTTTTAATCTTAGTTTTGTATGAGAGGTGGGCGAAGGGCGTGGCCGATATTGATAAAAATTTGTGTGGCATTATATATTTATGAAATAATGACGCATGCTTAATTTCATGTATGTACCTACGATGATTTCTTCTAATGTTGTCCCCCATCCCATAGAATTCGTTACACTGTGCGACGTTAGTTTTTTATGAATTTCTCAAAAGTAAATAAAAACGTGCAAAAGTGTGCATATCCCTCTTCAAGTAAATATCTTAAAGAAAGTAATAGCATGTAAATTATTTCAATTAGGAGCGGAATCTCGGGGAATCTTCTTTAGGCGCCGAATTTTTTTTTTAAACTCCATTTTTTTGTATTTTGTGTGTGTAAAAAAGGATTAAAAACAAAAGAAAATATGTATATATATATGTATATATATATTTTTAACATTGTATTCAATGTGTTTAAAAAAGTGCTAAAAATTTTAAAAAAGTTTGAGAAATAGTTATTATGTTGATGATTTAAAATTTTAGATGTAAATTAAAAAAAATTGCAATTTTTGACTTAAAATACTTTCCAAATTGTAATTTTTAATTTTATATTAATAATATTTCGTCTCAGGGTACCTTATTGTGTCCCGTTATCAATCGTAAGAATCATTTGTATACAGAAAATATTTGACTTTTGGCCACTTATTGAAATTCCTGGCCCAATGTGCATTGTAAAGGTGTTTTTTTCAACCTTTAATTTGGCAGGAATAATGTAAGGAGCATGACAAATATTAGAACACGGATTTCGACAAGGACTAGGACAAGAATTCAGACAAGGATTGGGGAGAAACATTAGGATAAGAATCAGAAAAAAGACTAGCAAAATTATTCAGACACGCTAAGGACAAGAAATACAGCAAGATTAAGAAAAGGATAAGAACAAGTAATGGGACAATGAATATAACAAGGATTTGGACACACTCAGGACAGGATTTTGGGTAAAGATTGGTAAAAAAGTGGAACAAGGATTAAGAACAGATTCAAACAAGGATAAGGTCTGGAATTTGGGTTTTGATTAATTCAGAGCTTGGACAAGAAGTGGGGCAGTTACTAGGACAAATATAAAAATAAGGATATGGTTGACGACATGTTAGAGAACCAAGGAAATGATAGGGACAAAAATAAGAACAAAGATAAAGATATGCTGTTACGTAAAAACCTATGGGTGTGTCCACAATACAACCAACTCCTCTTTTATGTATAAAAAACATTTGAAATAAGAACAATAAAAATTTAATTTTTTCTTATAGCTGAGAATGAGTGCCTTGGAGATTTTCTAGGAATATTACAAAATAATTTCAACCACAGGCGATCCTAGTATAAAAAACTTGGTAATCCAGTTAATACGGGGACGAAGATAGCAACAGAGGTGCGAATAGTGCAATTCATAATAATACGAACGGATCTAGGGAGAAAGATAATTAATATAATAAATTATAATGACCGAGATAGCATGCGGTATATATATATTTAAGATATATTTTTTAATTGATGACAACTGAATATTCGTTTGCGGCAAATACAACTCGCAAACGTAGTGTTGTTGGTGAATTTTTCAGTTGCGGCAAACGAAAAATTTCTTTGCGTGTAGGTTTTTTCACTCAAAATTGGTCGAGTGTTCGTATGTTAGGCTGCGCGGAATGGCTGGCGCAAATTCTTAGTCGAAGCCAAAACCGATCAACGGTTGTAAGCGCCAGATAAGTAAATAAGTACGTAAGTTTTAGAAACTACAGCGGACAAAAGAAGTTCTCAAAATGTAATTTTATAGCATTTAAGACGTTTTTCACCCTATGCAACTTCGTGGCAATAAAATTTTGTTTCTTGGTGCACATTTGTAACTTACATATAATTAACGTTCAATCTTCACGTTTCACTCCTCTTAAATCTTTTCAACAATTTTCGGAGATAACTTAAAGCAAAAGGAATGGCTTAATCTCTATTTATAATTTTAAGCTCAAGGTCATGCCGTGCATTAAAGCTAATCTTACTCCACTACAAAGCTAAAGTAATTTTGACTGAGTTAAAAAAGTGATAAAAATACTAACGCAACAACAATAACGTTAAATTTAACCCTTACGCCAACTTTTAAATTCATAGATTATGCTGTAGATCTCTGCTCGATAGTTAGGGGGCAAGTTTGTATGGGAAGGCCACATTTGCCTTTCAACTACGGCATGTTTAACAACAGCAAGTTGCTGAAAACCCATTTTAGCCAACTTTTAGTGAGCTGTACGTTTTTGCATAACGCCGTTCGTTGCTGTTGTTATGCTTCTGATTTGAATCGGAGTGGGCAGCAGTTGTTTTTAGGTTGTATTACAAGCTACATAGCTAGCTAGCTACTCTTGCCAAACAAGCTCATTTCGAAAAGCAATCCAAAATTGTTCATTCAAAAAATATTCGCAGCAAAGGAACTTTACTAAATATTCATAGCTTGAACTTTGCAGAAAAAGCGAGCGCTTCCTCAATGTCTGTTGGAATACAACAATAACATCCACACATTATGGCAAGAGTTATTCTTTGGTGTTTTTTTCTTTTCTTCTTAGCTGTATTTGCAGCTAATGTTGTTGCTTAACTGTTGTTAGCTGTTTTGCCTTTTTAATATAGAAAAAAAGAATGTTGGTTAGAGTGTGCTTGAGCGTGTGTTTGTGTATGTGTGTGTGTGTTTGTTTGCGTACACTTTAGTACAATACATGTGTGTGTGCATTGTTGTCTAATATCTGCAGCTCAATTGAGTGTAAAACAATTTGATTTGGCCGGCGCGTAACGAGATAATAATGTGTGGGTGCACATATGTTGCGACATAATTGTGAGCAGCAACAACAACAACAAAACCAATAACCAAAGCAATAACAACGACCATTAAGAGTACTAAGCACATCCTAATTTTTGTCTTTCAAGGTCATTGAGTGAGCATTCAGCCAGCTTGTTCGATTGTGCGTTGTTAATATTTGTGATTAAAATGGTCAGGTCATATATTTTTATTAAAGTTTTGTGAGATCAAAAGATTTTTCATATTTTCTTTTTTTTGCTGCTAAATGGATGGAATTACCCGACTCCGTCCGATTCTTTCGTCGCTTTAAATTGAGTATAACGTGGGGAAAGTGGCACAAGACCGTTGTCAAGTCTCACCAACATACTTTTTTAAAATTATTATTCGTCTTGACAGTTAGATACCTATGTAGATAGGTAGATCAAATCTTTATTTGATATGATTTAATATGAAAACCTTTCGACAGATGCGTACCATTGCCGACTCTAACCGCCTTTAAGATGAGTTTCCACTTGGTGCGTAAAAAATTTTCTGGTGCTCACACACGAGGGTAGTCCCAGAAGAACCCAATCTAACAAAGAAATTTGGGAGAAAATAAGCTAAAAATTGGGATGTTCGATAGCTTCAATACCCTGTTTATAGTACGAAGCATTGAGCTCCTCAAAATAGCCATCAACCTTAGACTTCACCACTTCATTATTGGCACATCTTTTGCCACCGAGCCATTTTTTCAAGTTTGGACACAGAAAATAGTTCGAGGGGGCTAAATCTGGTGCGTAAGGAAGCAATTTGATATTTAACTAATTGATTTAGGTCATCGCGAAAATGAATGTGTGAACTGGGCATTGTCTTGATTAAACAAAACTTTCTTTTTTGCTAAATACGGCCGATTTTTCTCAAACGCTTCATTAAGTTCACATAATACTCACCATTGATTTATTTTACTTTTTGAAGATAATACTGTGCAACACCAAAAAATAAATGAAAAAACTCCAATAGTCTCTTATAGTCATTAGTCCACAGTCCAAGGGTTTTTCAGGGTTAGCTCAAGGTCTTCAATCAAAATTTAACTTAACTTAGGAGTTTAAGGAAATTTACTACTGATCCGTAGTATAAAATGTGATCTTGAAAAACTCAGTTATTTGAGCTAACCCAGAAAAATCCCTGGGAAGAAACCTTCTACGGACCAATTGCTATCAAAAAATATTGGCGTTTTTTCAGTGTAATCGATAAAAATTATTCCCAAAAAACTTACGACATGACCTTGCTTGCATATGGAACTGTCTTCGCCTTTTTGAGTCGATTCTTCCCTTTCATTCCATTGATTTCATTGTTTCTTCATCTCAGATGTGAAGTGATGAACCCATGTTTTATCTAGGTTATGAATTGATGCAGAAACTCTGTTTTATTGCTGTGAAACATTGCCAAACACTCGATTAAAACATCCTCTCGATGTTGTTTTTGTGTTGTGATGATTGTAAGTAACCGCAGAACCCATCTTGCATGTCCAAATTTTCAATCAATGTAAGATATACAACAAGTTTTTAAATACCTATCATGTCTGCTATGTTACGCACTTTCAGTCAACGATCATCCAATAGTATTTTGTGGATTTTCTTCACCATTTCTGATGTGGTCTCCTTATTTGGTCAACCACAGCGATGTTCGTCTTGACAGCACATACGTGTGGTGACTCAATACCACCACATATGAACACCGACACCACAACATACAAAACAACATACAAACTTTACAAATATTCACTTACACATTTATTTAAAAAATTATTATTTGAGATTTCAAAATTGTCAATTTTTATTTATCAAAAATTTTGTATTTTAAATTAGTTATAAAATTGTGTTCATCGAATAAAGATATTGTAAAAAAAATAAAATTTAAATAAAAACTTCCCAAAAATAAATAATTTGTTCGTGGACCACCGCCACATTTGTGCTCACCACATACGTATCAATGTATCAATGTACCAATTAGCGATCACATAACGATCTTGAGATATTTCCTAGTAAAAAAATATAGGACCGCTCCCATGAGGAGCAACAAGGGAGCGCTTCATTGTTGATTTATGGGACCAAAAAGCGAGCTCCTCAGGGAGCACTCCCCGATCGCTCAAAGGATGATCCACTTTTTACTGGGCGAGTTTCTGAAATAAATTTCATTATTGATATGACTTGAATGCTATGCAGGAGCTTCACATGAAGTTGCAAAAGAGTGTAAATTCGTTTTCGCTCTTATATGAATTGATTTTTTGAAGACTTACGTATCTGAGCTAATTACTATAAATTGCTAAGTCACTGGGACTGCTAAGGGGTCTTTCATAAATTACGTGACCGATTTTCAACTTTTTTTCCCCTACCACTCCGTTACCCTTCGTAGTGACTTTCAAAACCCCTCCCATCTCCCATATAGTAAGGTAGTATATGAAATAAAACTAGTAAGAAATGATCTTCGACTGGGCCGAAGTTAAAATACCCCCACGGCCGAACCAAAGTATTTTCAAAGTCTTAAGCAATCAATAAAATGTTTATCTGTAAAAACATTTTCGTTATACTTTTAACAGAAAATATTCGCTTTTGTTTTTTGATAAAGTCGCTTTGTATGGGAGGTGGGCGTGGTTTTCACTCAATTTGGTTGAATTCCATACATATAGTACACGTTATATATCAAAGTGTGTATGCAAAATTTCAAGTCCATACATTAATTTTTGTGTATTTTAGAGAAATTTTACCTTTTTGATAAAGTCACTTTGTATGGGAGGTAGGCATGGTTTTCATCCGATTTGGTTGAATTTCATACTTAGAGTGTATTTTTAACATCAAAACTCATATGCAAAATTGCAAGTCCATATATTAATTTTTGTGGAATTCTAAGAGATTTTACCGTTTTGATAAAGTCACTTTGTATGGGAGGTAGGCGTGATTTTCATCCGATTTGGCTCATTTACGAACTTGACCTTCATTTTTTAGATAAAAGCTTAAATATTGAATTTAGATATGATAACTTTAAAATTACGGCTGTAATCGTGATCACAGACAAACGGACAGACAGACAGACGGACAGACGGACAGATGGACAGACGGACAGACAGACGGACATGGCTAAATCAACTCGGGTGGTGATACTGATCAAGAATATATATACTTTTCTATACCTACCACGCCTCTTTATGGGCGTTACAAACGGAGTGACAAAATTAATATACCCCCATTTACGTTTTTTAAACGTGGGGGTATAAAAATTAATTGATTAAAAAATATTTGAAAATAAATTTAAAAAATATTATTATCTTAACAAGCTCTCAATATATGTATGTGCTATGATGACTAGATAAATTTATGAAAAAATTATGAATGTATCGAACTTTTTTCGATACTTAAGCATGTTGATGTTTTCGCTGTTGCTGTTTACACTTGCAGTTTGCACTGTAAGAGAAAAGAGACGCACGTGCAGCAAGTATTCGCAAATTGGCAAAGTTATATTAATGCTGACATACTATTTTTTTATACTTTTTGGACCATAAGGGGGGGTTTTAACCCTAAAACCCCCCTTGTCTACGGGCCTGCTGTTCATTTATTTCAAATAACCCTTAAATATCGCACAGTGTATATCGAATTGATTTTTTGAAGACTTACGTATCTGAGCTAATTACTATAAATTGCTAAGTCACTGGGACTGCTTAGGGGTCTTTCATAAATTACGTGACCGATTTTCAACTTTTTTTCCCCTACCACTCCGTTACCCTTCGTAGTGACTTTCAAAACCCCTCCCATCTCCCATATAGTAAGGTAGTATATGAAATAAAACTAGTAAGAAATGATCTTCGACTGGGCCGAAGTTAAAATACCCCCACGGCCGAACCAAAGTATTTTCAAAGTCTTAAGCAATCAATAAAATGTTTATCTGTAAAAACATTTTCGTTATACTTTTAACAGAAAATATTCGCTTTTGTTTTTTGATAAAGTCGCTTTGTATGGGAGGTGGGCGTGGTTTTCACTCAATTTGGTTGAATTCCATACATATAGTACACGTTATATATCAAAGTGTGTATGCAAAATTGCAAGTCCATATATTAATTTTTGTGGAATTCTAAGAGATTTTACCGTTTTGATAAAGTCACTTTGTATGGGAGGTAGGCGTGATTTTCATCCGATTTGGCTCATTTACGAACTTGACCTTCATTTTTTAGATAAAAGCTTAAATATTGAATTTAGATATGATAACTTTAAAATTACGGCTGTAATCGTGATCACAGACAAACGGACAGACAGACAGACGGACAGACGGACAGACGGACAGACGGACAGACAGACGGACATGGCTAAATCAACTCGGGTGGTGATACTGATCAAGAATATATATACTTTTCTATACCTACCACGCCTCTTTATGGGCGTTACAAACGGAGTGACAAAATTAATATACCCCCATTTACGTTTTTTAAACGTGGGGGTATAAAAATTAATTGATTAAAAAATATTTGAAAATAAATTTAAAAAATATTATTATCTTAACAAGCTCTCAATATATGTATGTGCTATGATGACTAGATAAATTTATGAAAAAATTATGAATGTATCGAACTTTTTTCGATACTTAAGCATGTTGATGTTTTCGCTGTTGCTGTTTACACTTGCAGTTTGCACTGTAAGAGAAAAGAGACGCACGTGCAGCAAGTATTCGCAAATTGGCAAAGTTATATTAATGCTGACATACTATTTTTTTATACTTTTTGGACCATAAGGGGGGGTTTTAACCCTAAAACCCCCCTTGTCTACGGGCCTGCTGTTCATTTATTTCAAATAACCCTTAAATATCGCACAGTGTATATCGAATTGATTTTTTGAAGACTTACGTATCTGAGCTAATTACTATAAATTGCTAAGTCACTGGGACTGCTTAGGGGTCTTTCATAAATTACGTGACCGATTTTCAACTTTTTTTCCCCTACCACTCCGTTACCCTTCGTAGTGCCTTTCAAAACCCCTCCCATCTCCCAAATAGTAAGGTAGTATATGAAATAAAAAAATTAATTGATTAAAAAATATTTGAAAATAAATTTAAAAAATATTATTATCTTAACAAGCTCTTAATATATGTATGTGCTATAATGACTAGATAAATTTATGAAAAAATTTTAAAAATCAATTATTTTCATCAATAAAAACTATTTCATATTCAATCCATGAGTCGATGCTCTCAATCAGTGGAATTGAAAAAGCTGTAAACTTTGGAGACTCTTCGAAATAGAATTCTTCAACGGATTCCATGTCGACCCATTCAGGTGTATCCTCATTTCTTATGCAAAGAAATTCGCCTGTTCTTTGAGAGAGTGCCCGTAAAGGCTGCACCCGTGCAGCACCAAGTTCAGTGTTATTACAGTGCGAGCAAAGAACCCCTAAACTGGTAACATTATTTATGAACGACCCCTCAAAAGCTATGTGAAATCCTAAGGTAAGATTAACGGATCCTATAGCCTGATCTCATGTTCGATTCACCATGCAAATCGTGATGACTTCTGTGGGCAATTTACAATTAGACTTAGACTTAGACTTAGACTTAGACTAACACTTAGACCCAGACTTTTCCTCATATGTGCCAAGTGTCATTAATTCTTTAGGAAGGGCGAAGACTTAGACTTAGATTTCGATTAGACTTAGACTTAGACTTAGACTTAGACTTCGACTTAGACTTAGACTTAAACTTAGACTTAGACTTCGACTTAGACTTAGACTTATACTTAGACTTAGACTTAGTCTTAGACTTAGACTTAGACTTAGACTTAGACTTAGACTTAGAATTAGACTTAGACTTAGACTTAGACTTAGACTTAGACTTCGACTTAGACTTAGACTTAGACTTAGACTTAGACTTAGACTTAGACTTAGACTTAGACTTAGACTTAGACTTAGACTTAGACTTAGACTTAGACTTAGACTTAGACTTAGACTTAGACTTAGACTTAGACTTAGACTAACACTTAGACCCAGACTTTTCCTCATATGTGCCAAGTGTCATTAATTCTTTAGGAAGGGCGAAGACTTAGACTTAGATTTCGATTAGACTTAGACTTAGACTTAGACTTAGACTTCGACTTAGACTTAGACTTAAACTTAGACTTAGACTTCGACTTAGACTTAGACTTATACTTAGACTTAGACTTAGTCTTAGACTTAGACTTAGACTTAGACTTAGACTTAGACTTAGAATTAGACTAAGACTTAGACTTAGACTTAGACTTAGACTTAGACTTAGACTTAGACTTAGACTTAGACTTAGACTTAGAATTAGACTTAGACTTAGACTTAGACTTAGACTTAGACTTAGACTTAGACTTAGACTTAGACTTAGACTTAGAATTAGACTAAGACTTAGACTTAGACTTAGACTTAGACTTAGACTTAGACTTAGACTTAGACTTAGACTTAGACTTAGACTTAGACTTAGACTTAGACTTAGACTTAGACTTAGACTTAGACTTAGACTTAGACTTAGACTTAGACTTAGACTTAGACTTAGACTTAGACTTAGACTTAGACTTAGACTTAGACTTAGACTTAGACTTAGACTTAGACTTAGACTTAGACTTAGACTTAGACTTAGACTTAGACTTAGACTTAGACTTAGACTTAGACTTAGACTTAGACTTAGACTTAGACTTAGACTTAGACTTAGACTAAGACTTAGACTTAAACCTAGACTTTGACTTAGACTTAGACTTAGACTTAGACTTAGACTTAGACTTAGACTTAGACTTAGACTTAGACTTAGACTTAGACTTAGACTTAGACTTAGACTTAGACTTAGACTTAGACTTAGACTTAGACTTAGACTTAGACTTAGACTTAGACTTAGACTTAGACTTAGACTTAGACTTAGACTTAGACTTAGACTTAGACTTAGACTTAGACTTAGACTTAGACTTAGACTTAGACTTAGACTTAGACTTAGACTTAGACTTAGACTTAGACTTAGACTTAGACTTAGACTTAGACTTAGACTTAGACTAACACTTAGACCCAGACTTTTCCTCATATGTGCCAAGTGTCATTAATTCTTTAGGAAGGGCGTAATAAAACGTGTTTCTAGTAAAGTGTGTGAATTTGAATTTGAGGCAAGTGTCGTTACCTCAGTCAATCCCAGTTATGAAACAATTCCATACACAAACTTCTCTACCACCAATTACATCTATTAAATCGAAAAAATTGATTAATTTCCAATTTAATTTTATTGCATATTAGGAAATGAGGAACAATAATAGAGTAGGACTATGGCCTGGATTGAATTCGAACCTGGGTGGGAGTCAAGCATAATACCATTCGACTACCGAGGCCGCCTATAAATATGTATTCTCAATTTGGGCAAAGGTTCTAGAAATATGTATGAAACAAACAAAAATACAGAGATACTGACATGCTATTTTATATATTTGCCGCATATTAAGTGTAATTGTTTTCTTTTTTTGCCAACATAATTTTTGAAACGATTCATTGAAGTGCTCATGGCGGCTTATGGCTGTATTTTTTTATGTCTACGCATTCAATTTCAATTTAGTTGCTCGTCTTTCATGTCTGCAGTAATTTTTAACAATTGTTCCAAGCCGTAATGGTCCCTTAGAGCACTATTTGTCAACGCACTGGTTGGTCGATTGCAATCGTTGCCGCATAAAGAAAGCCAGCCATTTTTTACTATTTTCCTTCTTTTGTGTTGCTTTGGCCGTGTGGAAAATTTCTTATTGGCAAGAAATCGACCAAATGATATAAGATGCACATGAAAATTTTGAAATTTCATTCAAGTTTAGTGTCTCTTAGTGCATAAAGTTGCAAGTACACTTGAAGAAAACTATTTTTGAAGACATTCGACATTTCTTTTTCTTAAAAACACCACTTTATCTATATTGCTAAACTTTTTTAATTGTAAATTCTTTTGCAGCAAAAAATTAAAAGAATTTCCAATCGTCTATCTTATTTGTTATAATTAAACAGCTGCCAAATTTCTGCTTCATTAGAATGGAAAACTTTACCGTGTATTTTCATTGCTTTCAAGAATCTTTATTTTTGAATGAGCTTTATTCTCGTTGAACACACACAACATTAAAAAGAAATTAAAGGGAAAGAACAAAAGTCTTAAAAAGCATTTAAGGATCTAGCAATAAATCTCGTCTACTCGAGCACTATACGTTATGTTAAATTAAATGTTAAAAATGTGGAAAAACCAAAGAAGTGCACATAAAGCACAAAGCAAAAACAAAAAAATGTCGGTATAGTGGCATGAATTGAAGCGCATGAAAAATTAAATAATGATTGCAGTATAAGTGTGCGCCACACACGCTCACGGCACACACACACACAACCACATAAGACTGAGGCCTGTAACTGCTGGTGAAGATGAGGTGCTGTTGGCTGCAAGACCGCTAAATTAAACACAATTCGACAAATTTACGATTTTGCTAGACTAAATATTTTCTTCTTTTTTTCGTCGGTGTGTTAGAGCAACTGTGTGGGTAAGAGCTGCGTGTTTGCATTAATAAAGAATGATTTTTTTCAAAAAAGACGCACAATTCTGTTTTACACTTTGAGAAAATGTTGTAAAATTCTTGAGGCATGACCTTCCAATTAAAGAGTGATTTTTTAAGTGCCTGATAACTTTTTTTTTAAAAAAAACGCATAAAATTTGCAAAATCTCATCGGTTCTTTATTTGAAACGTTAGATTGGTCCATGACATTTACTTTTTGAAGATAATTTCATTTAAATGTTGACCGCGGCTGCGTCTTAGGTGGTCCATTCGGAAAGTCCAATTTTGGGCAACTTTTTCGAGCATTTCGGCCGGAATAGCCCGAATTTCTTCGGAAATGTTGTCTTCCAAAGCTGGAATAGTTGCTGGCTTATTTCTGTAGACTTTAGACTTGACGTAGCCCCACAAAAAATAGTCTAAAGGCGTCAAATCGCATGATCTTGGTGGCCAACTTACCGGTCCATTTCTTGAGATTAATTGTTCTCCGAAGTTTTCCCTCAAAATGGCCATAGAATCGCGAGATGTGTGGCATGTAGCGCCATCTTGTTGAAACCACATGTCAACCAAGTTCAGTTCTTCCATTTTTGGCAACAAAAAGTTTGTTAGCATCGAACGATAGCGATCACCATTCACCGTAACGTTGCGTCCAACAGCATCTTTGAAAAAATACGGTCCAATGATTCCACCAGCGTACAAACCACACCAAACAGTGCATTTTTCGGGATGCATGGCCAGTTCTTGAACGGCTTCTGGTTGCTCTTCACTCCAAATGCGGCAATTTTGCTTATTTACGTAGCCATTCAACCAGAAATGAGCCTCATCGCTGAACAAAATTTGTTTCGAAAAAAACATTTCGAACCGAACACTGATTTTGGTAATAAAATTCAATGATTTGCAAGCGTTGCTCGTTAGTAAGTCTATTCATGATGAAATGTCAAAGCATACTGAGCATCTTTCTCTTTGACACCATGTCTGAAATCCCACGTGATCTGTCAAATACTAATGCATGAAAATCATAACCTCAAAAAAATCACCCTTTATATTCATTCCAAACTTAATTTTTGGTAAAAGTGTACTATTATAAACAATTTTCAGCTTTAGGCCAGGTATGTTGACAACAAAACAACATGAAGACAATGTAGACAACATCCAACCACAACAACAACAACGGCTCTGTATAGAGCAAATCAGACAGTAGACTAGACAGACTGTTTCGTTGGCCGCTACACAAACTCATCAGTAGAATTGCATGACTTTTCACTGTGATCCACTCAAGCTACTAAGGCCCTACTTATACTGCCAATTATGCCGAGAAAGTTACCCGGAAGTTTATTTGGCAGAGAGAATGCTTTTACATTAGTAACTAAGTTCTTATCTATATATTATGCACCCTGCGTCAAGGTTAACCTTGATCGTGTCATACTTTTAGGCATAGCTTTAACTCATTTGCATCTTCGAAAATTCGATCACAGTGAGCGTGCACGCTCATGTTGTCTTGTTGTCAACATACTTAACCTAAAGCTCAAAATTGTTTTCAAAATACATTTTATTTAAAACTAGCGACCACCGGTGCGCGTTGCTGCCCCCAGTAACTATAATAATAATAATAATAATAATATTCTAAGAGTTTTGCTGTTGTTTGCAAGCGCTCTATAAAGAAGTGACAGAATAAAGTGAAATGTGAGCGGAAACTTGCAATAAAAAAACTTGCATGTATCTTGGTTGCGAGCGTTCAGCGCGAACGGCTTGCGAAAGCTTTACATTTTTCTGACTTTCATTTTTTTGTTAACAGACGCTCTATTAAGAAGAGACAGAAGAGAGCGAAATGTGAGCAGCGAATAGTTTTGCTCTGAGTTTGATAACGTTGTTCTCATCTGCTCTGTCAATAAAAGAAAAACCAACATAACAACAACAATGATATGCAATTATATGCAAACTTTAATAAAACTTAAAAAATATAAATTTTTAAGAAATAAAAAGTCCAGTTTGCACATCTACAGGTCTAAACCTATCAAACCATACTAAATTTATTAAAATTGGACTTGTACTTAAAAAGCCTTACTCCGGACAAAATTTGGGTTTGCGTAATATATATATGATAACCTATAAAATTTATTTTTTTACTTGTCATTTTATTTAAAATAACATAAAAAAATTTTTTTGACGTAGAATACGTCATTCTTGGAGTTAAGTAGGGTGGTTGATAGTGATCAGGTGTCGGTATTTGTATCGCAATTTGAGCCTTTAGTGTGCCTAAAGTACTGATCGTACAATGTTGATGTTAGCACTTGTTGGTCTGCTTGATCCTCACTGGGAGAAAAATTCATGTTTGAACTCTCTAACTTATTTAAATTTTACACAATTACATGAAATATAAAGCCAACATTTGATGTAAGTGTTTCCTTAAGCTTGCTACCTATTCATCGACAGTTTCCGGTTTTATCGACAAAACCATAAAATTTGTATGGAAGTCCCCCTAAGGAGTGGTCGGAGGAAATAGGTGTCAAAGGCAAAAATGTTCCTTTTGCAAAAGTAATGGGGGTCGGTGATACACATTAACCCTTTCCGGCACTCTCTTAAAGGTCATATGCTCAGGTGTATGGAATAAATATACACAAACCATAAAATTTGTATGAGAGCCCCCCTAAGGAGTGGTCGGAGGGAATAGGTGTCAAAGGCAAAAATGTTGCTTTTAGAAAAGTAATGGGGGTCAGTCATACATATTAGCCCTCTCCGGCACTCTCTTAAAGTTCATATGCTCAGGTGTATGTAATAAATAAACAAAACCCATAAAATTTGTATGGTAGCCCCCCTAACGAGTGGTCGGAGGAAATAGGCATTAAAAGCAAAAATGTTCCTTTTGCAAAAGTAATGGGGGTCGGTGATACATATTAACCCTTTCAGGCACAAAAACCATAACATTTGTATGGGAGCCCCCCTAAGGAGTGATCGGAGGGAAAAGAGGTCAAAGGCAAAAATATTCCCTTTACAAAAGTAATGGAGGTCGGTCATACATATTAACCCTCTCCGGCACTCTCTTAAAGGTCATATGCTCAGGTGTATGGAATAAATATACAAAAACCATAAAATTTGTATGAGAGTCCCCCTAAGGAGTGGTCGGAGGGAATAGGTGTCAAAGGCAAAAATGTTCCTTTTGCAAAAATAATGGAGGTCGGTCATACGTATTAACCCTCTCCGGTACTCTTTTAAAGGTCATATTCGCAGGTGTATGGAATAAATATTTTGCTAAATATTTTTTAAAAAAGATGTCATCAAAAGCGAATTGAATAATTCTACGTCTTGTGTTACGACATAGTCGAAACTACTGTATCTTTTTTTTATGTGCAGTTAATATATTTCCAAAATACAACTCGTAACTTTTAAAAATGGTTTTAATTATTTAAAGAAGAATAATATATGTTTTGAATGAATATTCCATTTATATAATAAATACATTTTCAAAACAAAAATATATAAAAATTTTTCCACAATATTTAACAAATAAATACAGATTTAATAATAAACAAACTTAAAAAAACTTCTAGATCAACTTTGAAATAAATACTTTAAAGAAAAAATTTGTATTTTCCTTAAAAACCTGTGCTTTTCTTCGGTTTTTAGTTTAGGTGGAAAGCCGAAATTAACGAAACCGGTTTTCCGAAAAGGAGGGTTTTTGTTTTTAAAAAGTGTCCATCTCTTGTTGCAAACATATGGGCATTTCCTGGGGTCACGAACGTACGTTAGTACGCTTTTGATATACAAAGAATATAGAAAACAAAACTTTTCCTAGCATTTTTTTTGGCGATTCGATAGCATTTTGGTAGCTCTATGTTTAGTGCAAAAGATGGATTTCGTCGAGTTTAAGTTTTCATAATGATAGTTATAAACACGTGGTCACGAACGTACGCAAAATAGAAGTCAACTTTGGCTGACAGTAGTGAAATGTAAAAATCTGCGAAATGGAACGAAATATTCAAAAGCGATTAATTTATTTGAAAAGTGTATTAATGTAGGTCTCTATCCAGTATTTACACAATAAAATATCTCTATTGGTTTTTGTTTAATTGGTTTAAGTACCGGTCGTGAACGTACGGGTCGCGAACGTACGAATTTTCCATACATTTTTTTAATATTATCACCATGCATTTTCCCAAAAATATCTTCAAATTTCCTTAACAAAAAACTTAATACTCAATTTATAGTGTGTAGTAACACTTATAACCATTTGGAGGAAATGCCCATATTTTAAACACAAAATTCGTCAAACTAATAACAATTATTGTCAATTTTAAAACATTTTTCTTTCAGTTTGGTAGAAAACCATAGAAACATGTGAATTTGAATCGTAGTCAAGTGTTATGCCTTTATCTCAGTCAATTGAAGTTATAAGGTAATCTCATTCACAAACTTCTCCACCACCAATTACAACACTTAGTGGTACAATGGCCTGGCCAGGATTCGAACCCGGGACGAATCTGGGGTCGCAGTCAAGCACTCTACCTACTCGACAACCGAGGCCATCAAACAGATAATATACACACGTGTACGATAAACAAAAACCTTTTATAAACTGTCCTATATATCTTAAAAAAAATTGTTCCAAAATTCAAATTGTGAGACATTAAAAATGTTCATAGAGCTTTAAGTACTTGATGTATTGCAAAATATTAAAATTAATAAAAATACATATAAATGGTAAAGATACAGTTCAATAATTTTAATTATACGAGTAGTTTATTGTGAGAATATTTTGTAAACAAAATTTTAAATATATTAATTTTTATAAAGTAGCAGATCTTAAAGTATTACTTCATTGTAAAATCCAGCAGCTGTATCTGCTTTGTTTCTTTTCGTAGAAAGTGCATCATTAAAGTTCAAAAACATTATTTCTTATGCTTTTCTTTTTGCTATTTTGAGAATTTTTTATTTATTTGTTTTTTTTTTCAAGGCGGCTGGAATTAACATCTGTTTCTGAAAAAAGCAAAGCTAGTCATTTTTATTATTATTGTTATTGCTGCTGCTGCTGTTGCTGCTTGTGTATTAATTGAGTCGCAATTAAAAGCAAATCCTATAGTGAGACGAGAAAAGCTGTTAGTTGCAGAAAAAAAAGAAACAAATCTTGCAAATAAATAAGATGGCTTTAATTATGGTGTAGCATACTTTTGGGAGCTCTTGCACATCGTCGAAAAAACAAGGTTAGCAGAGTAGGAAACAGCACAAATTAATATTGATCGATACTGAAAGTACTCATTAACGGGGTTTCTTTATTTTCGTTATTTATTGAATTTATTAAAGACTGATTTAAGGGCAGGCAATACAAAAATACATTAACGGAAGTTTCTAGATTAACAGTGCTAAAAATAGCTTTACTTGGTTAATGTCTTCAAATTAAACAGTTTTAATGAATATATCAGATGTCAGGTTCTGTATGTTCTTTAAATTTCTTATGCCAAGTCTACACAGAGAGTTTAGTTTGAGTTCAACCATAGCTGTTCACACAGAGAAACGTCGGCAGAATTGTGTTTAGTGTGATCGTCAGATTAATTAAAATATATAACTTAAAGTAACCGAAAACTAGTTTGTACCTACTTAAAGTCCAAAAACTTCTACATCACTTGCCTTATAAACTAATGTCAAAAGTCGTCTGGTGTCCTGGCAGTGAAACTTGAAAGTCAAAGTTTATTGAAATTTTTGTGAAGAAAAAGCTGAAATAAGCTAAAAATATCGCGCCATAAAATTTGATTTTTTAAGAAACATTTTGAAAAAATAAATCATTTTACTATGGAACCATCAAGTTCAGGTCATTGTGCAAATATTTTGTTAATATTTGTGTCAGAAAATGTGTGTGGAAGTATTTTTGTTTTAATTGTTTAAATTAGAGGTACAAAAACACATGATTTTTCATAGTTTAAGTGGACATATAGTTATGATTCGTGTGCATTCGTGTCTTAATTTGTATTTTAATTTAAAGATAAATCAGTTTACTTCTTATATGCAAAATTTTACAACCAGCTTTTACTCCCTTTAGAAGTTATGCGTTTTTTAACAAAAGTAGCGCAGCACCCAATGTAGCAACAAATCACATTGTTCTCGCGGCTGCTGTTGCTATTGTTTTCATGTAAAGCTGTAGACAATGTTTTTGTTTTCTTTTAATCCGTGTGTTCTTTTAACCCTTTCAGTCTCGAAATAAATCTAGCTGCAGAATATCCTCTGTGAAAATGTCCAATACAATGATTGTCCAATACAATGATGTTGATTGACGACGGATAAATGCTTATAAAGCGTAAGCTTTAGGAATAATAAAATCTAAATGTAGAATAAAAGTAAATTTATTATCAAAGACAACACCAAGAGCACACCCCCTGGAACCCCCCTGCGGGGCTCACCATACAAACATTTAAAAAAATCACCATTTTTGGCCTTTACATGAAAAAATTAGCGAAATGGCTATGTTTTTTCTTTATTTTTATTTATTTATTTATAATAATATTTATTATTTATTTATAATAATATCTATTTTTTCTCTTTTGAACTTTATTTAGTCAGAACATATGTAAATGAAAAAATTAATTTAAGTTAGTTATAGAAAAGAAACTAAAAAAATTATTGTTTGAAGTCTTTTTTACTTTCAAGTCTAGGCAATTTCGCACGGCCCTCTAATGTCGTCGCAATGTCAGCCTCTACATTTTCCGGTATAACCCGTTTGGAAACGCTAGCTAGCAATTGAACATGTCGTTCCGTTCCTTGTATGTGTACGGTGGATCATCTTGATTTAAATATTCTTTCAATGTATCGTACGCATAGTTGCCAACTAATATTCCCATACAAATTCTCTTTTTCCCACAGCAATTAAAAAAAATTCTCACGTGGGATATTTTTACTAAAAAATTCCCACAGCAATTAAATATCCCACAAAAAATCCCACCGTCATTAAAAAATCCCACAAATGGGAAATTTTAGAAAAATGTATATCAGTGTTTAAAGTTAGAAAACATATATTGAGAACTTCTCTAAAGATGTTTTTAAGGAAGATTAATTGTTTAAAAATTTAAATAAATAAAAAACAGGAAATGAAATATATCAAATTTTATTTAAAAGTAATTAACTGTTAACATTGAGAACAAACGTTTAAATTTTAAATGAACATTAAAAAAATTTCAGCGATTATTAAAAAAACGCAAATTCACATACAAACACATTAAAAAATTTCCAAGATAAATTCACACCGGTGACCGGATATTAACATTTTTTACACCGAACCGTGTTAATTTACACCGCTTATCCTGCGAGAAATGCTGAACTTATCCGATCGGTGTGAAATAAGAAAGGCAAAGAGGAAGAGCAAAATTGAACTCACATTATCAGTGACAAACAAATTAAAAGTTGAAGTTTCTATGACTGAAAGTGGAAATTTGAATTAAGAAAAAAATAATTAAAGTAAAAATTCAACTTTGGTGCGTTAGCTAACTGAATAATTTGTGCAGTTTTTGTGAAAATCCCGTTGAAGTTTTTGTGAACATTTTTGAGCGGAATTCGAAAGCAAGTGGAAATAAAATTTGAGATGTTTTTGTTTTGTACCAAATAATTAAAAAAATAATTCAAATGTACAAATTTGTGATACAAATGCATAAATTTGAAAATATGTTAAGTATTGCTTTAAATAATTTATGCGAGTATGATATTTATATACTCGAAAATATTGTTTTCGGGAAAAATTTAATAAAAAAATCATTGAATTAAAACTTTTTGTCTTTTTTATTGTAAAAAGCGATTATGACACCGAAATTACACCGTTCGGTGTTAAAAAAAAAAATCATAATTTTGCTCTTTTTAAATAAACACCTAACAGGGGTACAAAATAAACATCTTATCTGATATTTACTTTGGCCCTTCGGGAAAAAATTTATAGCACTTTGACACGGTGTTTTTTAACACCAAACAGTGTAGGACTCTCTGGAACACCGATCGGTGTAAAAATTCTGTACAAATTTTTTGGTGTGTATATTATTAAAATTATTATTAAGGGGAGCAACGCAGCCAGAGGCCGAAAAAAAGGTCATGTTTGTGAATTTTTTTAAGGAAACCTATGGGATATTTTTAAATGAGGGTTTTTATACCTAAAAATATACACATTCAAGAGTATTTTTAGTTTTTTTTTTATTAAAAAAAATTTAATCTTTAGGTCGATACAGCAGTTTTTGTAGAGCGCTCTGAAAAAAAGGTGAAATGCGGTGACCAAGATTGCTCCTCCTTAATTCATCTGAAACAAAAAAATTAAATATATTATTAAAGTAGATACTTAAACTCGTACTTGTCATAGCCGTTTTTGAAAATATTGATTTTTCACAAAATGGCGGACTTTCAAACGTAAAAAAAACGATTTTCGACCAAAAATTCGTCATAGTTTTGCCTATAAAAAATGAAAGAAGCTAAAAAAAAAAAAATCCTATGACAAGTACGAGATTATTATGAGTACAATAAGCCTGCAAAAAAATAAAAACGATCGCTTCACTGAGCTTTGAGAAATCTTGGTCACCGACTTTGAAAACATGGTTTCGAGAAAAACGCGTTTGAAAATAAGCGCCAGCACTGCGCGCTCTAGAAGGCGGTTCACTCAGTAGGCTATAACTTTGTTATTTTTTGAGATATTAACTTGAAATTTTCACCAAATATTCTTGAAACTTAAGGCTTTAAGAAACTGCAAAAAAATTTTTGAAAAAAAAAAAAATTCTGACTGCGTATCTCCCCTTAATATTATATAAAAATAAATAACTAAATTCAAGGAAAAAAACATTAATTTTGTTATTTAATTTAAATTAAAAAATGTATCAAAAAAAATCCCACAAGACTTAAAAAATCCCTCATTGAATTAAAAAATCTCATGGGAATTCCCACATCCCACAGCAATTAAAATATCCCACAAATGGGAAATTTCCCACAAAACTGGCAACTATGATCGTACGGAATGCTTCGCGTGAATGGTGGTTCAAATACGTTATTTATGTCATTCATATTGATCATTTCCGTGTAACTTGTGCAATTAAACTTTATATCTGGTTTTTTATAAGCTCTAAGTTGCGTTGGGTCGCCAACATCGGTTCGATAGCGTAGAATTATGTTGATAGCACAGTCGCGCTTTTCTTTGGTATCATCAAACAACATTGATAACAAGATATTTTCCGAATGCGCATAATATGAATTATCTGTAATTACTTGATTGACAATTTTGCGTAAACGAGGTTCTAGAAATCGTGACCAACTAATGAAGTTGAAAAATAATGCACTGCCGTACACGACAGAGCTGTAATACTTGATATTGAAGTTCATTGGCACATAACATTTAATTATAAATTCAACCAGAATTCTTAAATTTGCATCTGGATTTTCCGTTGTGACATATAATCGTAATAATCTAGCGGCCTTGGTGAACCACCGAGAATGTACAATTTTCCCTGGTTTGATGTTAGCCAGATCCACCGAAACCACGCCGCTTGAAATTGCATGGGCCATGTTGTATAAGTACTTCGAATCGGTGAAAAATTCAATTTTTTTCTGGAGCGGGGGCATATTTTGCAACTCAATTTTCTGGAAACCGTCCACCACCTGAAAATATATAATTGGGTTCTCTCAAAATAACAAGATGAGGTTCTTTTACCATCCTAATATGATATCATCATATCATATGGTATCATCTTTTCTGCCATCGAATGAAAACGCTAACAAATTCGTATGATCTAACCGTTTGCAAACCACTTCTTGTCTGCATTTCTCTTTTTCTCTGCGAACTTTCGATTTATCCATGATGAGAGGTTTGCCATGCTTATCTTTCATTTTAAAATCTTGGAAAAGAGCGGTTCCCAATGCCGATGCTACTCTATCAGGCACACCAAATCTGTCACATACCAAGGCAAAGTTAAAACAATCGTATCTCTCTGCGTATTGTGAACTTGTGCTTCTATCCATATCTTCTTGAACCGGTGGCGGTGCGTATGTTGAATCATCGGGATCTTGGTATGTTGGCATTGATGACATAGACGTTGCTCCTTGCTCTTCAGTTTCCATCACAACTGCATCCATTGTTAGTCTTCTCTGATTATGTTGATCGTGCATGAACTCTTTGAGGCGTTCGGGAACCCAGCCGCATGCACATGGAGCTGCCTTCAAATCGCATTTACATGTTCCAATGTAAAAAATTGTTTCCAGTGATTCTACATACTCTGTAAATTGTTGGGGTTTGTTTCTTCTCTTGATTTGCTCTTGATACTTGTCAAGCAATTTATTCAATTTATTAAATATACTTTTTTTCAGCATTATTTCCATTCCAAGTTTTTCCCAAATTCCATTCAACTTATCTTGTACTTGAATAGTGAATGATTTATGGGAAAACTTTTTTGTTCTGTTTTAGCACGTTCGCTTAAGAAAAAATAATATCTCAAGATATCCACATGGGTTGGTAAATTAAGATCAGTCAAATCAGTAGACACACCAAAAACAGTAACATCATGCTTGGGTATATGACTCATTTGGTTTTCGATAGTTGTTGATGTCGTTGTTGCTTCATCTTGCGGTTTAGAGGATTCATTTTAAACTTTTTGATTTGGAATGGTCAACTTCACTTATTATTTTTTTTTAAATATTTTTTTATCTGAAATTGGCACTTCAGACTTTGAGTTCTTCACAACGACTTAATGCATTCACAAAAACTGTTGCGTTATATATGGTCTACGAGACGAGGTAATAAGAATGAAATGGTAATTTCAATTCTACCTGCTGTGTCTTGTGGTGGCTTAAAAACGCACACAAGCAATTTTAGGATCTGCAATTGTGTCACAGTGATACCTTAATTTTTTAAAAGGGTTGCGGTGCATTCCAGTGACACCTTAATTGTTAAAATGGTTGCATAAAACGCGCATTTCTTAAGAAGGTGCCATAAAAAACCCACAAAAAGGGTTGTAAAAACAACCTTAATTTCTTAAGTAGTTGCTATAAAAAAACTACACAAGTAAGTTTACGACATGCAGCTGTGTCTTGTGGTGCCTTAAAAAACGCACACAAGCAATTTTCCGATTTGCAATTGTGTCACAGTGATACCTTCATTTTTTAAAAGAGTTGAATAAATTTCTAAAGAGAAAAAAACTCCAAATAGAAAAAAACATAGGCATTTCGCTGATTTTTTCATGTAAAGTGCCAAAACTGGCGATTTTTTGAAATGTTTGTATGGGGAACCGCACAGGGGGGTTCCAGGGGGTGTGCCACTGGCATGGGTGGGTCGGGCCTCCAAAGTTAGTGGGGGTCGGTCATACATTCGGACTCGATTGGAGCACTCTAAATGGGTCAAAGTGGGTTTTTCCAAAATTTGCCCCTACCCAAAAGTTCGACCCAAATTGGGGGACATCAGAATTCGTTTTAGAGGTATGGTTCCTTCGGCAAAGTTTCTTATTTTGATCCCTAAATACGATTTTCACAGAGCAATGGGCGATTTTTTTGCCTCCCCACAAATCGACCCGGCCTAATACACTGTCTATTAGAGAGATATGATTTAATCCATCTCAGAAAAGTTGAATGAAAACCAATATTTTCTAATTTTGTAATTAGTAAACTATGTGAAATCTTATCAAAAGCTTTTGAAAAATCTGAATAGAAAACATCAACTTGTTATTGAGTCCTTAGACAATATTGAATCGGATCTTGTGTTATACACAAAATGGGGCTTCGATGGAAGCTCTGACCATAGCTCATACAAACAAGCCTATCACGGCTCTGAGGGAAGTGATTCATCGGTTTTCTTAACTACAATAGTTCCACTCAAGCTTATGTTAGAAAAACGGTTGATCTGACAAAATCCTCGGCCGTCTTCTTCTAGATTTTGTAGGCCCTTGAAGATGGAATTTATTAAAGAAAGCGCAAATGTGTCAATAAATTAAAAAAATAGAGTTGAAGAAGAAATAAATATTTTAACCTGTTCAACTGTCAAAATTGGTGAGAAATCTCTTAATGCAACCTTTAAAAAAGTGTCAGGCTAGAACTGATTCTGAAAAGAAAATAGTAGCTGAAACAAAAAAAAAAAATATTCAAAACCAATTTAGAGAGACTATAGGCTTAATAGTTGACCAACCCAAGCCTGGTTTTGGAAATTCAAATGATGGGAACACTGCAAGACATTTATTTCAAAATGCTAAAAAATCTGCAGAAATAACAAAAATAGATTTGAATTTAATAAAAAAAATGCAAGTATTGCTTATAGTTGTGGCCATTGTTGAAATCCACAGTGAAAAATTTAAAATATATGCACACAACACAGTCAGACTCTTTGTTCAAACTTATCCTTGGTACCATATGCCTCCCACTTTACATAAGTACTTCATACACGGACCCGAAATCGTATCCAATGCTCTTTTACCTATTGGGCAATTATCCGAAGAAGTACAAGAGGCTCGGAATAAGGATTTTAAAAATTAAAGGGAATTTCATTCACATAAATGCAGTCGTGAAAAAACTAACCAGGACATTTGAATATGTTTCTGATAACCTCAGATCCAATTATTTCAAGAATGCGAAAGTTACCTACAAAAAAGTTTAAAGCTTGCCAGAGGAAGCAATTGATTTAATTGTGCCTGAAGCTCTAAAAAAAAACGATGATGAAGATGATAATGATAATAATTATTATGATGATTGTGATTATAATGATGAAGATGAACATTAGTTTAATTATGCTATTTATTTACTAGAAGAAGATGGAAGAAATGTAATTTTTAAAATCACACTTATTCTTTAAATAAAATCTGTTATTTTTTTATGAAATTATATTAAAATATATTTAAAAATTATTTGTTTATCTGTTATTTTTTAGTTAAATTATATTCAAATATACATAAAAATTATTTGTTTTGACTAATTTTAATATAAGTAAGCAAAAACTAAAGAAAAATTATGGAAATATAGATTCCCTGAATTGATCCGAGAAAACTGGGCATTCTTACCCACTGTGGGTCGTGAAGATAGCAACTTATGTAACAGAAATGTAATATCAATTCATGGACTTATTACTCATTCACTCATTACAGTGCTACGGTAAATTCAATTAACATCAACGTCAGCATCAGCATCAGCATCAGCATCAGCATCAACATCAACATCAATATCAACATCAACATCAACATCAACATCAACATCAACATCAACATCAACATCAAAATCAAAATCAACATCAACATCAACATCAACATCAACATCAACATCAACATCAACATCAACATCAACATCAACATCAACATCAACATCAACATCAACATCAACATCAACATCAACATCAACATCAACATCAACATCAACATCAACATCAACATCAACATCAGCATCAGCATCAACATCAACATCAACATCAACATCAACATCAACATCAACATCAACATCAACATCAACATCAACATCAACATCAACATCAACATCAACATCAACATCAACATCAACATCAACATCAACATCAACATCAACATCAACATCAACATCAACATCAACATCAACATCAACATCAACATTAACATCAACATCAACATACACATCAACATCAACATCAACATCAACATCAACATCAACATCATCATCAACATCAACATCAACATCAACATCGACACAACATCAACATCAACATCAACATCAACATCAACATCAACATCAACATCAACATCAACATCAACGTCAACATCAACATCAACATCAACATCAACATCAACATCAACATCAACATCAACATCAACATCAACATCAACATCAACATCAACATCAACATCAACATCAACATCAACATCAACATTAACATCAACATCAACATCAACATCAACATCAACATCAACATCAACATCAACATCAACATCAACATCAACATCAACATCAACATCAACATCAACATCAACATCAACATCAACATCAGCATCAGCATCAACATCAACATCAACATCAACATCAACATCAACATCAACATCAACATCAACATCAACATCAACATCAACATTAACATCAACATCAACATCAACATCAACATCAACATCAACATCAACATCAACATCAACATCGACACAACATCAACATCAACATCAACATCAACATCAACATCAACATCAACATCAACATCAACATCAACATCAACATCAACATCAACATCAACATCAACATCAACATCAACATCAACATCAACATCAACATCAACATCAACATCAACATCAACATAACATCAACAACAACAAGAACAACATCAATAATGGCGGCAATGTGGTCACGGTATCACCTGAGATACGTAGAATGGTCTATTCGGAATAGTACACAACCATTGTTTGCCAGAAGTTTTCCTTGAAATAAGGAAAACAAACAAGGGCTGAATTATTCGTTATTAGGCAATGCGAGCTCCCAAATATCAGCTCAAACAAAGTCATTTTGGAGCATTCAAAACATTCAAGTATTGAGTCATCCGTCCTGCAGTCCTGATTTTGTAACAAATGTCTTCTTTTTGTTTCCGCACATCAAGAACTAACTGCGTGTACATCGATTTTCGATGCCATAAGAAGCAATACGGGTTGAATGTTGTGAATAATCGTTCAAACACATGTAGAAATGTATTAATCGCTAAGGATAATATTTCGAAAAACAATAAAACTATTCTCAATGAAAACATTGTGTGTTTATATTTATCCCCGAAATATATGTAGCACCCCTCGTTTAAGAATAAAAATTTAAGAACAAGCTTAAAGCTTAGCAAACATGCGCGAGAGTACACAATGAAGTTATGTTCCACAACAATTGCAACTTCGCCATAACTGTTCAACTGTTGCATTGCTGGAACAATAACATTATTCCAGTATATTTAAAATGAAAAGCTTTTCTGTGTTGCATTCATAAATAGCTGTATATCTTCTTGTCTAAATTTCGCTAAGAGCCATTTAAAATTTTGTTATAAATAATCGTCTTAAAGTTAACAACATTTTAAAGCATCTGCGCTAAAAGAAGCAAGGAAATAATTGCGCTTAAGTAGGTGGCACACTTAAAAAAAATTGCACGAGTGTAATTGATTTGATTAAACTTTAAATAAAAGCACAACGCAAAGAGATTTATTAATAAAGTTTTGACGTAGAATACGTCGTTCTCGGAGGTAAGTAGGGTGGTTGATAGTGATCAGGTGTCGGTATTTACATTACTTTTTGAGCCTTTGGTGGGCCTAAAGTACTAATCGTACAATGTTGATCTTAGCACTTGTTGGTCTGCTTGATCCTCAATGCGACAAAAATTCATGTTAGAACTGTCTAACTTATATCAATTTTACACTTCAACTTGCTACCTATTTATCGACGGCTTCCGGTTTTTTCGACGGCGAAGACAGCGTCATCTAGCGTGAAGACATAAATCTTATAATTAAAAAAAAGCATACTTTTGGGGGCATGTTGTTTTTAACAGACTCGCGTAGCCCAGTAATACTGAGTTATTTTGAGGGGCATGCTTTTTTAACAGAATCTGTTATTGAAATGTCAAACGCAGCCAATTAAATATCCGGGCATATTATCGACAGTGAAATTTTGACACATGGGTTGTTGAACTTGATAGCATTGAACAAATTTTGTTTACTTGTTTAAGTTTTCTACCTATTTATGGACAGTTTCCGGTTTTATCGACAAAAGCATAAAATTTGTATGGGAGCGCCCCTAAGGAGTGGTCGGAGGGAATAGGTGTCAAAGGCAAAAATGTTCCTTTCGCAAAAGTAATGGGGGTTGGTGATACATATTAACCCTCTCCGGCACTCTCTTAAAGGTCATATCCTCAGGTGTATGGAATAAATATTTTTAAAAAAGATGTCATCAAAAGCGAATTGAATAATTCTACGTCTTGTGTTACGACATAGTCGAAACTACTGTATCTTTTAAATATATTTTTATCTTGTGTTTTAAAAAGTTTTACATGACTTATAATTGCATGAACTAGCTTAAAAATAAAAAAAAAATAAAAAAGAACTTTTTCATTTCACAAACATTTTCGACAAAAAATGTTTGTTTGTTTTCTTTATACATATTTATATGTACATAAATACTTATTTTCTTATTTTTTCCATCACCTTGGCATAACAAGTATTAAATTGGTCTGTTTGATTTTGCAAGACAAATGTTTAAATTCCATTCACTCTGTGTTAGTTTTTCTACAGCTTTTAACATTGAAACACTTTTTAGCTACAGCTTAACTTTTTCGCAGGAAAATAAAAATTAGAGACCTAAAGTGTAAACTAAGAAGCTTCGCTAAGGCTTCCAACACAAGCACAAATAATATTTTCTAAAAGACCTCAAGACCGCACAGATAAAAAATACACTAATTTAATAGCACTTAAAGTAAGTCGCTTGAAAAAGCCTGGCTAGACATGGCGTTAGCTAAGTACCTGTCAAATTCGCAAGAATGTTCAATTAGCTTTCATGACGATACTTGTGCTTAATTTTTCATACCATTATATTCATCGTATGAAGATTTTGAAGTTTAAAGTATACTATATATGTATATTAGAGTGACCAGAAAAATTAGCTTTTTTTAATTTTTAAGGAAATTCAAGAAATAGTTTCGAAAATGTTCAAAAATAAGTTCCTGAAAATTTTATTGAAAAATATTAACGTTTTGAGGTCGCTCCAACTCGTTTTTTACATTTTCCCGTACCATTTTCTATGGCAACTTTAAAAACGGAATTTTAAGTTATTTTCCATACAGGAACTTATTTTAAAGGTAATTATTTATGTTTAATAAGTGCTTTAACTCGATATTGACATTATTTTTTGTATTCGGTTATTGATTTTCGAAATATTATCGAATTAATAAAAAAAAACAATATATCAGGAATTCCATTTTTAAGAGGTCATTTAAAAAGAACGGAACTTACCAGCCAAAATATTTGTAAGCAGTTTTCTTTGCTATTATTTTTTGATGAAAGTATTTAAAACCGTGTAGTAATAGACCTAGAAATGTTTAAACTATGACCCAAAATCGAAAGAACTAATTTTCGAAAATGTTATATTAATCGAACAGGAACGCAGATACCAATAAATTCTATATTACATCCTCGATTTCTTGGCACATTTTATTTTAACCTGTATTCTTGACTAAAAAGGCAGAATAAAATTTATTTTAGTTGTTTTAACGTGTTTTTTGTTGAAACTTCCCCACAGCATTAGTTCCCCATAGCTGTACTATCCAAGTTAATTCGACATCTACAAAATAATGTTGAAGAATGGAATGAATGGTTGTCGAGGAATGGGTTTTCATTAAAAAAAATATTGTTTTCCCATGCGAAACTTAGTTACAAGCGATTCTTTTTTTAACCCTCAAAGACCTAAAAATTTTAGAATCCAAAATTTTAACTTGTTTTTATTAATGATGGTCTATTGTACGTATGCCATGAAAGTTGCATAATTATATGTTTAAAAATGAGAGAGATATAAATATTTCAACTTTAAGGGTTTTTCCACGATTTTCTTCAACTAAAACAGAAAACCGCTGGTAGCACTATCTAAAAATTAAAAAACAATTTTTTTTTAAATTTTGGTTTTCATAACCAAAAATTTTCATAACACACGGTGTGCCTCAACAAAATGTCCAAGTAGGCTCTGAGGCACAGCGTATGTGCCTCAGTATTTGATTACACATTATATTTCATGGTTTAAAATTAGTACCTCGAAATGCAAATCTGTAAACCTAGTTCGATTCCGCATGGCCTAAACCTAAACCTATCTTTAGTGCATCATTTTTATGCTCCCACGATTAAAAAAAAGAACCCCTTTTACTGGGGTATATTAATTTTGTCACTCCGATGGTAACGCCCATAAGAAAGCGTGGTAGGCATAGAAAAGTATATATATTCTTGATCAACATCATCAAGAGTCATCATCAAGAGTGATCAACATCATCATCACCCGAGTCGATTTAGCCATGTCCATCTGTCCGTCCGTATGTCTGTCCGTCTGTCTGTGATCATGATTGCAGCCGTAATTTTCAAGATATCATCACGAAATTCAATATTTAAGCTTTTATCTAAAAAATAAAGGTCGAGTTCGAAAATTAGCCAAATCGGTACAAAACCACGCCTACCTCTTATACAAAGTGACTTTATTAAAACGGTAAAATCTCTGAGAACTCCATAAATATTGATATATGGCGTATACATTAGGCCGTGAGGTACATCGATATTTTTTTGTATGGTGGCAGTTAAAGTGTTAACTAACGTGCTTCATTACGTCAGCACGTTATTTGAAGCATCATTACGAAGATTAAAGCTATGTTGCGAATTGCCAATATATTAATAGATGCCGACTCCCCCCGCCTTCTGGTCTATTGCGGGTTGTCTGTATTGTGTTATACAATTAAAATATTTAATTACATATAATTTATGTATTTTATTACCATGGAAGTGGCAATAAAAGGAGACTTTGGCAATTTCGTATTTCAGTATTAGTTGGAGGGTGAAAAGAAGTGTCGGTGAAGATTTGTTTTAAATCTACACAGTGAAAAACTGCCGGGTAACTCACTCGCAGTTATTGTTTTACAATCTTACTGTACGACAGAAGAATAAATTATATCGGTATTGTGAGGTTCTATTAGACATTAAGACAATGTTATAGATATGAGCTTTGTGAACTGTACGAGTAAACCTGGAAAACACATGAGCCGTTACTTCCATGTACATTTTCCATCGACCAAGATTGTGCCGACAGAAGGTCGTTGATAAAAACTAGAAACAAAGTTGGCGAAAAGACTGAACCCTGCGGTACTCCAATGTCATATTTACTAAACAAAATGCTATCGACTACGACACAGATCACTCAGTCCTTAAGAAAACACGTGATCCGCCATGCGAAGTTATCATCAACACCATATGCAATTAGTTCTGATACGCGAACGTTCTGCCACAATCTATAAGAATAATATAAGCCTGCAAAAAAAATCAAAACGATCGGTTCACTGAGTTTCGAAAAATCTTGGTCACCGACTTTGAAAACATGGTTTCGAGAAAAACCCGTTTGAAAAAAGGGCCAGCTCGGCGCGCTCTCGAAGGCGGCCCATTCGCTAGGCTATAACTTTGTTATTTTTTGAGATATCGACTTGAAATTTTAAGCACATATTCGTGAGAACCGCTGAACGGACTTAAGTGAAATTTTCACTATTCTAATAACAATTGATTACAGGTGGTCACAGGCTCAGAGTTTTGAAAAATTTGATAGAGTCGAAGTTATTTATTAAGAAACTGGCTTAAATCGTAGTTTTTGGTCAAATTCTGCGCTTTTTTCCATTTGCTGCCTAAACAGTAAAAGTTGTGTGAATATAATATACTAGCGATACCCGGCGCGCGTTGCTGCACCCGACAAGTATATTGAAAATAATAAGTAAATTCAAAACTTTTATTAGTGCCTTAGTCTGACACCACGCTCATGTTCCACTGCCTGTTACAGTTTCCCAATAGCAGAACATCACTCTCAGGTGACAATTACATTATGAGTTTTAATGTCCTGTGATCTTAGCTTCCATAGCTATTCTGTATAGAGAATCGGGCCACACACCCTTTTCCAATGCACATACCAGTTTTCCAGTAGAAAAACTTTGGCAATTAGTAACTCCATACTGAGTTTTATTGTCATGCGACGCTTAGTTCCAAAGCTATTCAATATCGAAAATTTTACTAAGCGAAACAAATAAACATACGTACATACATACATACATACATACATACATACATTCATCAAGTCGGATTGAATCTCATTCTCATCAAAAACATCCTCAACATGTTAAAGGTGATCAGTGAATCCCCTTTTAACAATACTGTGTTAGATTAATTCTCCACATCAAAACTACTTTGAACATATTAGAATGTAATTGGATCGAATCCAATTAGCTTTAAGCGCAGCAAAGTATGTATGTATAATATGTATATATGTATTTGTTTTGTTGTTTTGTGCTTGCTGAGAACAAAAAGAGTATATTAGAGAGCAACATGCAGTTTATTGAGGCTCTCGCAGCACAAACGCATGAAAAGCTAACGATCAAGCAACGCATAGCATTCTGGATGATTTTTTAAAAAACTTAACACTTTAATTAAAGATACTTATTATTGAAATTTTTTAAAGAAAATAACCAATGAACCTTTTGTAGCACAAATGTGATATTTGAAAACTTATTTCAAAAAAATCTGACCAGTACTTTTGGAGTTTTGCGGACACAAAAAATTTTCACTTTCATTTTATAGATATTATTATATTATTATTATTATATTATATTTATTTATATCTAGATATTTATAGATATTTATAGATATTTCATAGATATAGATATAGATATAGATATAGATATAGATATAGATATAGATATAGATATAGATATAGATATAGATATAGATATAGATATAGATATAGATATAGATATAGATAGATATAGATAGATAGATATAGATATAGATTTAGATAGATATAGATATAGATATAGATATAGATGGACAAAAAAAAAAGATATTCACGATTTCAACAAAAATAGTCAATGGTAATAGTTTTGTCCGAAAATTAATGTTTTAGAGAACAATTTAATAAATTTCTTGCAAGCAGTTCGTTTGTTGGTTGGCTTTGACGCTGTCGTTGCTTGCAGTGCACATAATGTTGCTTTAGTTTAGCCTCAAAATGCAGCTCACTGTTGTAGCGTGTCATTTTGAAGCTGTGCGTTGATCATAAGTGCTTTTGTTTTAAATCATACGTGCGTTTATTTCTTTATTGCAATTAAAATTTAATAAATGCAAACTGCAAATGTGTTTAATACAGATTTATTAAATAAGTTAATAAGTCAATAAAAAAATTAAAATTACATATTTTGATACAAGTACAAAGGGGACTTTCGCATGAATAATTTTCAAAAACTTAATTTTTTTTTTACATATGGGCAAATCCCGAAAATAGTCCACCAAGTGTGAGAAACTAAAGATGATTCTTTAAAATTAAATTCCCAATCAATTATTTTTTCTTGAGGTTTTATGTAATAAAAAAATAAGTGATTCACAGTCAATATTCGAGCTAAGTTTTTTTTTGTTTTTTTTCAGGTTGTTTATTGATCTAAGAAAGCTATTGATATAAAAGCTTTACGTATAAAAGTTTTTTTATTTCCCTTTGCACTTCTTTCTTCGCAAATTGGCGCCATAATAGGCTTGACAAAATTTGTGCATAACGGTGTATTTTGCAAAATAAATATGATTAACTCTGTTCTGACGTCCGACACATAAAAAGGTTTTTATTTAGATAAAATTGTTAAATCAAATTAAAAACAAAAATTGAAACCGGTTACAAAGCAAGTTTTTGCACATTTTCCAGAATATAACTGCTTGTTTAAAATATAAATAAATTTCAGCTCATATCAACTGGGCAAACTTAGTGACGTCCGAACGGTAGGCAACATTTTCAAATAGAATTGACGTTTAAATAACTTTTGTATATTACTTTTGTAGATAGTAAGCCAAATATTATAAAAAAGAGCGGAGAGATCCAAAAATTTGCGAAATAATTAAAAAAAAAACTTGATGATGAATTTCGTAGAAAAGAAGCTGAAAAAAGCGTATTTATCGCAAAAAGTTAAGGGAAAAAATAAAAACGACCACGAGTTAGCTAAAAAAAATAAATATGTGTGGGGCCGCCACACAATTTCGAAAAGTTGAATGTTATTATACCATACCACCATCATACCATATTATCATCCTATACCGTCATAATGTATCATAAACCTATACCATGCTATCATTTCATGCTCATCTTACCACCATACTATACCATCAGACAATAATATCATACCATACCATCATATTCTACCACCAAACCATACCTACCAACATTCCAAATATCTATACATCATATCATCGTATCACACCATAATACCGTACCATTAACTAATCATACTATAGCCATCATGCCATACTATCATATTATAATAATCATATCATACCATTAGCCCTTATCCAAAAATTTTAAATAGAAAAACTTTCTTCAATATGATCATACAAAAACATAAAGCTCTTTGTCGAGGTATGAATTCTCGAACTCCTTCTGTAGATGTCTTTAGCTGATCTTTCAGGAATTTGTTTCTTTTAAGCATCTTTAAAATTTAATTTACGCTGACACCTTTTAAATTTGTTATAACTTAAAAGCAATTTGGACAGGTTGTTGACAATTTGCGGCGAATTGGTGGTGACAAAAGGGAACGAAAATTGAAGATACACATGGATTTTTATCGCAAGTTTTTTGTGAAGAAAAGACAAGGTACATAAACGCCAAAAAAATTGAAAACTACGTAACATCGCTCCACAATAGATGGCAAAATATTAAAAATATTGCAAAAATGAAACCTTCAGTAGATTAGATGTTAATATTAAAAATAATTAAAAAAAAATCTCTAAGTAAAATAATGTAATGATGGAAAAATTAATGACGTGCGACACATGACGTCCAAACAATAATAAATATTACAAAAAAAAAAACCAATAATAAAAACTAACGACTATGCTTACTTTTTTGTATATTTCAGTTAATTCTAAACGTTTCATTCATATCATATTTTCTCATAGCTCGAATCAGTTCGCTGCAAATAGCAGATTTTGCAATTAATATCAAAACTACTTCTATTTTAATAACGTCTGAACGCTGAATATCAAAACCACTGTTCATGTACTTACACTTATATTGTGGTTTTTTCTGATATTTATAAATAGCAGCCCCTTAATACTAAATGCTGCACCAGTTACTTTTCCCTAAACAAATTATTTTCAGCATTTTAATTGGAAAAAAAATGCGTCCGAATGTGACGTACGACACGCAGGATTTTCCAATATTTCGATTCCTGTTACATTCCAAAATTACCTTCTCAAATTTTATTAAGGAATTTTCACTAAAATAAAACTTATAGTAATATTTGTAACTACGTACGCGCATGAAAAGATTGTGGTAATAAGACTTGAAACGCTTTTTTCTCAAAACTACCATTTTCAAACTGGTAGAACGTTTATCTCCGAATCTACTTGGCCGGTTTTCATCAACCAAAAAATGTTTGCTTAAAGACTTTAAAAAAACTACATCCTCTTTTATATATAGGTGTAAATCGACCTAAAAAAGCGAGTTTTTGATTTTTTCAGAATTATTCATATAAAAGAATTATGCATAAAAATATAATGAAGTATATATTTTAAAGTTATTGTCTAGCTTTGAGTCTTAAAAAAAGAATCCATTTTGAATTTTACGAAAATTTATTACAGGAGATCCACAAAGTGTCCTACAGTCAAAAGAGACTTTTTGCATGACACCCTCTACATCAGTCAATAGGAATTAAAATCGCAAAAAAAAACTTTTTATGTACATACTAAAACGTATCTTATATATTAATACGCAAACATCGAATGTTGTCGTACACTTTTTCAATATTTATTTTAGAATAAGGACAATGAAACGTATATCATTCGAAAGGTACTGCACCATAGATGTGCCGAATTATGTTAGATTTTAAATTGATGACCTTTGACCCGAAATATTAACGTTGAAAGTTTATATTAATTTTAGTTAGGGATCTCAGAACTGGGAAGAGGTAGAATGAAGAATGAGGTATCGGATGAAAGGTCTGTGCCCTATTTCACCATGTTACAAATTTGTGAATTGTAAAAAACTTTCAACAAAATTGTAAAAAAATCAATAACTTTCGTATCACCACTATTGTACAAATTGTGAACTAAAGTTGTAAAATACAAATCACAAATTTGTGTTTTATAACAAATTTGTTGATATTTGTTTCACCAAATGCGACTTGAAGTTGTAGATTACAACTCACAAATATGTAAATTGTTTACAAATTTTTACTTTCCCGTTTCACTAAACTGTTATTTGATCACAAATTTATACAATTTGTACGAATTTTTTACAAGAAAAAAATCGTGTGTAAATTATTTACAAGTAAGTTGCGCTGGCGAATATATAGCAGCTCGAGTTATAGCAGTGAAGAGGAGACCCAAATATCCAATATAAACGTTTATAGACAGCGAATAAATTTCTAAATAAATAATTTTTTCCAGTTTAATGAAAAATTTCGCTTAAGTATTTCAAAAGAAAAAATCTTGTATCAATTATTGGGCCATTGTTATACCCCCACGTTTAAAAAATATAAAACTGGTATATAAAATGTGTCACTCCGTTTGTAACGCCCATAAAGAGGCGTGGTAGGTATAGTAAAGTATATATATTCTTGATCAACATAACAACCCGAGTCGATTTAGTCATTTCCGTCTGTCTGTCCGTCTGTTCTCCGTCTGTCTGTGTGTGATCACGGCTATCGCCGCAATTTTCAAGCTATCATCACAAAATTGATATTACAGCTTCTATTTAAAAAATAAAGATCAAGTTCGAAAATGAGCCAAATCGGATGAAAACCACGCCTACCTCCAATACAAAGTGACTTTATCAAAAAGGTAAAATCTCTTTTAATTTCACAAAAATTATTATATGGACTTGAAAGTTATCAAATGAGCTTTGATATTTAACATGCACTTTGAGTATGAAATTCAATAAAATTGAGTGTAAACCACGCCTACCTCTGATACAAAGTGACTTTATCGAAAACAAAGCGAATATTCTACGTTAAAGTTACGACGAAAATGTTTTTATTAATATTTTATTGGCTACTAAAGACTTTGAATATACTTCAGTTCGGCCGTGGGGGTATTTTAACTTCGGCCCAGTCGAAGATTATTTCTTACAAGTTATATCATGAAACAGGAAAAATGTAATTTTCTCAGAAAATTTTCCAACAAGTATTTCTATACTGTTTTGAGTATACTTTATTTTGTCGGCTCATACAAAATACATACCCACTGACTGCCACAAATTTGTAAAAACTGCTTTTGCTTACATGTTTCTTTTAATTTTGGAGAAACAGTAAAAATTGTTGAATTGTAATTCGCAATTTTATTTTTACAACTTGTAGCTTGGTAATTACAAACTTGTGAAATTGCTTCTTATTTAGTGAAATATTGATTTGTAATTCGTGCAATGAATTTGACGCTTCACAAATTTGTAATTGTGATTAACAAGTACAATTTTGTGATTGTAATTTGTATTTGGTGAAATAGGGCACTGGCTGCACAATGTGATTGAATATTAGATTGGTGACCTTTGACCTCAAATGCGAGCGGAAAAAGAGCATTTATTAAATAAAAGCTAAACTGTAAACTGGAAAATCATGATATAAGAGAGAAATTTAGACATTCATAAGATGTGCAAAAAATACTTTGATATTTTTCACCATCGTTTACGGTTACCCTACAATAAGCACTTTTTCATTTAACAAGTGTCAATATATATTGTGATGGTAAAATTGCTTACAAATAGTAAATTTTGAAAAATGTCCGTTATTTCGACATCAAAATTATTCTTATCGTCGGTTGAGAAAAATAACGGTATACGAAAACTTTTTGCTAATATTTTCCACGAATAGTATGTTAAAAAAATTTCCTGTTATTATGACATCAAAAGCATTGCGATATTTCGAAACCTGTAGATTTTTTCCATGCAATGCATTTCTTAAAGCAATATCATTGCCCCAGAATGAGAAAAAAACAATTGATATTTCAAAATTTGATTTTGCATGCCTTAAATCACCCTAAACCCTAAACCCTAAATTTTCTTTGTCTGAAAGTTCAATTAAGTAAATTTGGAGAAATAAGAAAAGATTTACCGTTATCTGACCAATCCAATTTCTAATGTTGTTTTCAAAAAAACTCTAAAATATTAAATTTTTCCTCAAAAATTACACCAGATATTCTATTTTTGTAATTTTTTTTTCTATTTTCTTCTCTCACACTCTTTCATATACCATACCATTTATTTTCAAAAATTGTTAAATTTTGACACATAATTTAATTAAGTGTTTCTATCATCGAAAATCATGAGGGGTAGCCCTATAATTTTTTTGATAAAAATTACATTTTTCAAAAGGTTGTTTTTGTATTTTTTACAAAGTTCTACATCTAAAAACATAATTTCTGTGAAAAAATTTTTCAAATATTTCAAACCACTCCAAAGTTATATACACAAATCTATGTTTTAAGCTATTTCCTATCTACTTTATATATTACTAGCTTTTCCCGGCGCGCGTTGCTGCACCCTGCAACTATATGGGAACATAAAAGATGTATTCAAAACTTTTCTTAGTTTGACACCACTGTTATTTTCCACTGCCCGTTACAGTTACCCAGTAGCAGGAGATCACCAAATAGTAACTCCATTTTGAGTTTGTATGTAAGTATTGCTACTTTTACTTTCAAAGCTTTTCGATAATACAAATTTTAATCGTATGGGCGGAGCCACACCCTCTTATATAATGCTCATCCCAGTTTTCTAGTAGATGGACATTACCCTGTTTTAGTACAGTTGCCGACAGTTAGCATACAGACTAAATTACCAAAATGTAGCCCAATCGACGAAAACCGTAGGAAATATAGCATTTTTATTGATTTTTGGGCAATAAAAGGGGGTGTGACGGAAATTTAAGCCATCTCGTACTTGAAAAAAATGCACTGCCAAAATTTCAGTTCTATCGGCTAAGTAATTTTGAAGTTTCCAGCCATCACACAGACAGCGTTTTGCTTTTTGTATATATATTTTGGATAAACATTATTGGCTATAACTTTTGATTGGCAAGAGATACTTAGATAATTTTTTCTAATAAATTAATTTTTTAGCTTGTATACTTTTTCAAAATTATAAAAACACAATATTGGGGAAAAAAAAATTTTGTTCGAAAAAATCTAGCCTTGCTTTTTGAATCACAAAAATGGTTTTTAATTTTTGCGTAAAATTGAAATAATTTTTGCTTACAAATGTTATAAGTTTTAAATAGAGTTGAGAATTTGCGAATTTAAATGTGAGGAAAACTCCGAAATTTCAGACCTTTTTTGAAAAAAATATTTAAAATATATATACTCAACTAACGGTATTTTTGCAATAAGGTTTTCATAGTACTTTGATGAAGCTTTAAGACAAAAAAAAATTTAACAAAATGTATACAAAAGCAGCGGAGATATTTGACTCGAAAGTCGCAAAATTAAATTTCTGATTGTTTTTGTCTCATTTTTGAGCATTAAATATATCGTTGTAGTAAAATTTTTCCTAGTTTTCAAGATATGTTCATGTTTTTGATGTGAAAATAACGAAAATTATTTTTATTTAACTTAATTTAAGAAATATTTTATATTTTGTAAATATTTGCTCATGTAACCTAAGAAAACAACAAAAAATATGCGATTTTGTAAAAAATTTGTACTACAGCACCATCTGGTGTCTAAGGTGGGTCAAAGAAGATAGTGCTAAAAAACTCATCGTACCTGAAAACTACTATATACCAATTTTTATTCTAATCGCATGAGCGGTTTGGGAGTTTTAGGTGGTTTTGTAAAAAATGTGTACTATAGCGCCCTCTGGTGTTCAACATAGGTCAAAAACGATAGCAGCAGAACACTCAACGTACATAAAACCCACTGTATACCATTTTTCATTCTAATCGCATTAGCAGTTTATGAGTTTTAGGCAGTTTTGTAAAAAATTTGTACTACAGCGCCCTCTGGTGTTCAAGGTGGATCAAAATGGATAGCCCACGAACACGCACCGTACCAAAAAACTTTTATACACAAATTTTCATGCTAATCGGATGAGTAGTTTAGGAGTCTATTGCGGCCTTACAAACATAATTTCCTTTTTTATATATATAAGATATCTTATATTTTTTTTATATTAATTCGCAAACATTGAATGTTGTCGTACACTTTTTTAATATGTATAATAAAAAAAAATAATGAAACTTACATATGTCATTCAAAAGGTAGTGTGCCACAAATGTGCCGAAAAATAAAAAATTATCAAATAAAATTAAACAAGTACTAGGACAAGGATTTGGTTAATCATTAGGGCAATGATTAGACAAGGGATGAGAGCAAGGACTTGGACAAAGGTTAATACTAGGAATAAGATAAAGAGTAGGAGAAAAATTTGAACACAGATTAGAGTATAGAATTGGACAAGAATTAGGACAAGAATTAAGAAAATGGCTTCGACAAGGACTGAGACACTGGTAAGGACAAAGATTGAAACATATCTAAAACAATATTTGGGACAAGATTGGGTAAAGTATAAGGACAATAGGAAAAGGAAATGAACAAGGATTTAAAAATACTAAGAGCAAAACTTATGACAAGAATTTAGAAAGGATGTGGGATTAGAAAAGGATTTGAGCATTTTTCAATAAAAATAAAAAGATAATAAGAGAAAAAAAAAACGATTTTGATATGGTCGAATTACGACCACAGGCTATACTAGTATTTAATAATGCGCAAAAGAAATATTGTTAATAAATGTTATAGTTACTTTAAAAAAAAATCTTCAAGGAGTATCTTTTTTCAAAAATTCTTGAGAAAGTTCCCTTAAGTGTTTACATTCGTTTATTGTTTTTGTTGCTGTACAGTAAAGCGAAAGGTACTTCGTTCTTGATAGGGGTCCCCTGACCGCACCAATTTTTTCTTATTAATAAAGATTAACTTATAAACTTACTTTACTAAATCTGTATTAAACACATTTCGCCCATTTCACATTGAAGTGTTATATCAGTTGCACTGCCATCTCCGTATTGGCTCAAATTTTTTTCTTCAATTGGTTTATTGATAAGAAAACCAAATCCAAAGTTATTTTAGAATCATTTTTTGCGGCCAAAATCTATTACAAAATACAAGGTCTATTTGGAGATATCTTAGCTCAGTCAATTTAAATCAGATTTTCGTAAATTAGAGGGCATCATTGGAAAGGTCACTTTGTCTATTTTAACAGAAAAGTATAAAACTTTTGAAAACAATGCAATACCTAAGTTGACCCATTCTTAATTTTAAAGTTTAATACCATGCCAGCAACAGGCGCTATAGTTTTTTTGTTGTTTTTTTTTTTGTTTTTTTCTTATTTCTTTTTCATTATTTTCATTTATTTTTTTACGTTTCATTACCTGTCCAACGATAAAAAATGAAGATATGTTCTTGAAGGGTTCAGAAATTATGGTATAAAGTGTGAAGTGTTAATGAATTTTCAATACAAATTCAACTAGCTACTGACTTTTCTATTTTTGTTTTGTCAAAAATAAAGACAAAAAATAAGATCTAAATTTAATGTGTACTTGAATATGTATTGAAAATTCATTAAGACTTCACGTTTTATGCCATAACTTCTGAACCCTTCAAGAACACACCTTCATTTTATATCGTTAGAAAGGTAATTGAACGTAAAAAAATGAAAATAATAAAAAAATAAAAATATAAAACAATTATAGCGCCTGTTGCTGGCATGGCATTAAACTTAAAAATTAGGAATGGGTCAACTTACTGCAATTTTTAAAAAAGTTGTAAATTTTTCCCTTAAAATAGACCATATAACCTTTTCAATGGTATCCTATTTACGGACACCGTATATAAATTGACTGAGCTACGTTGTCTCAAAATATACCCTATTTTGGCATTCGCATGGCTGTGGGTCCGCAAAAAAAAATTGTTGTAAATTGTTGTAAAAAATTGTAATTGTAATTGTTACCGCTGAGTGTTTTGCTGAAATCATGAACATCGTTTTTTTTTTTTTTTTGTCCATATATTATATTCTTGTGGCGTCCGTGGCGTAGTTGGTTAAAGTGCGTTTCCGCTATTTCAAAGAACCTGGGTCTCCAGGTTCGAACCCCAGCAGTAACAGAAAATTATTTGAATTAAAATAATTTTTCTGTACGGCCGCCACCTCTCTGCAGACAATGGCAAACCTCAGAGAGTATTCAAAATGCCATGTAAAGCTTCTTGAGAACAAGAACATTCCGTTCATCGCCGTTCGGAGTCGGCGTTAAACATGTAGGTCCGGTTCTCGGTCAATTGTGTACAAACTTAATAATAACACACACAACACAATTGATCATAAGAAGCTAGGTCAAAGTCCTTTCAAGGGCTGAAATGGGCAGTAATTTATTTATTTATTTTTATATTATATTCACATATCTTTTACTGTTTAGGCAGCAAATGGAAAAAGCGCCGAATTTTGCTAAAAATTGCGATTTAAGCCAGTTTCTTAGCCAATATCTTCTACGCTGTCAAATATTTCAAAATTCTGAGTATATAGGAACCAACTTTTCCCAACTGTTATAAGAATAGGGAAAAATTTAACTTAAATCCTTTCAGTGGTTCTTGAGTTATTGGCCAATACAAAAATGCTCAATTTCTAATTTATGCTCTTTGGTTTGCTCTGTACTTGCACGCATATACATAATTTCACACTGTTAGTAACGATTTCGATTATTTCACTCTACCCGCAAGCCGCGTTAAAGAACTTTGTTCCAAAAAAAATGAGCTGACTGTGTCGTGGACATAACGTAGGTTTTGACCAAGAATGATAGAAACCAGATTACGCGTTCCGCAAGTGAGAGAGAGAGAGAGAGAGCATGACGTCACAAGCGATATTGTCCGATTTTGGAATAATTTTACTCCCACACCCACTTCTAAATATTTTTTTTTTCTTATTTTTATAATATGTATATGGACCTCCTTAACCTATTAGTAGAATAAAATTTTGTCAGTCTCGAATAGTTTAGGAGATTAAAATCTTGAAGGTTTAAAAAATTCTTATTTTTCGTATACGAAAATATTCATATTTTTATACAGAAGAGTTGCATACATTTTTGTCAAGCAAAAGTACTGTGTGACGTCATGCACTCAGTTGAGAAAGAGAGCATAAGATAACGGGACTGCGGAACGCGTAATCTGGTTTCTATCATTCTTGAGTTTTGACGTGGCAGTGTTTCTTTATCCTTGTCCCTGTCCTTGTTCCCAAACTTATCATCCTAATTTGAACTTATCATCCGTTATTCTTTCATTTGTCCTAATAATGTTCCTACTTCATGTCCAAGCTCTTATGTTACTATTTTACAGCATGTCGAAATTTTCGACTTAATCTTTGTCGGAATCCTTTTTCTAGTTCGGAAAGGTGTGTTTTAGATGTTTCTTAATCTTTGTCCTAATCCATATCCTAATTCTTGTTATAGTTCTTTTGCGGTTTCATAGCCGGTTTTTCTGTATGCAATCTAAAATGTCAAAAATGTTCTGTATGAAGCGAGACCAACAAAACAAGAATTGCATATTTTGAAAACTCTTTTGAAAAAGTGCGTATCAAGTGCGTATTTTTTTTTTTCTTGTTACTTAGCCAACAGTGCCGTTTATTAGGGTTTATTTAAAAGACACTTGATTGTTTCTATACATTTTTTACAATTTTAACTATTTTAGAAAAACATTTTCAGATGAACATTTTTATCAATCGGGAAGTTCTATTGAAGTTTGGAATCATGATAATGTTAAGGAATTAATTAAGAAAATCTTTTCTTAACTTGAGTAGAGCTTTACGATATGTTATGAAAAATTTTAAAATTCAGATAAATTAAAAATTAATTTAAAAATCAATCTTGAACTTGTTAAATTAGATAGAAATAAATTTTGAACTGAGTAACCAATTTCTGATGAAGTCTTGTTATTATGTGACCTCAGATTTGAACTCTAAACGATTTAGAAGTAGGACCGTAAAAAGGATTTTAAGAGCTGTTTTCAATTGAATTACCAATATTACTGTTAATAATTTATTAATTTTATCCGCTACACTTCAGTTCAATTTTTTAATTTTCGATTATAAAAAAACAAAAATAAAAAAAATAATAGTGAAAAAGAAGAAAAAACTGAAAAACGTGTTTTAAACCGTTATATCAAACGCTATTTACAATATTCCACCAATCCTAAGTAGCTGTTTTTAGCAACTGACTTTAATTTTCCACTTTAAGCCAAAAGTAAAGTAACATTATTAGAGAGTATTCAGTGAGGAGCAAATTAACACTGCTCCTGCCAAATATCTGCACAAAAGCTTATAAATTTCGCTTACGCGCAAGTTCTTTCTCACTCTCTTAAAAAACTTGCACACTCTCTGTCATTTGCTCTCTTATCTTTGCCAAAAGTAGATAGCAAATATTTGTTGTCCTTTAGTGAAAGGGATAGCATGCGAATGAGATGGCATCAAACTGAAAATAATATCTCATCTTTATAGGAAAAAGCTTTTTTCTTTAAACAGCTTTCTTTGCGGTATTTAATGCTTGGATAAAACAAAATCCTAGTTAAAAGCTATGCTGACAATATTTCAAAATTCTTCAAATAACACTGTCGATGTCTAGGTTACAATGACAGTGGGGCGTTGTTGTAGTTGTTGTTCTTACTTTGTTGACTTTGCTTTCTTGTTGCAAACACTGTTACTGTTGTTTATCTTTGTGTTGTTGTTGTCGATGTAATAAAATAACAGTTGCTGCCATGAATTTTGCCGGCAGTTTGCCGCCATACAGCATTGTTTAACGACAATGCTGGGTCAATATAAACAAGAAAGTGGAATGTGGGTTAATGTGTTTTTGGTTAGGTTAGGTCCGTGAATCATAAGAGGATTTTAAGTGCAATAAAAGGAAAAAAATGATATACTTCATATTTTTAGAAAATCGAACAAAGACCAGGAGTAAAGCAGAGGCAGCAGCCGCATTTTATGTCAATGTTAATGGTTTTATGAAAATATTATGGAATTTATTATAATTTTATCAGAAAACGGACATAAAAATGAGGTAAATTTTCCAAGAATGAATTTAATTCACAAAAGTTTTTTTCAGTTTGGAAAAGAATGTGTTATATTGAGAGGCTCATTATTTGAATGTTAATTAATACATACAGCCATTGAAAAATACTTAAGAGCGACGCCTTATTCAGCATATATGCAGAACATTTAAATACAGTAGAATGATAACGGAGTTTTTTCGCTTTTCTTTGTTTGCTATTCTCTTTTTTTGTTGTATTCGAGTGTATTTTAATTTTGTTATATTGATGTTTGCATTCAAATTTTTCATTTCTGTAAAGTGCTAATTTTTTTCAGTGGCAAAATACTTAAGAACGATGTCGATTTCACCGAAAATTTTATAATAATCGTTTTAAAGATTACATTGTGTGGTGAGTTTGAATAGATTCTGTTTTTCTAGAGATGTTTTTTTTTTGCAACATTCCTCACCATCTACACGCAAAGCCATCGTTGAGTTGCAAAAGTCCGGAGTGTCTTATGGTGAAATTGCGAATTAATTAAATTGTTCTAAAACAATGGTCTTCAATGCTCTTAAACATTACCGACAATAAAAAACCACAGAAAACGTTTTAAGAAGAAAAAAAGTCCGGAAAACCTCTGTTCATACGGATAGAATGATAATTCGGTTGTCAAAAATGGTTCCTCGAAAGAGCGCTACTGCTATTCACCGCGAAATTTCTGCTGTGATTGAAAGACCAATATCGAATAGAACTGTTGCACTTCGATTAGCAGAGGCTGGGCTCCATGGTCGTTTGGCTCGCAAGAAACCATTGGTCACAGCAGTGCAACGCAAGCGCAGAGTTGAATTTGCTCGAATGCACGTCTCATGGACTCCAAACCAGTGGCGCTATGTTCTTTTAAGCGATGAAACAAAAATAAATAGAGTTGGGCCAGATGGCAGAAAGTATTTTCGGCGGCCAAAAAATGTCGCCTTTGACCCAAAATACGTTTCACCAGTACTAAAGCATGGCGGAGGCTCTATCATGATTTGGGGATGCTTTTCATGGAACGGAGTTGGACCGATACATAGAATTGAAGGTACTATGGATGAAGTCAAGTATGTTGAAATCTTGCAGGACATAATGTTCCCATGGGCCGAAGAAAATTTACCGGTCATTTGGAAGTTGGACCTTAATTGAACGATGTAGGATCTTAATTGAATCGATGCAACGGCGTTGCGCAGCTGTTATAAAGCAAAAAGGCTTTTCTACAAAATATTGATTCCAAACAACAATTTTTTAAACATTCCTTTATTAATTTTTAATACTTTTCTGTAACTTTTTAAGTCGTTCTTAAGTATTTTTCCAATGCAATATTAACATTATTTTTATTTTTGGAATAAAAGTGGAGTAAACCTATATTTTTTTTCGCCAAAGTACTGATAATTTTAAAATAATTGAAGTTTATGAATAAAACTTTTATTTATAAAAATCAACACGATTTAATGAAATAAAGCAACTAACAGTGAAAATAAGGCAGCGTTCTTAAGTATTTTTCAATGGCTGTATGTATCTAAAAATATGGTACAAACATTTGTGAAAAAATATTATTGATGGCGCGAATTTAAACTCGCACAATATTGGTGTCTGATGTCGTCTAATTAAAAGTAAACCATTCATTCCTTAAGGATATTAGAACATTTACTGAAGCAGCATCACTTTCAGCAAGATTAACTGTATCTTATAGTCATTTTCAAATAATATCAGCCTTGTTAAAAAAAAAAAATAAATAAAATAAAAAATTAAATAAACAAGCAAATTTCAGAAAAAGATTAAAAAAGGTTAACCATGATTAATGATCAAACCATCTTGAACACTTATGACAGGAGACGTACAAAACTTTCAAGGTTGACTTGTAACCACTTTGTGGCGGTATAATTTATGTGTAAAATAAGGTAACAAAACATAATTAACTACCAGGTGAGCAAGACGGTTGAAAATTCATGAAAACAACTTTTGGAGATTTAATTATGTAGCAGGAAATAAATTCTTAAATAAAGTGAGTGAAAGTCCGTGACCTTGTGAACACGGATGATTAATAAAGTTTTACATTGTTCATCAAAGCATTTGAAAACAATAAAACTTTGTTGAAACAAAGAGAAGCTAATGATTCAACGTTCCAATTAATGCGTGTGCAAGTTTAAATGGCTGGAAGAGTATGGTTTGTGGTTTATAATTTTGTTTCAATTCAAATCACTTGGTTCCACTTGTATGGGAGAGAGAGACATAAATAGTTAGATTTAGGGTATTGAGTTGAAACTTTGGCTATAAGATCCTTGGCAGATAAATATTTATAATTTTCTAAAAAAATGGGCGTGGTTGGACCAATTTTACGACTACTTGACTGAAAGAATGTTTATAATAAAAACAATTGAAATAGCAGAAATATATTAGATATTTTTATTCAGAGAAAAGACATAAATTTACTTAAATGTCAATTAAAAAATAACAAAACATTATATTAACAGAACAATAAATGTATTAATACCTGTTTTACTCACAAATCTAAAGTACATTTCAATAAATTCGATTTTTTTCTTATAATAACTTTTTCTACCGCATACAAAAACAGTGATTGGACCCTATCAGTGTGGCTTTCAACCTGGTAAATCCACCATAGACCAGGTTTTTACACTGCGTCAAGTCCTAAAAAAAAAACCCACTAGAACCAAACCGACACTCATCATCTCTTTGTCGATTATAAAGCTGCGTACGATAGTTCGAGTTGTAGCGTCCGTGGTGTAGTTGGTTAAAGTGCGTGGCCGCTATATCAACGAACCTGGAAACCCAAGTTCGAACCCCAGCAGCGACAGAAAATTATTTGAATTAAAATAATTTTTCTGTACGGCCGCCAGCTCTCTGCAGACAATGGAATACCTCAGAGAGTAATCGAAATGCCATGTAAAGCTTCTTGAGAACGAGAATATTCCGTTCATCGCCGTTCGGAGTCTGCGTTAAACATGTGGGTCCGGTTCTCGGTCAATTGTGTACAAACTTATTAACACGCACAACACAATTGATCATAAGAAGCTAGGTCAAAGTCCTTTTAAGGGCTGAAATGGCCAGTTATTTATTTTTTTTTTACGATAGTTCGAGGCGGGATTGCCTATACTCAACAATGTCTAAGTTCGGTATACCTGCAAAGTCGATAAGACTCTGCAGGATGACGTAGAGTCTTATCAAGGTAGGAAATGACCTCTCCGAAACCTTCAATACTGAACAAGGTTTCAGACAAGGCGATCCGCTATTTTGCAATCTCTTCAATATCACCATTGAGGGGATCCTACGAAGGGCCGGTGTACATCGCAATGCCACCATTTTGTACAAAGGTGTTCAGCTCCTTGCATATACTGATGATATTGACATTATCGGTCAGTCCAAGAGAGATGTCACTACTGCTTTCACCGCTATCGAAAAGGAATCAGCCAATGTAGGTTTGGCGGTAAACGAGGGCAAAACGAAGTATATGCTGCCTACAGGCAGGGGAGCGCGGCGTCTAGGCTCTCATGTCACAGCAAGCAAATATAACTTTGAAATGGTCAAGGAATTTATCTACCTTGGCACCGCCGTTAACAGCAACAACGATGTCAGCCTAGAGATAAAGCGAAGAATCACAATTATGGACATTATGTCGGAATAACGTCCAAATTGTATTTTTTTTATGATAAAATAAATTTCCCTTATACGATATGTTGTGTTTTTACCTTCCGTACAAGGGCAAACCATTTCATCACAACGAGTTTGAAATTTCTGAACGTTTTGGGAATAAACAAAAATTCGGTCGTTTGTTCCTTATTTTAATTTGGTAAAAATGCCCGATTTTTTTTGGGCCTACATTCCAATTTTTTTTCGGGTCTTTCTTCCATTTCAAATATTTGGAAAAAACACCCGACATTTTTTGGCACAAACACCAAAAAACATGACAAAATTACCCGAAATTTGGGGCATTTTTTCCTAGGAATTAATGCCCGATTTTGTTTGGAGAATTTCGGGCTTTCTTATCATTTCTTTTTTCCGAGAACCGGTATGGACAGAGAGCGTTGAGAGTAAGAATTGAGAGCTAAGGCTTATGTAGCAACAAAAAACGCAACAACAAACCAAAGACAAAATACAAACACTGAAACAACACAGAAGCTTTATATGCAGTGGTGCCCATATCCGGTTATGATGCATGGTCGCGTAATATAGACTTTTTTGCGGCTTCTTTAGAATACCGTGCCGCTGAAGAGGTTGGTAAAGCACCATAGTTCGTAGAAGCTTTGCAAACAACAGAGTTATCAGCCCATTTGGTCAGTCGTTTGCTGCTTTCATTCATTTTGATTGTTTCGTATGAGCCAATCGAAACGTTGTTAATAGACATAACCTTGATAAATCCATTAATTTTCTTTATTGTGAACTCTTTGCTATGATTTCTCAGTCTGTGCCATTTAGCCTCAAATTTGCGAAAAAGTCAGCATACCCTTGGTACACAAGGGAATTAAAAACGCTTCGCAACTATAGGAACAGGGCATGGAAGAACATGGAAGAAATATGTCTGTAGCTTGGACTCAAATGACCTGGAAACCTACAAACGTTTGTTTCTGGAATTTGAAAATCAGTCATCAATATTATATCACCAGTATTTAAATAATATTAAGTTGAGAATATTGTCTGATCCAAAGAGATTCTGGGGATTCGTTAATACTAAGAAGAAATCTGACGGGTTTCCTTTATCTTTCAAGACCCAAAATGGATTTACAGACGATCCTGTCATAATAAGTGGCCTATTTGCCAATATTTTTAAAGAATCATTTTGTTCAGATTTTTTCATCTAGATATGGAGTATTTTGAATATATGAATTCTACACCCAGAGTTTCTTTGGACTCTTTATCCTTTACCCCAGAGGATATTTTAAAATATATTGGTTCGATGAATGAAGATTTTAGCGCTGGACCTAATGGAATTCCTGCCGCAGTGATTACTCAATGCGGTTCAATTTTGTGTCAACAACTCTCTTTGTTATTTAATAAATCTATAAACGAAAGTTATTTTCCACTGTTTTGGAAAAAATCATTTATAAGTCCTATTTATAAAAAAGGTTGCAGGAATGATGTTATTAATTACAGGCCCATTGCTAAACTGTCATCGATTCCAAAACTTTTTGAGCGAATCGTGTATGATCGCGTAAAAATTCACTGCCGTAAAGTCATAACAACTCGTCAGAATGGTTTTATTAATGGCAGATCTACGGTATCTAATCTACTCGATTTTACAACGTTTTGTATAAACACCATTGAATCTGGTTGCCAGGTCGACTGCATCTACACTGATTTTAGCAAGACATTTGATAAGTTACCACACAATTTAATTCTATTTAAACTTAAGTCCATTTTCCACAATATTCTGTAAACTGGATAAAATCGTATTTGACAGACCGATCTTATCAAATACGATTACGAGGGGTTTTGTCTGCTGAGTTTATTGCGTTGTCAGGTGTCCCTCAAGAAAGTCACCTTGGTCCACTTCTGTTTATTTTAGCTATTAATGATGTGACCCATATCATTTAAAACTCTCATCTGCTTATTTATGCGGATGATGTGAAAGTATACAGAAAAATAAATTCTCCAGACAATTCAGCCCTACTCCAGTCCGATCTGAAATCTTTTGAAGTTTGGTGTTCTAAAAACAATATGTTTCTTAATCCAGATAAATACCAAACAATGACCTTTTCGCGAAAAAGGAATAATTAAGTTTTTGATTATAAAATAAAAGATACAGCTTTATGTCGTGTGGATGTCGTTAAAGATCTGGGAATATGTATGGATTTTAAGCTTACCTTTAACATGCATATTGATAACATTTGTTAAAAAGTGTCTTCTATGCTTGGATTTATTAAACGCTGGGCCAAAGGATTCAATAGCATGATTACAACTACAACATTGCCTAATGCAATAGTGCGTCCTCAGTTGGAGTACGCAAGTCAAGTTTGGTCTCCAAGTTACAATATGCATGTTGATCGAATAGAGAGAATCCAAAAATCCTTTGTTCGGCTTGCCCTAAGAGGCTTTAGTGGATTTGACATTTTAAACCTTCCTCTTTATGAGGATCGCTTAAGACTTTTAAAAATGCAATCATTGAGTGACTGAAGGAAGTCTGCAGATATCGTCTATTTGCACCAACTCATCACCGGTGTATTCGATTCTCCAGAACTTCTTTCTCTTATAAATTTTAACTCTAAAGGTAGAAGCAGTAGAAATGCTAACTATTTAATGAACCTACCATTTAGTAGAACAAATTATATGTTAACTGCTCCTTTAAGCCGTATGAGTAAATTAGTTAACAATTGTAGCTTTTTTGATGTTAACTTGTCTAAAGATCAACTCAAAAGTAGATTAAAAACTATTGCGTAATCGCATGGTTATGTCTTTGCATTGTTAGTCGTGACGTCTTGTGTTGTCCTTGAGCCCAACCATATTTTGGTGGGTAAATTTTTCTCACAATAACTTATTTTTAGCCAGTTGTATCAATATCGTTGAAAATTTCAAAGATTTTTTGGGTGCGGCTTTAAATGGGTTAATGCTGAGAATGTGCGAAAAAGCTTTAGTAGCTAAGCTCTATTGTTATTGCAAGTTGTCTTTTTCGTAGTTTTCTTGTGTTTTATCGGGCAGATTGCGAGAATGCGATTCTCTCGAATAGTTTCGGTTGAATTATACCCTCTCGTTTTAAGATAGGCAAGTAAAGGAAAACCCGTGAACAATTTATCGAAATAAAATTAAAACGGAAGGTCTTTCAAATCATCTGGGAAGTCATCGATCATATTTATGAGTGGTGCTGCACATTTTCCGAATCGTTCATTATATTGATTGGTACAACGAAGGTTTTGCCTTGATGTACATATGTCAAAATTTACCATGTAACTATTTGGCGTATATAATGACAAAGAATTGTATCCAAATCTGATTGGTTTACCTTTCAAAAACTGCTTACAACCGTCGTATATAGTAGGTTAAAATAATAGAAATCAGATTACGCCAACACGGGCAGAAAAGTTGCACCGTTCTACGCTAGACATTAGCTCTTTCGTGACGTACATACATAGGAAAAGACACTTTCTCTGTATTTCTCACTGATTTTGCTCAGTGAAAAACAGCTGATTTGGACAATGTGTCGATCATGACGTAGGCAGACATGCGCATGGCATAATCTTGTACATATATACTATTTTTGAATAGTAGGCGATCATACTTTCATCGTAAGATAAATGTTGTGTTGGGAGAAAGTTCTTTAACATATTTGACTTTAGATGGTCCATAATTGGATGTATGCAGCTTTCATAATTTATTTTGCTTATCAACAGAATCCAAATGCTATCAAATTGGGCTCAAAATGTAGTTTGCGACGAATTTCTTCAAATCGATTGCGGCGCATTAATAATAATATTGTTATTATTATTATTTTTTTTATATTTTGTTATTACGAAGGGTACTATTTATATTTCGGGAACTGGCAACACTAATGTCAATAGCTAAAATCTGGCATCACCATAATAAAGTTTGACATTTGTTTACATAACTGTACTCACAACGTTTTGATGTACAAGTGCTATTTGTTTTGTTTACAGTGAGTTAAGAAAATCGATTTGTTCAAAAAATGGAAATTTCAAGAAAAGGTTTTCGTTGGATTATTCTTCACAACTTTCGAAGTAGATTATCTCAACAAGAATGTGTCGATGAACTCAGTTCTATGTATGGCGATAAAGCACCATAAAAAACCACAGTATATTGCTAGTACAGTGAATTCAATCGTGGTCGTAGTTCGGTCGGAAACGAATTCCGTGAAGGTCGTCCAAAATCGATTGTTGTGCCACAAAACATCGATGCAGTACTTGAACTAATAATGCAAGATCGTCATGTGACATATCGTGAGATAGACGCATCCTTGCACATTAGTTCCACTTTAATACATTCGATTTTGCATGATCACTTATCTGTAATAAAAATTTGCTCTCATTGGATACCCCATAATTTATCAGTCGCTCAAAAAAGGTCTCGCGTCGATTGCTGTAAAAAGTTATTAAAAAGGTCAATCGTGGTGCCTCAGAAGACGTGTATAAAATCGTGTCAGGTGACGAATCATGAATATATGCGATGCGTATGAGCCGGAAACAAAACAACAATCGACCGTGTGGCCACGACGCACAGTGTGACGAGCCCATATATCGAGTGGACAAAAATAGAAGGAGTTATCCTAGAATCATGAAATTTTGTAAAAATAAGTTTTACGATGAAAGAATTGTTTTCCTAGATCAATAAAATTTGGAACACATAGTTCGTTTAAAATTATAAACAGCTGGTGTGAAAATTAACTAAATCGGTTCACTAATATGACCACCTCCCTTATAACTCAAATCGGTAATCAGGTATATTTACACAAAAAATTACCGCAGATCATTTAAATTTACTACGCATAGCTATTTTGTAGCTATAAATAGCTTGTGTGAAAATTAACCAAATCGACCGACTAGCACGCCCACCTCCCATATAACTTATTTTCCAGTATAAACATGAAGGGCATTTTAGCGAAAACAAGATTCAGATAATTTTCCATTACTCCTTTTTTTGGCTTTTTTTTGATAAAGTGTTTTATTTGAAAGTTTTATTAAACAAATTAATTTTTTTTTTTTAAGTTTAAGAAAATTTTTTTTTATTTTTTCATATAAACTTGCTAATTTTCGACAAAACATGCTTCAGAAAAGTGGGCGTAAAGTCTTTATTATTGAGTTTCGGCAAACCAAGTTTTGGGAACGTATTTAAGAAGTGTTGGTTTTACACATATTAAAGTTTAAAAAAAAACAAAAATGCTTTTTTTATTTTATTACGTTTTGCACTTTGTGAAACATTTGTTATTTTTTCATATGAAATTGCCCATTTTCGCAAAACATGCTCCAAAAAAGTGGGCATAAAGTCTTTATTATTGAATATCGGCAAACCAAATTTTGGATACATATTGAGAAAATATTGATATTACACATACTAAAATTAAAAAAAAAAAAAAACAAAAATGCTTTTTTTATTTTATTACGTTTTGAACTTTGTGAAAAAGTTGTTATTTTTTCATACAAAATTGCTCATTTTCGCTAAAACATGCTCCAGAAAAGTGAGCAAAAAGTCCTTATTATTGAGTTTCGGCAAACCAAATTTTGAGAACATGTTGAGAAAGTGTTGATATTCGACATACTAAAACTAAAAAAAAACAAAAATCCTTTTTTTTTTGTAATTGCTTTTCAATGTTTTGGGTTTTAGATTTCTAGAACCTGTCCTTAGTAATACAAAAATTTTTTTTACGTTTACTTTTAATTAAAAAATGTTTCCAAAAACACATTTAATATATATAAATTAATTTTTTTGCATAATTTTTTATACTAAAATTTAAGCCTTATTAAGATATATACAGTGTCAAATTGTAAAAAGAAGAATTTCAGCATCTTTTCAAGTCAACTTTTAAAGAGTGGCATGTCCGTAATTGAAAAGATATCGCAAAGTCCTCTTATACGTAGAATATTAATACTCTAAGCTATTATTCTGCATATTAAGATTTATAAATTTATGACTTTTTTTCGTAAGCTTATTTTGTCCGCACTCGCTACACTGTGCGACGAACAGTGACTGTCTAGTGAACAAAAATAAAAAAAATTTGTGTCTCGAAATCTTGCACATTTGGTATCAATCAGGTGCGATTATTAATAATCTAAAATATTGGAGCATTAAAATGCGTCTTGGCTGAGCTACAACGCACAGTGATGCGAAAGGGCATGCTAGACGGAAAAAAGTCGAAATCGTAAAGCTGCAATTTGTAAAAAGTACCCGTGAGAAAAATTTTATGTGGGAGGTGGGCGTGACCGAAAATATTTTTTTTCAATTTCGCGCAAAAATATATATCTCCGTACCGAGTTATTTTGAAAATGGGTCAATATGAAAGAAAATATGACGTTTTAAATTTTCTTATAGTATGGAAGGTGTGGGCGTGGTTGTGGACGGTCTTAAATTTTTTTTTGCTTTATGGTTTTATATCTTTAAATCTTACTTCCATGCAAAATTTTATGACTCTACGACAGTGATTATCAAAGCCTATGCCCGCGGGCATTTGAGCTTTTGTGCTTGAAAGTTTTCTGTATTCATATTAACTCAAGAACGAGCACTGAACTGCTTCAGTATCTATTGAAATTTCATGCAGAGCATATCTGTTGCACATGCATGCTTGTTAGATTGTTTTTTTTTGCTGCGCATACGCAACTTATGCTACACTCATAAAAATATCAGTTTTTGCTATTCCTATGCAAAATGTCTCTACTTGAATGGGAGTTGCAATTTTTTTTTGCAGAAAATATTTTTTCTGAACCTCACTGTATGGTGTGCTACCGGACTATTTCGGCTCGTAAAAAATATAACATTGAACGGCATTATAATGCTTGTTGTAGTTTAAGATACAAAAGTTTGAGTGAAACTGAGCGTAAAGAACATGCGATTCTTTTAAAAAAAGCGTTTATTGAAATAATAGCAAACTGGCTACTGAGCCACTGAATAATCAAAGAAGCGAACCTTCGTCTTGCATGAAAGCTGGACTGAGACTCAAGTAGTATTTTTTTCAGTGCAAAGCTTTCAATGAGCTTTTATACATAAAGAAAGTATGCTTGTATAGAGTTTGATGACCACTGCTCTACGACTATTATTTCTATTTATTGACATCTTTTGTATGGGGCTAAACCACTGTGAGTCGGCGCTAAACCTGTAGGTCCGGTTCTCGGTCAATTGTGTACAAACTGAATAACACGCACAACACAATTGATCATAAGAAGCTAGGTCAAAGTCCTTTCAAGGGCTGAAATGGCCAGTTATTTATTTTATTTTAAACCCATTAAAGCTTATATTTATAAAAATTCATTGAGAAAATGAAAAAAAATTTTAGTTCTGTGAAAATTAAAAAAAAAAAATGTTTAAAAAGTCGTTTCAAAGTTTGATGTATTAGTATGAAAACTTATGAAAATGAACATATTTTGATGGAAAAAAAAATAGAATATGTTAAAATAGGTACCGTTTTTTTACGGATTATTAGAGCACATATACTGTACAATAAGGAGCTGAAAATAACTTTTCCCACTTCGTCCTACAAGTATTTTTAAATATTTTTTGAATATAAACTTAAAATCATAAAATTGAAAAAATTCAACATTTCTCGTGAGCGTTCTTTCTACTGCTTATTAACAAAAATGCCACAAACTTACTAACAATATTGATGGCCTAAATATGGCCTAAATATGGCCTAAAATGAAACAGAATTATAATTATTTTTAAACAAAACTATACACTTTATACTCATTTTGTGAACATCATCACTACTATTTCTTCTACTGTTTTGCTAGTTGTTTAAATTATTGGATAAAAATACGGAAAAGTTTAATGAACTTCTTAAAGATTGCAGAAATATTTACATTCAAAACTATAATTGGTTCTACATGCCCAGTTCTGTACATAAAGTTCTTGTACATGGAAGTGATGTTATAAAATTTTTTCAATTGCACATTGGTAATTGATTTTTATTTGTTTATTTGAAATCTGAAACAAAAGTTGTTATTACTTTCAGGCTGCTTATCTGAAGAAGCTTCAGAAGCGAAACATAAAGACATCCGCAAAATTCGTTTGTCGCATACAAGGAAGTCATCTTGAATTAACACAAATAATGACTTGATGTCTTTTTTGCTCCTGTCATCGGATCCGGTTATTTCATCAAAGAGAAAAATAAATAGAAAGAAAACACCTGTAGATGCTGAAATGCTTCAATTCCTTGAACACAAAGAAAACAATATCGAAGGTAGTTTTAATAAATATACATGTTGTCAAATTTCCTCCTCTGAAGAAAACTCTGATTATAGTTTAACTGAGCAATTTTATAATATTAATATTAAAATAATACTTTATACATACTGTGAATATCAAAATAATAATATATTTATTTATAGTTTCATTGCTTTTTACAAAAGAGGCTTAATTTTTCTCTTCATATTTTTTTTTATGTGTAGAAAAAATAAACTATGTTTTAATTTGTTGTAAAATTGATGACTCATCATCCATACAGTCCTGACTTGCACCCAATGACTTCTTCTTGTTCCCGAATATCAATGGTAAACTGCGTGGTCAACGATTTACGAGCGCCGCAGAAGCAGTTGAAGCGTTCAAAATCAATGTTTTGGAGGTTTGGAAAAACTGCTTGGAAAGTGCAAGAGGAATGGAAAAGCTGCTATGAAAAATGGTTTGAACGAATGCAAAAGTGTATTGATCATCAAGGGGAATATTTTGAAAAACAATAAAGGCATTTTCATTGTGAAATATTTGTCATTATTTGCTATTCGTGCCTTCGTAACATACATGTGTTAATTTTTAAGTTGTATTGTTATTTTTTTTTTATTTATTTTTTTGTTGTCTTATTTTATAAAATAAGTGGAATAAATGATCTTACTTTAATTTTCAAAAAATTGGCACCTTTTTTAGCAATTTAATTTTTTTATTTGGCCCTTTTTTATCCCCAATATGGCACCTAATCGTACCTAATAAAAGTTGGCAGCCCTGCCCAAAATCCCAAAAAAATTCAACAATTTTTGTAATTTTTATAATCAAAGTCTTCATGAATCTTCATTGCTTAATTGAGCGAAAATTCAACAAACAAAAAAAAAAGCATGCTTTTAGGCGCTTTTATTAAAACCCAAATAATTCATAACAAAACTCATTGTTTGCACGTTTTAATCAAATAAATTTCACAAAATTTAACCAAAATCCTTACACAAGGACTGGACATTAATTGAATGAAATCGTAATAATTTTTCACAACATTAAAATTTATTCAATTGGGTGTACCACAGACGACAACAGCAACAACAGCAACAACAACAGTACAAACCATAACAGCAATATGGAGGATGACCGCTACATCTAAATTAATTTTGTATACAAACCATGTTTTCAGAGTGGGTGGGGTGCGTACGTACATAAATGTTGGTTTATGCGTGAGGTAAACATTTATTTGCTGTAAATTTCATGTGTGCGTGCGTGCTGTTCATTTAATGACCAGCATATTTGGTCACTTTTGGTTGGTTTAATTAACAATATTAAGCATTATTTTTATTTCATTAAAATTTTACATATTTGAGACAGGTGTGTAAAATATGCGTAAATTAGTAGAAAATTAATGGAATTTTTTTTTTTATATAATTTATATGCTGCTGAGGCGGAAAAAAGGTTCCAGCTTAAAGCATATTTAAAGGTTAAGTATGTATGTATGTGTATGTAGTAGGTACTTAGCGACGATGATATTGTTGTACAATGTATTCTCTAGAAAATGTACTTTTCTATGCAGCAGACAAATTACTATGAAGCTTAAATATTTTTACAGAACATAACAGAACTCAGAAATAAAGGCAATATATTAAAGAAGCATTAAGCCCATGCATTCTAGGATTAAAACTACGAGTACTACAATAAAAGTCTTAAGCCTTAAGCCAGTTTTTTTTCCCAAGTAGAAGTGTTGATATTGGCAGTAAATCTGGCAGCTACAGAGTTGCTATGACTAACTTGAAACTTACATTTTGCAAAATTTAATGCATTATTCATACAAAAGGCTCCAACAGCTATAATGAAATGCCCTAGATACAAATAAAAACAACAACAATAATAACAACTAAAGAATGAAACCACACAACTCAAACAAGCACAATAACTGCAACTCATCCTCTTTGCCTTAACCGGAAGTTCCGTTACAGCTGGTGCATGCCATGAATGTCAAACAGTAAGCACCAAAAACAAAATTCATTTGAACTCAAGAAACATCTTTGTCGATTACAGCAACAATAACGCATAGTTTTTGGAATATGATGAAACAGAATTGAGTACGATACGAGTATGCATACAAACAAGAGCATCCATGGAAAAAGGATACTCGAATCAGCAGGCATATTTGAAACAAACATGCATAACTTCAAAGCAAGAACATACAGCAAAACAATTGCAAATAACTAACCTTCGGATTGCAATTTTGAAACTCAGGAATATCATTCAAAACTTCAAGCAATTAACAGTTTTTGGAAATTCAGCACAATTTCCTGAATATTGCAAGTGTTAAGATATATGTTTCATCTGTAAATTCAGTCCGAATAAGTTTTACATTTATATTCCTTCAAACGTCTGAATATACAGTTGGTGGTATACCTTTAAAAAATTATAAATAAAAAGACAGCAGTTTCGACTATGTCTTAACACAAGATGTAGTTAAAAATGTATTAAAATTTTTTCAAATTCCATACAGACAGAACAATTTTTTTTAATATAAATTTTTCATATTACTTGTTAAGGAATATTTTCTTTGTACATTTCTACCTTATTTAGGAAAAACTTAGCTCTTTAAGGTTCAAACTCCTCACTAGAATTTAGAAGGTTAAAGAACTGTAGTATCCAAATATTAAAATTTTTAAAAATGTATTTTTTAAGACGCAAGATAGGTCCAACTCCCCTCTGCGCTGGATAGCCACCTTGTTGTGGTGTAGAGGCTTAGGTTGCAAAGACTCAACGGGCTATGATGACTGGAGCTTCGGTTCCTGGTAGGGTCACCCATGTCATACAGGCTGTTGAAGAGCAATGAACAAAGAGCTATCCGACCTACTCCCTAATCCAGGGTGTTATGCGTTTCCGTGCCCATTGGATAGATTGCAGGCAGGGAGTATAAAACTGCCAGTATTTTTACGGAGCCTCTCTGATACCTGGCCGCCTCAGGGAGTAACTGTGGCTTTACCGCGGCATTGGGGTTAGGGCGCGGTGGACATCTTTTCCCCACTATTTACTGACCACTGTAATGGCAGACCCTGAACCGAGTCTCGGGCTGGATCGGGGCTCCACGCGAAGGCTGCATTGCTTTTGAATGCGGTTCCGATTCCGCTCGAGGATGGGTATCAGGGCCTGTCATTTTAACTCTCTTCGCCTAACGAGGAGGGAGTGGTCGAAAAAACCAGATGAGCACATTACACAAAACAAAAACACAAGACGGACAGTCTCAAAATGCCAACGAGATGCAGCCTCCAGCTGCATCAGACACGCGGTCTTTAAACGCTCAATTGGGCAAACGCCCTACAGACATGCGGTCTTTAAACGCTCCGACACAAAAACCTGCGACGGAAACTGCTGCTCTGGCCAGCAAGCCGGGCTCAAGTGGAAGTAGCAAATCTGCCTCGGCTAAAAGTGCGCCACCCACGAAGAGGACAGACAAAGCTGCACGGAAAGCAGCGCTAAGAGTACGGGACCGCGTTTTGCGCATACCGGAAAACCAGCGTACCGTGGAGCAGAAATCTTCCTTGAAGTGGGCGGTAGGCATCATAGGAGAAGTCAAGGCTCCCCCAAAACCAACGCCTGCAAAGCGACAGAGATCTCTTGAGGAGGTCTCTCAGCCGATGGCTAAAAAAGTTTGTGGTAACACAACCACTCCAAAGCTTTTCAGCGATGTCTTAGCTGGGCATATAACCATTGCGGTCATCGACAAAAGCGATCCGGACGGCAGCATTTCGCCTGAAAGATGGAGGAAGGTAGTAGTCAAAATGACTACTATCTTCATTCCAATTATGCAGGAATTTCCGGGCAAAGGCCCTTCTTGTCGCGACAGTGGATAGCATCAGGGCCACGTGAAGCTGATCGCTTGCGCCGACCAGAGGTCAGTCGACCTCTACAAGATCGCGATCTCCAGGATAGGGGAGGGGATCTCTGATACAGAGCTAGCACGATCTCTCCGGTTATCCTCATTAGAGGATGACCTCCTCAGATTGGACGATGAGTCCGACATTACTGTCGTGGAGGTTAGTCCCACTACTAGATTAACCTCCACCACTCAAAGGCTGCGTCCGCCAGTGTAACTCTCCGTCTTACCAAGGGCGGAGAAGATATTGTCCTGATCCAGGAGCCGTGGGTAGTCTGCGGCCTGGTATGCGGACTCAGGACCCCTTCATACACGCTGATTTACACCAAAGTGCAAGGTAAACCGAGGGCGTGTATTCTAATTAAAAATAATCTGAGTGTTTTTACTCTCTCTAATTTCAGCAACAAGGACACTGTGGCCATAAGTGTCGAGACGGGCCATAACAGCTTAGGGCTTGTATCGGCATACTTGGCCCACGACCACGAAGTCCTCCCAGAAGACGTCATAAAAGACCTGGTCTCCAAAGCGGCAGCTGAGAACAAGGACCTGATCATCGGGTGCGATGCTAACGCCCACCATGAGATCTGGGGAAGCTCAGGTACCAACAAACAGGGTGAGTCTCTTTTTGATTACATCCTCACTACTAACCTTCAGGGGCGGTTTCAGGAATATATTTCGGGGGGGGTTTCAAAAATATTTATGTACGTTATATATATAAAGGGTAGTTAAATTTTAAAGGCCGATGTTGATTTTGAATAAAACACAAATTATTAAGGAAATTATTGTCGTTTCTTTTTATTATGATAATATTGGTATGGTTCAATTATGCATGGAACAAAATATCGGCTAAATGACCGCCGCGACCTTGGCGGCACACCACCATCCGATGATCCAAATTTTCGATGACGCCGAGGCATAAGTGAGGTTCTATGCCGTTAATGTGCCGAATTGGCGGGGTGCAATAAGGCCAACGGCAATAAGGCCGAATTGGCTTTATTTCCTTTTCAAAGAGAAATAAGGCCGAAATTGTGAATTTGGTTTTATTTCCATTTGAAAAGGAAATAAAGCCTAAAAAAAATTTAGCAAAATGGTAACAAGGCCGAAAAATAATTTTTGTAAACTAAGGATTATTTTTTATAATTATTTTAAATAAAAAGTACGCTCCCTGTAGTCTGTTGTTTGAAAAAATACTGGACTCAGCGTAGGTACTCAATTTGCAAGAGAACAGTTGCCATTGTCAACCTCAATGTGCTTGTTTTCGTATCAACGCGAAAACTTTATTAGTAGTAGTTCAATAGTGAAGGTGAAGAAGTTTTAATATTATAAGGAATGAGCGCCGCAGGCAAAAAATTTTTATTAAAAATCGCGGCGATTTATTATAAACTTGCGGCGCTCATTCTTTATAATATTAAAGCTTCATTAAAAATTTTAGTAAAAATCGCGCATATTTTATAAATTTTCATTCATAACTTTTACGTTTATATTTTACATTTTTTTCTCGACCACTTACAAAAAGATGTATGTTCTTTAGCATTTAAACGATCATATTTTTCGCTTTAAACAGATATATATTTCTATTATTAGAATAAGATATCCTAGTCTTCTCAATAAAAAAATATGTAAATTTTTCAGACTTTTACGATTTTTATCTCCTAAACCATATGAGACCTACCTATTTTTTTTTTTGCAGCATTAGATTTAGAAGTTCCATACACATTAAAAAAACAAAATAAAAAAAAAGAAGCGTGTACCTAGAGTGCAATTATTCCAAAATATGTAAATTTTTCAAACTTTCACGATTTTTATCTCTTAAACCATTTGGGACCGACTTTTTTTTTCAGCATGTGCATTAGGAGCTCCAAATGCACATTTAGAAAAAAAAAGAAAAAAGGAGCATGGGCCCTTAAGTACAATTATTCCAATACTTTATATTTTTAATTTTTCATTAAATAAAACTAAAAAACTTATTTGATGGCGTTTTAATATTGGTTCCTTTTAAAGGGAAATAAGGCCAAATTGGCTTAATTTCTTTTTCAAATGGAATAAATAAAATTGCCGTTGGCCTTATTGCACCCCGCCGCCGAATTATCTCATCCTTTAGCTTTTGAATTGTTGCTGGCTTATCGACGTACACCTTTTCTTTCAAATAACCCCACAGAAAGAAGTCCAACGGTGTCAAATCACATGATTGGTGGCCAAATGACATCGCCACCACGTGAGATAACACGGCCATTGAATTTGTCGCGCAAAAGAGCCATTGTTTCGTTAGCTGTGTGGCAAGTGGCACCGTTCTGTTGAAACCACATTACGTCCACATCCATATCTTCCAATTCGGTCCATAAAAAGTTCGTTATCATCTCACGCTACCGAACACCATTCACAGTAACTGCCTGACCAGCCTCATTTTGGAAAAAGATACGGCCCGATGATGCCGCCAGCCCATAAACCGCACCAGTCACTCTTTGTGGGTGCATTGGTTTTTCGACAATCACTCTTGGATTATCATTCGCCCAAATGCGGTAATTCTGCTTATTGACGAATCCACTGAGGTGAAAATGTGCCTCATCACTGAAGATGATTTTCTTCGAAAATTGATCATCCACTGTTGCCTTTTCTTGCCACCATTCTGACCGTGTAAATGCAAGTCTTTATGCATAATGTTCATCAACGACGAACGTGAGAGGTGCAATTGTTGGGCACGACGACGAGTTGAGGTGGACGGCTCTTCAGCCACACTATCGCGAACAGCAGCAATATTTTCTGCAGTACGAGAATGCACTGGTGTTTTCACATCTCCTACAGACCTGGTTTGTTCAAATTTTTGCACGATTTTTCCGATTGTACGCACATTTGGACGATTAAATTGACCGAAAAAATCACGAAAAATCATGAAAGCTCATTTTCATAATAAGCCTGAATAACTTTAACGGTTCAAATTGAATTAGTCTGAAATTGAGAAATGTCAAATGAAATGCAGAAAAAAAGTTGACATTTAGGTGTGATTTATATTGAACATCGGCCCTTAAAATTTAACCACCCTTTATATACATTAGAGCGGGATAATTTTTTTTTTCAAAAAATCGTAGGCGTGGGAAGAAACCGTTAGTCTAAAATCTATTTCGAGCCTCTGGTTTTTCAAAAGAAGGTTATAATTTGTGTTTTGCTGCAATATGTGAAAAAATTATTTCACTTATTGGAAAAAACTTTGCTACGAAAAAAATAGCCATCCACATTTCACTCCACATTCACTCCATATTCACTCCATATGATTGTGTGGTGCTCAGGATTATTTTTTTGTGTTAAATACCACAAGCTGACGCTGGGGTGAAGATAATTATAATAATAAAAGTTATTTTTCTGTTTATTTGACTCGAATACAAATCTTAAAGGCCAACATAAAACCAACATCAAAATAAATAAAAACTACAAAAACCGGAATTTTTCTCCATTACTGTATAAAAAAGAATTTTACGTCACACTACAAAAACCGGAATTTTTCTCCATTACTGTATAAAAAGGAATTTTAAGTCTACACTTCCGATACTATTGAAACTGTGGGTTTTAAATTAAGACTGTGCGGTGTTTGGATATATTTTATCCAAAAAATGCGGTGTTTTTGTGATTTCAGGTTAAGATTGTATGTGTGACTGTTTACAGCTACAGGCGCAATATCGCAAAAACAATCAAAAACTGGAACAGAATTCAGTATTTTAGCAATACGTGTAGAAACAGCTACAAACGTTTACAGCATAGGGGTGTGAATATTTTAAGTAAATTATAAAAAACCAATTTTTTTTCTTTTTGGTACTCTTAGCCCACATAATAAACAACAGTACATCACATTTAAATATAGGTTCTTTTAGAATTTCGGGGGGGGGGGTTTGAACCCCCAAAACCCCCCCTGGATCCGCGCCTGCTAACCTTATCATAAGTAATGTGGGTTGTGAACCTACATTCATTATTAGCAATAGGCAGGAAGTTTTAGATATTACTCTTGCCTCCGACAATATATCTAATAGAATAAAGAATTGGAGAGTTTCAAAAGAACACTCCTTCTCTGACCATAGATATATTCTATTTGACATAGATGACTTTGCCCCGAGATCACGTAGTTATCGTAATCTCAAGCAAGTCAACTGGGATCTCTATACAGAAACACTAATGACAGAACTTCCTAACGGACCATCTTGTCTCCCCCTTGTAAAAACTCCTTAGATGACTTAGTAGACAAACTCACTGCGTCTATGAATAAAGCTCTTGACACTGCGTGCCCGCTCAAAACACCAAAAGGAAGGAAAAAGCCACCTTGGTGGGGCACTAAACTAGAAGAGCTCCGAATGAAGAGCAGAAAACTCTTTAATAAGGCAAAAGCCACTAGATCCACAGATGCGTGGACAATCTACAAAAGGGCTCTAAACGAGTATAAAAAAGAATTACGCAAAGCTCAACGACAATCCTGGAGAAATTTCTGTGAAGAAATATCACAAACCTCCGAGGCGTCGAGACTTAGGAAAATTCTAGCATCTAGTCCACCTAACCCGAGCTTCATGAAAAAAGAAGACGGAACCTGGACCACCAACAGTGAAGAATCTCTTAATATCTTGGTAGAAACTCACTTCCCGGGCTGTTCAAAGATAGGGAATGCTCCAACACAAGAGGTGCATTTTCCATCCATTGACAACTCTCTACAAATAATTACACAATCGAAGCTACAATGGGCCATAGAAAGCTTCAAATCGTTTAAGTCTCCAGGACTTGACGGCATAGCCCCAATTGAAATTCAAAAAACTTACGACATCATAAGCCAATGGCTTATGATAATCTATCAAAGCTGTCTTAACCTAAATCACATCCCAAAACAATGGCGACACGTGAAGGTAGTCTTTATACCAAAGGCAGGAAGAAGCTCGCACGTAAATCCAAAAGACCTTCGACCAATCAGTCTCTCATCTCTTCTTCTTAAAACTCTCGAGAGACTAATAGACATCTACTTGAGACAAAAAATAGAAGTAAATCCTATCTCACCAGCACAACACGCCTACACCAAAGGCAAATCTGTGGAAACGGAGCAAATCCACTCCATAGTATCTATCATTGAAAAGTCCCTTCATCAGAAGGAATATACAATGATAGCCTTCATTGACATAGAGGGTGCCTTTAACAACGTCAAGGCGGAGGCTATCACAAATGCGCTGACGGAGCTTGGGGTGGATTCTGCGCTGATAGCACTTATTAATCAAATGCTAGTAGGCAGGATTATAAGCGCGAGTCTCGGAGCAGCATCCACGCTAAGATCTGTACCAAGGGGAACACCTCAGGGAGGAGTTATCTCGCCTCTACTCTGGAACCTAGCGGTGAATGAACTACTGGGTAAACTAGAACAAGAGGGGTGCAGGGTGATAGCCTACGCCGACGATGTTGCTATCATCACCTCAGGTAAATATGTGTCCACCCTCCGAGATATTATGCAAAATTGTCTTAACACTCTCGTAAACTGGGTTACCGGCTGTGGACTTAGCGTTAACCCCGATAAAACCGAGTTAGTGATCTTTACCAGACAACACAACTTGCCCACTATTAGTCCTCCAAAACTGGGAAATACAAGACTAAACTTCTCAGAACAAGCAAAATACCTGGGTCTCATTTTAGATAGGAAACTAAATTGGAAACCCAACCTGCTCGAGAGAGCCTAAAAAGCCAATATAGCCCTATACACATGCAAAAAGCAGGTGGTAGCAAATGGGGATTACAACCTAGGGTAACTCACTGGCTTTATACAGCTGTTATTAGGCCAATATTGTTATGCGGTGCTATAGTCTGGTGGCCAGCACCAAGCAAATAAACACACCTCAATATACTTCGCAAAGTTCAACGGTCAGCAGAGCTGTGCATCAGTGGAGCGCTGAGAACCACTCCTACTGACGCACTCGATACTTTGCTCCATCTAACTCCACTAGATATCCTAACAAAACGGATAGCTGCAAACACAGCAATCCGTTTGGAAGCCACTTCCCAATGGAAAGAGGGCACAATAGGACACTCTGACACCAGGAAACTCACTCCTCAAATACCCAAGAATATAGACTACATCACTCAAAAACTTTTATTCCACAAAAAGTTTGATGTATCAATCCCCTCCAGATACGAATGGGATATTGGAAGCCCTCCACCAAACAATGCCACTAGAATCTACACTGATGGATCAAAACTAGATGGCAAAGTATGGGGAGGAGTCTACTCTGAATCCCTAAACATTAACCATGCCTTTAGGCTCCCCGACCACTGCAGTGTCTTCCAAGCGGAAGTCACTGCCATACATGAAGCCCTCACTTGGCTACAGATGAACGAAATATTAGCAAAAGATATTTGTATTCTATCTGATAGTCAAGCCGCTTTGAAAGCCCTGGAATCTGTTGAAATAACATCAAAAACAGTCCTAGGCTGCCGCAGATCTCTAAATGAGATGGCAGAGCAGCTCAATATATTCCTATGCTGGATCCCCGGACATAGAGACTTCCAAGGTAACTGCAAAGCAGACGAACTCCATCGGTACCATCAAACCCTTATCGACAGATAAGGAACAAATTGGAATACCTCTCGCAACATGTAAGCTACTGATAAATGAACTATCCCTTGAAAACACCAACATCAGGTGGTCAACGGGTAGTACATGCAGCATATCGCGTCAAGTTTGGCCAATACTGAACTTAAGACGCTCAAAAGAACTAATATCCCTTAGAAGGGACCAAATAAGTATTACAATAGGCGTCCTAACAGGACACTGCCTGATTGGAAACCACGCCCAAAGACTGAATACTCCCCATAACGACTTCTGCAGAAGCTGCAGAGATGAAGAGGAAGTTGAATCCACAACACACCTTCTCTGCACATGCCCAGCGCTGGCCAGAAAGCGCCATCTCTTCCTAGGTAACTGGTTCTACAGTGACCTAGACGAACTCTCAAAAACTTCGGTCTACCGAATACAAAGCTTCATAAATAGCTCCAACTGGTTCAAATAGGGTGGAAATAATTAACCCCTGGTATCACAACGGGCCAAACTGGCCTAAGTGTGTCTCATAGGAGACAGCCACGTCAACCTAACCTAACCTAGGTCCAACTCCGTTGCTTTTGGAGCTACTCTGATGCTTCTAATACCGACAAGACTGGTGTTTGAAGTATGTGGTGCATAAATTATTCAAATCGCAACTAACCAACGGTTGAAACGTTTGCAAACAACGATTTCAAGCACGACAAACGAAGTTTGTTTGCAGCATACTGGCGATAAACGTATTTTTTTTTTCTTTGCGTGTAAGTGTTTTCGAAATAATAAAATTAATTACGATCTGCTGGAGAAGTTTTTCCGATGCATTTGTGTGTTGACTAACATGAAAAAAACTTCATTCAAATAGGGGATGATTGGTTTCCGAGAAATTAGGGGAAAAGTCCCCGAAGTCGTGGTTTTGAAAAAAGTTCCTACAATATAGTATATCTATTTAAAAAAAAACGAAAACAAAATTTTGAAAACAACGACATTTCCTTTACATAAGAAAAGTGTGTGTCCAGGACACACCCGTAGGTTTTGACGTGACAATGTTATCCTTGTCCTTATTCTTGTCTCTATTCTTTCCTTGGTTCCCTAACTTTTTTTATATTATTTTTTTATTTGTCCTAACAATTTTCGTAGTTAATGTCCAAAGTTTTCTTTCTATCAGCTTATCGTAACTTTGTTAGATTGTTGTTGTTTTTTTTTGTTGCTTTTCCTTTTGGTTTTACTGTTGCTTTTTTTTTTTTTGTTGTTTTTTCCTTTTTTCTTATGTGCATCTCCATTAGTGCTTTTCTTTTGTGCATTAATTTTGGCTCAGCTACATGCAATTAATCCAGCAAAACTGATGCCTATACGTAACATGAGGCGGCTCCAGGAGGGGCCTTATAAAACCGTAGATTTTTTTTTTATACCCCCACGTTTAAAAAACTTAAATGGGGGTATATTAATTTTGTCACTCCGTTTGTAACGCCCATAAGGAGGCGTGGTAGGTATAGAAAAGTATATATATTCTTGATCAGCATCACCACCCGAGTTGATTTAGCCATGTCCGTCTGTCCGTCTGTCTGTGATCACGATTACAGCCGTAATTTTAGAGCTATCATCATGAAATCCAATTTTATCTAAAAAATAAAGGTCAAGTTCGAAAATAAGCCAAATCGGATGAAAACCACTCCTACTTGCCATACAAAGTGACTTTTTCAAAACGGTTAAATCTCTTAGTATTCCACAAAAATTAATATATTGACTCGCAATTTTGCATACAACTTTTGATATTCAAAATACGCTCTAAGTATGAAATTCAAATCGGATGAAAACCACGCCTACCTCCCATACAACGTGACTTTATCAAATAGGTAAAATCTCTCTAAAATCCACAAAAATTAATGTATGAACTTGAAATTTTGCATATGAACTTTGATATATAACGTGTATTCAACCAAATTGAGTGAAAACCACGCCCACCTCCCACACAAAGTGACTTTATCAAAAAACAAAACCGAATATTTTCTGTTAAAACTATAACGAAAACGTTTTTAAAGATAAACATTTTATCGATTTCTTAAGACTTTAAATATACTTTGGTTCGGCCGTGGGGGTATTTTAACTTCGGCCCAGTCGAAGATCATTTCTTACTAGTTTTATTTTCATCATGTGCCTGAAGACTTCACCTTAATTTCTGTTCCTTAAAATTTACCGTTACGCCAGCTGTCACAGAGTTAAAATTCTATGCAACGTTTTTTCATGGTTGTACAATTTAACTGCATTATGTGGTTGCAACCCTGAAATCATGACGATAAAAATTTGTTTGTATATTAGTTGTGAGGCGTAATAACACGTCTATGCTGTGTTAAAATAAAATTTACCGCAGCACGTCTCCTGAGTAAGTAATAATTCCATGCAACGCCATCACATTTCTGTTACATAAGCTACTATATTCACGACCTGACGTTGTGAGATTTATTATAATTTATATTTTTGTCGTACGGCCAAGTATACATCCCTCATTTTCCTTTTTAAACATTTATCGTAGCTTATATACTCACCGATTAAAAATGCCATGCAACACCGTTGCATTAATTTTGCACTATCCATTTTTGATCGGCTCTCTCTGTGTTCCAATTACGAGAGAAATTTTTTGCCTAATTTTGTTGTGAGGCCTTTATAGGCGTGTCATATTTTTATCATAGCACCAATACTCAGCGAATAATAATTCCATGAAACAAATTTTTAGTTGCGATTCTTAAGCAGCTCCCACCGCGTCCCGATGACGTTTTTTTTTTATTTTTATAATGAAGTTCAAAGAATTAACCTCTACGGTCGTACCATTATTTTAATTATAGCACTTATGCTCAGTGAGTAACGATTCAATGCAAAGCCGATGAATTTTGAAAAAAAAATGCTTTTTTCAACATTTTCACGTAATTTCGTCAAGTCAAAAAAAAAAACAAAAACAAAAAATAACATTTCGAATGTAAAAAGGTAATCTTAAAGCTTGATTAATCTTCCCAAAAAAATTTGGTGCAAATTGCTATTTCTACAAAAAACTTGTGTTATTCAGTCGATCGTCTGGCAACATTGTGTATTTAACGGGTTATAACTAAAAATCTGCACTGATTTGCATTGATTGTAATTTCAACACGGCTTGGTTTACCCCGAGCGAGTAATTTTTATCAACAGCATTTAGACAAGGCAAAAAAGTTCACATTCGGACATTTAATGGCGGAGGGTGTGTCAAAAAGAGCGATATATTCTATCCTGAGTACCTTAAAAATTGATAGGCAACCTCGTTCCGAAAGAAAACAGATTATTATGACTAAAAAAACATCAAAAAGCTTATAACTGCTTTTAACATCAAAGATGGCATAAATTCGAAAATTAAAATACTCGCAGCCATACACAGTGATGTGCGATGAAATAGAGCCACGCCCTTGCTGATTTACTTAATTAAAATTTTTTGTAACAACTTGGCATGCTGTAAACCAAACGTAGTTTAAAAACCACTTCTCCCATGAATATTGTACAGTTGTTTTTGAGTACAATTGCGCCTTTATTTTCTCTAACCTGTGAAACTGTGTGATATTGTTGCATTTAAAGCTTGCGTTAAAATAGAGCCAACCAATATAACTAAAAATTGTTTAATTTAAAAAGATCTTTTTTAAAAAAGTTTTACTACAGAACGTGAGTGAGAGTTCTCAGTTTTATGATTTTAAAATAAATTTTTGTGTTTCAAACAATTAGGTCTAAAAATGGGAAGAGCCAAGCACTGCAGTTCTGAAAACCGAAAAATTATTAAAAATTTGCGTAAACAAAGTAAAAGCCAAAGAACAATAGCCGGTATAGTTGGCTGCAAAGAAAATGGTTGAGAACAAATTAAAGTTTTCACAAAAAAAAAAAGACACCAGATGAAAACAACCCAAAATAAGTACCCGTTTGCAAAGACGAATTCTACGTCACGTAAAAAAAGATCCGTTTGTGACCTCTTCCGCTCTCAAGAAACAATATTCCTTGGACGTGGATACTTCAACGATTCGAAAACTTTTAATTAAAAACGGATTGAGGGCTAAACCTGCTCGGAAGGTATCATTCCTGACCAAAGTTAATGTCCGCAAGCGATTTCAACTCGCAAAGGATTTTCCTGGTTGGCCAACGAGCAAATGGCGAAACATTCTTTGGTCAGATAAAACCAAAGTTAATTTATTTAACTCAGACCGAGGCAGCCTTTCTATGAGAAGACCCTCCAATACCGAATTCCTCCCTCAACATACTATAAAAACCTGTTAAACATGGCGGTGGGAGTATAATTAGGCTTGCCATAATTTTTTGAAAACAAGTCCGGACACTTTTTGAGTTTTTTTTTTTGTGGAGGGTGGGGGGTTTGAGTAGATGACATCCACGATTTTGCTTTGCTTGTACAATTTATGTTTTTTACGATAAAGCTTGCAGCAAGAATTCTTAACTTAATTATGTAAGAAGCTATTGATTTTTTTCTTATCTTCTTTGATACCTTTGATGCTTTCAAATTAGTAGGAATATAAAACAATTAGGAAGTATGTAAATAAATTATATTTATCGAAATATTTAAAAATAAACAAGTTCTTTAAAAAAAATAAACTTAGAAAGAATATAAAACGTAACAATAACTTCACAATAAATAATTATATGAAAATAAAAATAAAATAAAAACTAAAATGAATTTTGCACCAAATATGTATCAAATGTGGGGCTACTTAGTACAAAGTAGTACTAAAACACCTACAAAAATAAATCGCAATATTTCGCAAATCAAGAAGTGTCAAAACAAATTCATACTAACTGCAAACAACAATCGTAAATATAACAACGATATGATAAACAGTTCATTAAATTATTTTATTAGTTTCTTACACAGGGTGTTTCAGCTACTTTCTTAAAGATTTCTTTGTGTTCACACGAGAACTTTTTTCTAGGAAAGATATATTATAATTATTTTTCCAATTTGTTGGGTCCAAAACCGGACAAAATCACAAGTCCGGACAAAGTCCGCACATGGTTGAAAAGTCCGGACAATCCGGACTAAATCCTGACGTATGGCAAGCCTAAGTATAATGGTTTTGGGGTGTTTCTCATAAAATGGCACATGTCCCTTATTTCGCTTCGAGGAAAAGATGGATTCTTTGAAATACACCAGGATTTAATATGCCGCTTCGATAGGTGTTTCAGCAGAATAACGACCCGAAACACGCATCGAAGCGGGAAACAAATCGTTTAGACAAAGATACATCGAAGTTTTAAGCTGGCCGCCACAGTCGCCAGGCTTAAATCCTTTCGAAAATTTATGGCGAGAGGTTAAAGCGTCTCTTAGAGACAAACATCCAATCAACAAAGATGATCTTTGGAGGTTTATCAAGGACGCATGGGAGAAAATTCAAGCTATTAAGTACCAAAAACTAGTGGATTCGATACCTAGGCGTTGCTCAGAAGTTATCAGAAATAATGGATACTGCACCAAATATTGAGGTAGAAATAATTATATTTCAATAATTTCTATTGATTATATCATGAAATTTCAAATTTTCTAATCACAAGTCATGGCTAAAATCAAGTAACTATTTCTGGCGCTATTTTAATTCACAGCCGAAAGAGGACATATCATTGAATTTTGAATTTTTTCGTTTATTTTTCACACGTAACTTAATTAATTAGTTTACTTATATTAATTAAATGAATTATTCTTTTTTACCTATTCAAAGAAAAACTTAAAAATGCAAGGTTCCCTAAGATTTTTTGATTTAAATAATTTTTATAGCACTGGCTCTATATCATCGCACATCACTGTATTTGTAAAACATTAAAATCATTCAATATTAAAGTCAGAAAGAATCTGCGGTCTCTAGAGTAAAGAGCAAATTATATAAGTTAAATTTCAATTTCGGTGCATGGTCAAAAATTACAATGGAAAATCGTTCATTTTGGATAATGAGAGTTTTTTTAACACTAAGTACACCACAAATGCCAGGAAACGGTACATTTTAAGCAAATGACATATATTCAAGCTCTCCTGATGCAAAATATAAATACAATAAAAAGTTTGTATTTTTAAATACAAACAAAAAGTTATGATTTATGCGGCTGTCTCTCACAAAGGAATTTCACAGCCATACATCAAGACAAGTGGACTGATAATAAATACAGTGATCTATCAAAATTATTCCTAAAGCTAAATTTTAGTTCTATCTATATATATAAAAATAAGTTGTATTGTTTATGAAATTGTTCTATTTATCTAATTGTTCTCTGTAATGCGTGAACAGATTTTGTTTCTATAAATTTCCCATGAAAGGTGATTAATACGAAGGTTTTTATGTTCAAGCGGTCTTTGTTTGTGTATTGGTTCATGAGTTATAGGCATTTGAACATGTGTTTGTGCGTATATACATCGTGGTTTGTTCGGATGCTTAAAACTTAAAAACGACTGCACCAAAGTGGATACTTCCTTCTGTGAGTTTGTTCGTAATTGTTACGTGAAGGTTTTGGAAAAAATTCACGGAACATTGGACAAGGGGGCGTGGCACCTCCCATACAACCCAAATTTACGATAGCGAATAGCTTTGAAATTATAGGTCGCATAGCATCGAAATTCGGTGTTCTACCTCAATTTACAAGTGCCGTTCCACAGGTACAATTTTATAGGCATTGGACGTGGGGCGTGGGTTTTTTCAGTAGACCAAATTTTCAGTATAACTTTCAAGCTACAGGGTGTTTTTTTTAGAGGTATAGAACTTCGAATTGAAATAAAACACAAGAAAATCGTTTTAATGTCCATCAATTTGGCTTTATTGGAAGGATAATTTTATGCCATTAATGTTTAAATATGATTTCGGGCATGTGGGCGCCGCGGCTGGCTCGAATAAAGCCAATTCTACAGGTCCCATTTTCAACCACTTTTTCGAGCATATGGGGCCGTATGTCGGCAATAACGCCACGAATGTTGGCCTCCATGTCCCCTAACGTTACTGATTTGTTGGCGTAGACGAGCGACTTCACATATCCCCAAAGAAAATAATCCAATGGTGTCAAATCACACGATCTTGGTGGCCAATTGACAGGTCCATTCCGCGAAATTATGCGCTCATCGAATGTTTCCTTCAATAAATCGATTGTGACGTGCGCTGTGTGGCATGTAGCGCCGTCTTGTTGGAACCACAACTCATCCACATGCATGCCATCCAATTCGGGAACAAAATAGTCGGTTATCATGGCTCTGTACCGGTCTGCATTAACGGTAACTGACTCTCCAGCATTATTTCGGAAGAAGTATGGCCCAATGACTCCACCAGCCCATAGAGCACACCAAACAGTCAGTTTTTGTGGATGTAATGGCGTCTCAAGGATCTCATGTGGATTCTCTTCACTCCAAATGCGGCAATTTTGCTTGTTGACGTAGCCATTCAACCAAAAATGAGCCTCATCACTGAACAAAATTTTGCGATGAAAATCAGCATCGAGATCAATCTCATTTTCGGCCCATACACCAAAATCACGACGCATTGCATGGTCTCGCGGGTTTAATTCTTGCACAAGCTGGATCTTGTAAGGTCGCAAGCCAAGATCTTTGCGCAAAATCTTCCATAAAGTTGATGGCCAAAGCTCCAATTGCTGTGCACGGTGGCGAATCGATTCATTCGGGTCCTCTTCAACATTTTGCTCCACAGCGGCAATTGTTTCTTCGGTGCGCACTGTTCGACGTCTCTGCGGATGCGTATTATCACATAGAGTAAACATAGTGCGAAAACGACCCATGGTTAACCGAATTAATTGCTCTGATGGACGATTATGTCGACCATAAAATGGACGGAGCTTGCGGTAAACTTCGCGAACTGAACCATTATTTTCAAAATAAATTTGCACGATTTGCAAGCGTTGTTCTTTTGTCAACCTGTTCATGATGAAATGGCAAACCAAACTGAACATAAATGACATTAGAGTTGCCAGATTTGACCACAAAATGCCAGTTTTATCTCTATTCGAAAAACAAACCCCTAAAAAAAACACCCATTATAAGTCACACATCAATGAAACTTGGTAAGAGCGTATTATTTAGCCGCGTCCTTCGACCAGCAAAATTGAGCAAGAATTGGACAAATAGGCGTGGCATCGCCCATATAATTCAAAAATATGATACCGAATAGCTTTGGAAATAAATGTTGCATAGCAATAAAACTCAGAATGGAATTACTATTGGGTGATGTCTTCGATTTTTAAAATTTTGAGCTTGATAGATTTGTATTTTTGCCACACCTCTTTTTACCGCCCACAAATCAATAAAAATTCTATTTTTCCGACGGTTTTGGTGGTATTAGACTACAATTTGGTAATTTATTTTGTAATTTAGCTTGTAATTTGCTCACTGTCGGCAACTGTACTAAAACTGGGTTGCCACACTCCTTTTTACCGCCCACAAATCAATAAAAAGCTCAAGCCTGTGTTAGATAACACGGGTGCATAGGTCAGACGTAGAATACGTTAGTCATTAACAGCCTTATTCAATAGATTTCCTTAAACAACCTTTAAACGCTTGTTTAGTTACGCACTGTTTAAGGCTTTACGCAGCTTCTATGCAGCCTTGCTAACATTGTTATTCATAAACATTTTTTCATTTTCTGCTTATGATTGTAAGGTTTGTGTCTGAACTATAGAAAATCTCTACAAAAATAAAGAATTCCTATGGATTTACAATGGCCATCGCATAAAAAAATGCTTCAAAGGGCGCATATGGAGCTTGTCTTTGATATTAAAAGAAAAGACAAACAAAAATCATGGTTGTATTTACGTAACCTTTAAACGCCAATTTCGGCGTTTAAGTTACGCAGCTCTTAAACAACTACGAAAAATGTTTATGAATAACGTTTTCTTGTTTAAAGCCCGTTTATAGTTACACATATAGCCTCTAAAATGTGTTTATGAATAAGGCTGTAAGACATTGAGGATGTCTTAAAGACGTGGCCAACTGGGTAAGCACAATTTTGTTTCTCTGCTTCGCTTATCAATGTTGTGTATGTACACATCGTTCGCTACTTGGTCATTATACTTCTTCTCTTTCTCACACTGGTTCTGTGATGAACACACAGATAATCGTACTGCTCATACACATGATGTTATAATACATAAAATACAAAGCATATGAAAATTAATACAAAATTTGAAGGAGTTAAATTTTGATTTACTTATAGAATCAAAAAAATTATATGTAGCAATATGATTATTTATATACAAATCAAAAGAAGACATATTAAATATGTTACGACCATACTTGAATATTCTTCAATGCATGCATAAAGTATTAAAAACTTATAATGAAAGTGACAAACATTTTCTCAAAATATTGTGCTCCAGATCAACACCCCCGTATAACGTATTCTACGTTAAAAATTCTATATATCAGAAGATTTTGGTGAATTATACTAAAATTTTACAGTCAATTTTGTTTGCTTGCTATCGGCAGCTGTTCTAAACATAGGTTGCCACACCCACTTTTACCGCCCACAAATCAATAAAAATTCTATGTATCAGGAGATTTTAGTGGTATTGTACTAAAATTTGTTAATTTATTTTGCTTGCTAGCTATCGGAAACTGTACTAAATATAGGTTGCCACACCCCTTTTACCGCCCACAAATGAATAAATATTCTATATCGTCGCCCGGAAATTATTTTGACGTACATCCAAAAAATCGAGTTTTGGGAAACTAACTTTTAAGTTTGAAACGAGATAAATAAAAACTGGCCCGAAAAATTGACTTTGAAATTTCAACCGCTGATAGTGGCATTTATAGAGTTCCTTTTGACATTAAATCCAAAACTAGTTTAGAACTAAAATCCTGATTTTAAAGGACTTTTGTGCAAAAACATACTGCCGTATACGCCACTTTTGGCTTAATTTTTTCCATTCCTATTACATGCGGCAAAATAATGCTTACGTAAGGCAAAATAATAGAAACCAATGTTTTTTTAAATTGTACCAATTAGAAGTTAAACGTAAACAAAATGAAAATAAAACATTTAAAAACAATTACTTGTGAGATCATTAATTTTTTTATTATAACAAAAACAGAAAAAAAAATTGGTTTTGTGATGTACGACAGTATAATTGCCGGGCGACGATATCTCGGAAAGTTTTTATGGTATTAGACTAAAATTTGGTAATTTAGATTGTATGCTCGCTGTCGGCAACTGTACTAAAAATGGGTTGCCACACCCCCTTTTACCGCCCACAAATCAAAAATGCTATATTTCCTATCGTTTTTGCCGTATTAGGCTGGAATTTGGTAATTTATTTTGTATGCTCACTGTCGGCCACTGTACTTAAACTGAATAATGGCCATCTACTAGAAAACTGGTATGAGCATTTTATAAGGGGGTGTGGATCCGCCCATACAATCAAAATTTGTAATATCACATATTCATATATATAAGCTAGTTTATTCATATATATTATCAGGATGATGATTATGTATTTTAGCCCGACAAAGCCTCCTTGAATTTTGCAAATACGGCATGAGAGGTGTTCGTCAGCAAAAATATAAATTTTGTCCACACACTAAGTTAAATAACGCATATTAGCATTATCCACGCCTGAGTATAAATTTTATTTAAATATTTACGTGGATAAATCAAATGTTTTCCTTACAACTCGTTTTTTCCCCGTATTTGAATTATATTTATACCACACACGTACACACATATTCCATACAAGCAAGCAGCAACAGCATCGCACATGTACACACATATTCCGACAAGCAGCAACAGCATCGCAATCTGTTCCTGCAGTTTATTTCTTGCAGTTGCAGGTTTTTCTAGTTCTCATTTAGTTATTGTTGCAAGGGAATGTTTGGCCAAGATTGTTTTATCGCATGATCAACTTATGCAAGATGTGAGTGACAATCGCACATTTTCTGACGAATGTCTTACACCGATTGTCATTTGCCTGCATATATTGATTTATATATTGTTTTCTACTTTTTCCTTCTCTAATTTAAACTATTTTTGACGTTTGGTCAAAGAACTGTCAAAAACAGTATAAATTTGAGAACGAAAGAAATAAAAAAGAAAATAAAATATACAAGCAAATGGCATTTGATGAACGCAGTTCGTTAGAAATTTTTATATATATTGTTTTTTAAATTCAATATTTTTATATAAATTTTCTTTAAATGCGATAGTTTTATTTTCAAATAATAAATATTTGAAAGATATTTAAAAAATTTGTGCATAATTTTTATATATTTTTTATTAATTCTGTTAAAATATTTTAATATTTTATTTAAATAAACAAGTGTTTAAATAAATTTTAAATTTTTGCATAGTCGATTTAAGCAAATGCGTAATTGGTGCAAAAATGACTCGCTTTTTTGATAAATTAAAAAAGTTTTTGGTTAAATTTAATATTTTTTTCGCTTAGTGTAAAGACAGGAACCCTACTAAATTACCAAAGTACCGACCAATTGAAGATTTGTTCGGAGAACTTAAAAGTTTAGTTCACAACAATAGCTGAAATGCCAAAAATGTGAAGCAGTTGGTACGTCGTATTCGAAAGTACCTTAAGGAAATCATTACACATAACGAACACCGTTCGTTCTTACAACTATGGTTAAAATTACGACGGGTCACAGTACTTTGTCCCATAGGATAAATCAAGATTTTTGTTGTAGCAGAACCTAACAAAATTGGCACCGTTTTGACGTGACGAAGTTACGTTGTACTGCTCTAGTTTCCAAAAAAGTTGAAAAATGAATTTTTTAAAAATTCATCTGCGTTTCATTGAATTGTTACTCGCTGGATATAAAAGCTATGATTAAAAAAATAGTATGACCATAAAGGTTAATTCTTTGACTGTATTAAAAAAACAAAAATAAAATTAATACGGCATAGGGACGTAGTGGGAGCTGCGTAAGCAACGCAACTGAAAATTTGTTACATGGAATTATTACTCGCTGGGTATTAGCGCTATTATTAAAAATACGATACGCCAATAAAGGCCTACTTGAAGCCCTCACAACAAAATTAGACAAAAAATTTCTGACATCATGGGGACGCTGAGAGAGCCGCTCAAAGATCGATAACGCAACATTCATGCAGCGGCGTTGCATTGAATTATAACTCAATGAGTATATAACCTACGATAAAATTTTAAAAAGGAAAATAAAGTTTTTATACATGGCTTTACGACAAAAATAAAAAAAAAAATTCCGGTGTCGTCAGGTCGTGAATATAGCAGCTTATGTAACAGAAATGTAATATAGTTGCATGGAATTATTACACACTCAGGAAGAGTGCTACAGTAAATTTTGTTTAACGACAGCTGGGATGTGTTATTACGCTTCACAACTAAATTACAAAAAAAATTTTGTTGTCATGATTTCAGGGATGCAATCACATAATGCAGAAAAAATTCTACAGCCATGAAAAAACGTTGCATGGATTTTTAACTCTGTGACTACTGGTGCAACGGTAAATTTTAAGGAACGAAAACAAAGGTGAGGTCTTCAGGCATATGACAAAAATAAAAAAAAATTTGACGGCGTGTCAAAAACCCTCAGGGAACCGCCTAAAGTGACGCATATGCATCACTTTTGCTGGATTAATTGAAATTAGAGCACAACCAATGGGGAAGCAATAAAAAAGCTAAAAGAAAAGCACCAACTCCAAATCCAACAACAACTCCAACATCAACATCAACATCAACATCAACATCAACATCAAAATCAACATCATTATCAACATCAACATCAACATCAACATCAACATCAACATCAACATCAACATCAACATCAACATCAACATCAACATCAACATCAACATCAACATCAACATCCACATCAACATCAACATCAACATCAACATCAACATCAACATCAACATCAACATCAACATCAACATCAACATCAACATCAACGTCAACATCAACATCAACAGCAACATCAACATCAACATCAACATCAACATCAACATCAACATCAACATCAACATCAACATCAACATCAACATCAACATCATCATCAACATCAACATCAACATCAACATTAACATCAAAATCAACATCAACGTCAACATCAACATCAACATCAACATCAACATCAACATTAACATCAACATCATCATCAACATCAACATCAACATCAACATTAACATCAAAATCAACATCAACATCAACATCAACATCAACATCAACATCAACATCAACATCATCAACATCAACATCAACATCACCATCAACATCAACATCAACATCAACATCAACATCAACATCAACATCAACATCAACATCAACATCAACATCAACATCAACATCAACATCAACATCAAAATCAACATCATTATCAACATCAACATCAACATCAACATAAACATCAACATCAACATCAACATCAACATCAACATCAACATCAACATCAACATCAACATCAACATCAACATCAACATCAACATCAACATCAACATCAACATCAACATCAACATCAACATCAACATCAACATTAACAACAACAGCAAAAAACTTCGTCACGTCAAAACCTACGGGTGTGTCCATGGCACAGCCAACTCTTTTTTAGATAATACTTTCACTAAGAAGAATCCAAATTTTTATTGCAATTGAACAATTTTTGAAGACACTATACCTCTTTAAAGTCAACCATTTTTATGTATTTTTATTGTTGCGGATTATTTGATTTTGCACATCTTGCAAAGAAAAAATTACTGTAAGCGCAATTTTTTGGCGTCCGTGGCGTAGTTGGTTAAAGTGTGTGGCCGCTATGTCAACGAACTTTGGAGACCCAGGTTCGAACCCCAGCAGCGACAGAAAATTATTTGAATTAAAATAATTTTTCTGTACGGCCCCCACCTCTCTGCAGACAATGGCAATCCTCAGAGAGTAATCAAAATGCCATGTAAAGCTTCTTGAGAATGGAAACATTTCGTTCATCGACTTTCGGAGTCGGAGTAAAGCATGTAGGTCCGGTTCTCGGTCAATTGTGTACAAACTTAATAACACGCACAACACAATTGATCATAAGAAGCTAGGTCAAAGTCCTTTCAAGGGCTGAAATTGCCAGTTATTTATTTATTTATTAAGCGCAATTTTAGCCGAATTCATTTGATTTTTGATTTTATTTCAAGAAAAATATTGTATAAACAAATAACTTTTAATATGTTTTCAATTAAGCTTAAGAAAATAAAATGAAAAATTTCCAAAAAAATAAAAAATTTTTAAATATTTTCAAAAAATTTTGCAATTTTTGAGAGCAAGTGCTGTTAGCTGTGCTGTAAGCGCAATTTTAGCCTAATTCTTTTAATTTTCTATTATATTTCAAGCAAAATATTGTATAAATGACTGTAATATGTCTCAAATTTAGCTGAAAAAAGTAAAAAAATCTCCAAAAGAACAAACATTTTAAATATTTTTGCAAAAATTTGCAAATTTTGACAGCAAATTAAAAAAAAAACAGCAACAAAAACCATATCTTTAATTTTCAAACACAGTGAATTTTAAGCAGTGATTTTAATGTGCAGTTTGATTTATATTTTTAACCGACTACAAAAAGGAGGAGGTTGTCAAGTTCGTTGGTTTGTCCGCTTTTTTTTTTTTTTTTGTTTTTTTTTAAATGTATGTACATCGATAACTCCTAAAGCGCTTGCCCGATTTTCGTAATTTTTTGCCAACAGATATATATGAATGCAGAGTCCTTTTTTTAAGTGGGCGATATTCGACAAAGGGGCGTCTCACTATTAGAAAAACACTATATTTCAGTTAATATTGACACTAGAGTACTGAAATTTAGAGTAAGAATAGGCAGAATTATCAAAAATGATTGTCAATAAAGTGGGCGTTATTCGACAAAGGGGTGTGGCAATATTAGAAACACACTATATATCGATTAATATTGGCACTAGGGTGCTGAAATTTAGTGCATGGGTAGGCATAGCTATTACAAATTACAGTCAATAAAGTGGGCGGTTTTTTGACAAAGGGGTGTGACAATATTGGAAAAACACTGTATTTCGAATAGTATTGACACTAGGGTACTGAAAATTAGTACATGGGTAGGTACAGTTACTACAAATTACGGCCAAAAAAGTGGGCGTTATTCAACACAGGGGCGTGTCAATATTATAAAAATACTATATCTTAGTTAATATTGACACTAGCGTACTTATATTTGGTATGCAGGTAGGTGGGTAGGTAGAATCTTTAAAAAAGTGAGCCGGATTGTACACAGGGTGTGGCACTATTAGGAAAGTACTATATTACGGTTAATATTGATACTTGGAATCTGAAATTTGGCACAGGGTTAAGTAGAATCATTATAAGGTACGGTAAATAAAGTGGGCGGGATTAGATAAAGGGCGTGCTACTAAAAATTGTAAAGAAACAGAAATGGAAAATACCCAACAAACGTTCAGGAATTAATAAAACAAATTTTTTAAGAACAAAGTTTCATGTTTGAAATTTTCCTCAAGAAAACTATTACATAAAATATTTCATATTCTCTAAAAAGGAAGAAATGAAAACTTTTTCACAAAAAAAAAACCGACTTAAAAATCACTACAAAGTAAAAAATAATTTTAAATAACTTTTCCCATTCATGTCTTGGTCATATTTTAAAAGCTATTTATATGTATTATAATATTAGATATCTTATCAATCCCATTTTTTCTAATTTGTTTTATTATCATCAATATATTAATTGCTTTATGAACATAAAAGCTTTGAAGTCGGCGCTAAGCTTTGACACACAATCATGATCTTTTACCATCCGTGCACTATTTGGTGCCTTGGTGACACTATAGTAATTTTAAAAGCTTTGTACACATTAAAATTCTCACTATACTAGTTTGGGTGAGCTTGTAAAGCTCATATTGAATATGACATAGTGTGTAACAGCTGCACAAATAATGCATGGAACACATTGGCTACATTCAGCGTACTCAAAAATTGCCAACTGAAAAAAAAAATCGCTAAGAAGATTTTATATTCATAAAGTTAATAATATTTTTATGATAAAACAAATTAGAAAAAATTAAAATAAAAAGATTTCGACATAGTAAGATAAGCGCCGACTTCAGAGCTTTTATGTACATAAAGCAATTAATATATTGATGATAATAAAGCAAATTAGAAAAAATGGGATTGATAAGATATCTAATATTATAATACATATAAATAGCTTTTAAAATATGAACAAGACATGAATGGGAAAAGTTAATTAAAATTTTTTTTTACTTTGTAGTGATTTTTAAGTCGGTTTTTTTTTGTGAAAAAGTTTTTATTGTAATAATTATTAGAATATGAACAAATTTTTTGTAATAATTTGTTTAAATGCTGCTATTCAAATACAGGTTGAAAATAAATAAAGACTATTTATATTAAAATGTAAGGTATTCTTATGCTTACTTATGCCAATCTTGTTGTGTTTACTGTATATTCTTTAGCGAAAACAAAACAAAAAAACGAAAAGTGTTATTATAATATTTAAAAATAAAATGAAAATATAACTATCTACGTTGTATAAATATCTCCTTACAAAAACAACCTTTTTGTAAACAAGCTATGTAACATTTTGGTACGTAAATATGCATGGATATATTTATTTGTATCTCTGAAACTGAAAACAATATTTCAAATCGGTTTTCAATATTAAAAAGTTAAATCCTTAATCTAAGAAAAAATAGATAATTTCGGAATTTCTGAATGTTTTAATAATTTTTTTTTATTTAATTTAAAATGGAGAAATTTGGATATTTAAACCTCATTTCTAGTAAAATAGTAATAGACTTATGTTTAAACTGATTTCAGAAATGAACATATTATGAATGATTTCAGAGCACATATTAACTGCTATGCAAAATTTCATAAGAATCGAACGACTCCTTATATTTATTCCTCATTTTTGTATGGGCTCAAAGTAATGTGCGGGTGGCCGACAAATATTGAAGTTCATTATTTTAAAATGTATTTATAATATTACAATTTAACTAGAAAGTATTGTTTCAGTATATGTTAATACTATATTTTGAATTTCTGGCATGAATAAACTCAGTGCAGATTTTTAGTTATAATCCGTTATATATTATTGTAAGTTCGTCAATGCATTGCAATGTGAAGAAGAAAAGATGGCAATAGGCGCAACAATAAATTCTTTAAGCAACCAAAAAGAAACGATAAGAAATTCTTTCGATTATTTTGTTAAGTTTGAAAGTTGAAGTTCATTGACTTATCACTTTAAATTATTTTTTTCAACTTGTGATCCTCTTACGTTAAGTAGCAGCACTTAGTACACTAATAGTAGCACATAAAAAACCAATGCGCTAGATTGTATTTCACTTCTTGCAATACCTTCTTACGTAAGATATAAGCACTAAGTAGATAACTAAGTTCATACAAAAAACTAGCGAATATCAGACTATTTATTGTGAAAAATCTATATATTAATAGGCAAACAAAAAGTTTGTGTTCCCTTTTTTTCTGTGTTACCTTCAACATATTCACATAATACTTATATCTATGGATAGGTTTTTTCGAGTAGGTTTGCACAATATAATTTTTATTCGAATATGTTGTCATTAAGATAAGTAAAACAGAGCAAATGTAAAACGCTTATTTTAACTATGGGACAATGAGAAACTACAAAGCGACAAAGCTCTATTGAACATCGCTGCTGTAGCTTACAAAAGCAAGAGTAAAATGCGGGAGTGACGCAAACACTTAAAAAGAGCTGAGTAGCATTATTGTTGTTGTTGTTGTTGTTGTGGTTGTTGCTTTTTCTTAATATCTCTCAGCGTTCATGGTAGAATTATAAGGTAGGGCCGACTTGGAGAAGAATAGAGTAGAAAGCAGAAAAAAGCGGGCTAATTGTCAAAATCAGCTGTTCATCTCGAGTTTCTTTATGTTAATTTTTCGCAGTTGATTTTAGGTTAAAGTTTTTACAAGCTTTTCAGCAAATTGAACACTTCCTCGGCACTTTATAGATTTATTTACAACGTTTTTACAATATTTTCTCTCAAATTAACACAAACTTAACACCCGTGTCGGCACTATTTACAAGTTGAAAACATTATATTTCTATTTCATTTGAGGTTTCTACGAACTTCGCCATTTTGACAATTAGCCGACCTTTTTATTATCCAGTCTTCGTCGACGCGTGAGGGCACTGAGCGACTCGGCCCTACCTTGTAATTCTACCATGTCAGCGTTAAAAAAACAAAAAAAAAACTGCTGCTTGCTTCTATTATCTTGAGAATTATCATTTATCTTGATTTATTTGATATACTTTTCTACACTAAGGGAAATAATGCATATTAACATTATCCACGCCTGAGTATCAATTTTATTTAAATATTTACGTGGATAAATCAAATATTTTCCCTACAACTCGTTTTTTTCCCGTATTTGAATTTTATTTATACCACAAACGTACACACATATTCCATACAAGCAAGCAGCAACAGCATCGCACACTTACACACATACTCCGACAAGCAGCAACAGCATCGTACTCTGTTTCTGCAGTTTATTTTTTGCATTTGCAGTTCTTATAGTTCTCATAGTTCTCATTTGGTTATTGTTTCAGGAGTAGTATATTATGCATGTTTGGCAAAGAAATTAAATTATGTAGGGTGGAGTGACAACTCGGTATTTCCAAGAATATCTTGGACCGATTGTCATTTACCTGCATAATTTGCTTCTGCCTAAACAATTTTGTACATTACTTTTTCGTTCTGTAATTTATACTATGTTTGACAGTTGGAGCAATATTAGTGCACCAACTGTCAAAAATAGTATAATTTAGAGAACGAAAAAAGTGAAGCGATAATAAATTATACAGGCGATGGCATTTGATGAACGCAATATGAAGAAAATAATACGATAAACCATTAATAACATATTCAATTTAAATATGTTTTTTTTAATTTCAATATTTTTATTCAAATTTTCTTTAAATGCGATAGTTTATTTTCAAATAGTAAATATTTGAAAGATATTTTAAAAAAATTCGTGCATAATTTTAATATATTTTTTATTAATTTTGTTTAAATTTTTAATTTAATTAAAAAAGTATTCAAATAAATTTTAAATATTTACGTAGTCGATTTATTCAAATGCGTTATTGGTGCAAAAATGACTCGCTTTTTGGATATATTAAAAAAGTTTTTGGATAAATTTAATATTTTTTTCCCTTAGTGTAGCGTTTATTTACTTTTACTTTATTTACTTTACTTTTAATTTATTTATTTACTTTAAATGCTTCCTTTTTTGTCCTTTACCACAATTTTCCTCATAGCGTCATTTCCTCGTCAAATTTCGATGCAAATTAATAACCATTCATTATTTGAAAAACAACTTGAGTTTCGTTACCTTACAGAAACAGATGGCCGAGTTTCGGTCACAGGCGATACTAGTTTATATAATTTGGTAATAACAACAAAAAATAACAAATTGATATATATTTTATAAGCCTCTTTAAACAGGAAAATAAAAACTTGTTAAAAGTAAAATTCAACTACTTACATACAAAAGAAAATAATTCCTTCGCAAAAGTAAAAATATTCAAGTGTAATTTGAGAGCCCGTTCCATATAATTGAGTAAATCCAAAATTCTGAAAACAGTTTTTATGAATCAAGTTCGTTGGGAAAATGCCGATTATTTTTAATTTATGAAGGTATAACCTTTTGCAGACCATTTTTAAACCCATTCGTTACTTAGGCAATATAAATTGTTCATTTTTTATTTGTAGTAATTGTAACACTTGGCGACCAAAGTAATATTTTTTATTAACTGAAACTATGATTATTTTGAAACTTTTTACACGAACTGATGATAATGTTCCAATTTCAAAGTTTGCTTTTTTCTAATTTGTTTCATTGTCAGAGCTGTTAAAGAATGCAATTATTTGTGATTTAAAACCATTTAATTCCCAATCAATGATTTGAAAAAATTAATGCAATAATTTTTTTTTAAATCATTGATTGTGATTTGAAATTCCAAGTCCCCATCAATGATTTGAAAACATGATTGCATTCATTGAAAATGATTGCATTCCTTTTCTCAAATCATTGATTGGGACTTGAAATTTCAAATCATATTCAATGATTTGAAAAAATTAATGCATTAATTTTGAATATAAATCACATGATTTAAAATCACAAATGAATGCATTCTTTTACTCTATTTATTACATAAATATATTAATTTCTTTCTGAATACAAAAGCTTCTCAGCGAATTTTTTTCTTTTTTTCAATTGGTAAAAGATCATAAACAAGATCTAGCCAAAAGCAGCTAGTTAGCAGTCTCGTAACGAAGAACGTTATATACCTTTAGATAATAAATTGTAATGCACGAGTATATAATATTTGTTCTAACTTTTTCTAATAACTATCCGCCCTTTTTTATATATTATTGACGTTTCTTTGTTTTATTTCTGACTTATGTGCGTTTAATAGCGCCCAATGCTTCAGCACATGAGCCCACCACTTTTTCATTCATTATACCACTGAGAAAACAGAAATTTTAAATTAAATCGACTGTGATAGGCACTTATACGTCAACCCTCATCAAACTAGTTTCGTGTATGTATATATGTATATATTTATGCTTGGTGAAGCTTTTGAATACAATGGAAAAACTCGTCAAAGATTTGAAAATTTTATATTAACCCTATAATAACGAGTATTAATGGAGAAACAAAAAAGCCGACCAAATTCAAATAAAATCTATTTATAAATTTAAGCATAAATAGATTGATAGGTTTTTTTTTGTAAGGATGTCAATTCAGTCAAAACTAGTACATATTAGCAAAGGTACCACACCGTAAATAATATTGTGGCGTGAATTGTAGAAATAAAGAAAAAGTAAAAATATTTTTTCATAATTTTTTTTTTTTTAACCGACTTCAAAAAGGAGGAGGTTCTCAATTTGGTTGGTTTGTCCGCTTTTTTTTTTTTTTTTTTTTTTTTTTTTTTTTTTTTTTTTTTTTTTTTTTTTTTTTTGTTAAATGTATGTACATCGATAACTCCTAAAGCACTTGCCCGATTACCGTAATTTTTTGTCCACAGATAGATACCATGAACGCGGAGGTCCTTTTTTAAAAAAGTGGGCGATATTCGATAAAGGGGCGTGTCAATATAAGAAAAACACTGTATTTCAGTGAATATTGACACTAGGGTACTGAAATTTACAGTAAAAACACTGAGGTAGACACAATTATTAAAAATTACGATAAATAAAGTGGGCGTTATATGACAAAGGGGTGTGGTCATATTAAAAAAACACTGTATCTCAAATAGTATTGACACTAGGGTACTGAAATTTAGTACAGGGGTAGACACAATTTTAAAAAACTACTGTAAAGAAAGTGGGCGTTATTCGACAAAGGGGTGTGGCAATATTAGAAACACACTATATATCGAATAATATTGACACTAGGGTGCTGAAATTCAGTGCGTGGGTAGGCATAGCTATTACAAATTACAGTCAATAAAGTGGGCGTTGTTTGACAAAGGGGTGTGGCAATATTGGAAAAACACTGTATCTCGAATAGTATTGACACTAGGGTACTGAAATTTAGTACAGGGGTAGACACAATTTTTTAAAATTACTGTAAATAAAGTGGGCGTTATTCGACAAAGGGGTGTGGCAATATTAGAAACACACTATATATCAAATAATATTGACACTAGGGTGCTGAAATTTAACACATGGGTAGGCATAGCTATTTCAAATTACAGTTAATAAAGTGAGCGTCATTTGACAAAGGGGTGTGGCAATATTGGAAAAACACTGTATCTCGAATAGTATTGACACAAGGGTACTGAAATTTAGTACAGAGGTAGACACAATTTTTAAAAATCACTGTAAATGAAGTGGGCGTTATTCAACAAATGGGTGTGGCAATATTAGAAACACACTATATATCGAATAATATTGACACTAGGGTGCTGAAATTTAGTACATGAGTAGGTACAGTTACTGCAAATTACGGCCAAAAAAGTGGCCGTTATTCAACAAAGGGGCGTGTCAATATTATAAAAATACTATATCTTAGTTAAAATTGACACTAGCGTATTAATATTTGGTATGCAGGTAGATAGGCAGGTAGAATCATTAAAAAAGTGAGCGGGATTGTACACAGGAAAGTACTATATTACGGTTAATATTGATACTTGGAAACTGAAATTTGGCACAGGGCTAGCTAGAATCATTATAAGGTACGGTAAATAAAGTGGGCGGGATTATAGAAAGGACGTGGCACTAAAAATTGTAAAGACACAGAAATGGAAAATACCCAACAAACTTTCAGGAATTAATAAAATAAATTTTATTAGAACAAACTTTCATGTTTGAAATATTCCTCAAAAATACTATTACATAAAATATTTCATATTCTCTAAAAAGGAAGAAATAAAAACTTTTTAACAAAAAAAAAAAAACCGACTTCAAAATCACTACAAAGTAAAAAATAATTTTAAATAATTTTTCCTATTCATTTCTTGGTCATATTTTAAAAGCTATTTATATGTATTATAGTATTGGAAATCTTATCATTTTAATTTTTTCTATTTTGTTTTATTATCATCAATATTTTAATTGCTTTATGAATATAAAAGCTTTGAAGTCAGCGCTCATCTTTGACACACAATCATGATCTTTTACCATCCGTGCACAATTTGGTGCCTTGGTGACACTGTAGTAATTCTAAAAGCTTTGTACACATTAAAATTCTCACTAAACTGGTTTGGGTGAGCTTGTAAAGCTCATATTGAATATGACATAGTGTGTAACAGCTGCACAAATAATGCATGGAACACATTGGCTACATTCAGCGTACTCAAAAATTACCAATTGAAAGAAAAAAATCGCTAAGGAGCTAAGATTTTTAAAAATCGCTAAGTGACTTCATTAAGGGGGGAGTAAGGTTTGACAACTTTTTTTTAATTTTTTTTATTTTTGTTTCTGAAATTAAAACATCTGAAGAATATTGTATTAAATTTTTAGTTCATTCGGAGCAGAACTAACGAAGTTACAGTCGGTTGAATGACCGTACCTCCAACTAGTGTTGCTTGGTGTACAAAACTTTAAATCGATTTTCCCAAACATGTAATTTTTAAAGTCGGTGACCAGCCTACAGAAAAAACTACTGAACCGATTGTTTTGAAATTTTTTACATATATTCTACATGCAAGTAGCTCTCAAGTGACGTCGAGACTTTTTAAAATTTTTTAATTACTAACAATTTTACAATAACAAATAGGTAGATTTTTTCGTCAAAAATCGTCATTTTGGCTTCGAAATGGTGCCAAAAATTGAAAAATTTTAAAATAAAAAAAACTCGACATCACTGGAGAGATAAAGTAATAAACTAAAGAAAGCATTTTGAGGTTTTGGTTTCAGATGATCCAGTGATGCTGTAGGCTGGTCACCGCACAAAGACTTTTTTCGAGGCACCTGCGGAAATCTTCAATAAATTCGTTATTTCTCTCTATTTTTTAACAAAACTTTTTTAAATATTCTTAAAATATTGTACTTTTATATAATAATGAGTAAAATAAACCTACTGTTATAGTTTTTTTCTAAAAAAATTCATGAAAAAATTTCTTTTTTAGACGAAACAAACCTTACCCCGCCCTTAAGGAAAATATGTAAGTAGTTCTCCATAAAATCAACAAAAAAAGTTTTTTTCTGTTTATGTAGGTCAAAAATCAGGAATAGTTACCAATACACGTGTTTGGTCAGTTTAATAAATGAAATGGAATTCATCATCATTAAAACCAAAAATGTTTTGAAAAGATTCTTATTCAAACGTTAGAAAAAGTTAATTTCACCAATGTCAACACAACCCCAAACTTATGTCGAAATTTCCCGAAAGTGTATTGAATGAGTTTTGAAGACACACATTTTTGTTTGCAAAAATGCTAATTTTAAAAATTGGTCAATAATCCAATCTGGAGTCGATTCGCGGCATGCCTGATAGTTAACGAAACAAGATGAACGTCTTAACATATTTGAAACGACTTTTCTCGATGACGAGTACCACAATTCGGAAACAAAAACGTCGGCTTCCACCGTCAGTTGCGTGGTTGTTGCTGATAGTTTTCCATCTACCAAGTCGAGCACTTACAAATGCTTTGCATCGTGCACTACCTGCATTTCGTTATCCATTTCAAAAGGATCGCTGTAATCTTGCAATCATTTTTGCCGAACATTCATAGCTATCCTTTGTAGCATATCCTCACGCTGTGCAAAAATTAACATTGCAATGGAATTAATTTTTAATCACTTTTTATTTGAAAATCATTAAACTTATCACTTTTTATTTTTAAATTTCATGTCTCTTGTCAAAAACAGCTGTTTTGGAATTTTCGAAGTTAAATTTCAATGAGGCAACTTTGTTTTGTTCGAATCCTAGCATAGCGAATCTTTTGGTATTCGTAGCGTAGGTTTACGTTCGTACATTTATTAAGACAGATCCTGAATAAGGAATAAGGCTGAATAACTAGTTTTTTATAAAGGTATATCGCTAAGCTGTTTGCTTTTGATCTCGAAGGTAGATACTGTCTAATGCAGCGATGCCCATGAAAATTATTTAAAGAGTGCAACAACAATTTCAACAAAAAGTGAACATCAACAACAAAGTTTAGAAATGGACGCTGCAGGATATAAACGAGTATGTATGTATACTAAGAATATCAGGTGTGGTACTTTATTTCGGCTAGTATTCAATTTGTTTGAAACAAAATAATAATGATCACTACAAATTATATCGAATATGTTCGGTGATTAACATGTGTTCATGTGTTCATGTGTTCATTATAAGTGAGAAAAACTACAGATATTTATATAACTATAAATATAGGGCCATATAAATATAAGAAAAAATATTAAATTGCTATTAACACAACTTTAAGCCACGGAGACAATGATACGTCTCATAAACGCATGGTTAACTTTCCAGCGACTTTTAAAAAGGTTATCAAAGCAGTGTTAAATAAATATTTTAAAATGTACATTAGACCGTACCATCCCCTATGCAAAAAAAAAAGTATGCCTTATACCAGCGAATATGACGTATTTTTGCAAGACAATTACGAAAAAACTTTTTTTTTTTGACCGAACGTAGGGGTCACGCATTGAAATATTTCTTCATATCTCTTTTGCTTACAGTCGGATTTTAAAGTTGTGTACATCAATGTTTTTGTCTCAAAGAGACCAATATGATCTCTATAGTGGTCATTGACCTCTGGTCATTGTTCTAGTACTTACCATCCAGATCAATAAAATAATATCAAAAAAATAAAGCTCTTAAAATATCATTAATCTTTTGCTCAGGAAGTATATCGATTACACAGTGCGACACGAAAAAATAACTTCAAATATCTCAATGGTTTATAATAGTGGATGGTCTATATATTATACCCTCGTACTCAGTTTTATCGGATTAGGTCAAATAAGAGAGAAATTCAAGGCCAAACTTCACCTTTAAGTCACAAATTTTTTCTTATAACTCTTAAACTAAATTCAAATTCTATGTAGTAACTGCATCTAAATATTTGCAATGAATGATTCTTTACATTTTAAGACCATTTTTTGCTCAAAAAGTTACGTAAGGGGTTTAATATTTTCTTCGAAAACAGGACTTTTTAAAAAAAAATAAAATTTTCAATAGTTCAGTTACTATGTATTTGTCTTCAAAAACAATCAGATTTTACTGAATTTTTGCATACACCTTAAGTAAAATAAAATAACCCACCTGTGAAAAGATCACAACCATTACATGTGTGCATCCAAAGATATTCGGATTCAAAGATTACCAACGGTGGTAACTTCGTTAATGTAAGCCCTAGCGTAAAATCATTCAAATAAAACTTATAGACCCCACAATTTTCTTCAAAATTGTCCTTAACATTTAAACCGAAAGAGTTACCGTTTTCAAGATATGCGCGTAAATGTGTAATTACAACATATATGAAAAATATATGAACTTGAGAAGAAATACAAATAAAAAAAAATTTTTATTTTAACCGTTTTAATTTTTCATATATGTTGTAAGTACACATTTACGCGCATATCTTGAAAACGGTAACTCTTTCGGTTTAAATGTTAAGGACAATTTTGAAGAAAATTGTGGGGTCTATAAGTTTTATTTGAATGATTTTACGCTAGGGCTTACATTAACGAAGTTACCACCGTTGGTAATCTTTGAATCCGAATATCTTTGGATGCACACATGTAATGGTTGTGATCTTTTCACAGGTGGGTTATTTTATTTTACTTAAGGTGTATGCAAAAATTCAACAAAATCTGATTGTTTTTGAAGACAAATACATAGTAACTGAACTATTGAAAATTTTATTTTTTTTTAAAAAAGTCCTGTTTTCGAAGAAAATATTAAACCCCTTACGTAACTTTTTGAGCACAAAATGGTCTTAAAATGTAAAGAATCATCCATTGCAAATATTTAGGTGCAGTTACTACATAGAATTTGAATTTAGTTTAAGAGTTATAAGAAAAAATTTGTGACTTAAATGTGAAGTTTGACCTTGAATTTCTCTCTTATTTGACCTAATCCGATAAAACTGAGTATGAGGGCATAATATATAGACCATCCACTATTAGAAACCATTTAGATATTTGAGGTTATTCCAATTGACCCTTAAATTGTCGCACAGTGTTATTCCAGCAGAACTATTTTTAAAAAATGTTTGAAAATTTTTTGCCGAACCTAGGGCTCCCATTTTTCATTTTCATCATATCATCGGTATTAAAAGTCTGATCATATTGAATGACATATTGATATTTTTTTCTGAAAGTGAACAATTATTTTTTTCTCCAAAATAAAAAAAAAATATTCCTACAAGTCCTTGGAAGGCCTTAAATTGGTTTTAAGGAATTTTAAAGCTCGTAAAAGAATAAAAAATATGTAACGCAAATGCTAAAAGAGGTATCAACACTATTTTTGTTGAGATTTATTAAATATACAATGTATTATTATTTTTTTTCACATTCTTGCAATAACTCCTCCTTTCTAGCCGGTGTTGTTAGGTGTTCCGTCGCAACTAATTGCAATTAAGTGATCCATGCTATAATTTTCTTTATTCAAATATTCCATGATGCTCCTCTGGACACCTACTGCAGTGCTGTCAGCGGGCGTAGCATAGCCGATGAATTCTGAATTTGGCTCTTTCACAATGGTGACATGTTCTTCATTCACAACAACGTTACGCGTCACATTTGTCTCCGTGACTCTTTTTAAACTTGGCTTTTTTCCCATCAAACGAAATACATGTTAGCAAATAATCACACTTAGCTGCTGCTAAAGCCTCAATATTTTATTTTTTGTAATGTTAAGCCCATCCAAGAATTGAGTTATTTTTTCTGCTGTTTAGGAAGATAACTCCTCTTCAGCTTTTGCAGCAGCTGCGATCCAAAGCAGAACTATAATTTCGCAGTGATATGTCCGCCACTGCAAAATTTTTTTTTTTCGTCTGTGATTCGCTTACGTTTTGTTCAAATTTCTCTTCGTCCTCGCTATCTGGCTCGTACCCAACGCTGGCAGAGTACACTGCATTCGATGTTGCAGCAACTGACCTTACTTCTACAGTGGCAGTTCTCATCGACACTGTTTCATAGACATCATCTAATGTCATTGATCGTGAACCGCACTGGTTAATAAAGAAAATTTTTGCTGCGTCTGGAATTTTATTTGAGGTCTTGCAACTACACGGATTGTTGCTTTCAATGTCGCACTTACAACGCGAAATTTTAAACAATTTATTCCAAGCATTCACCTTATACCTCAATCGATTTTTAGAAATTGTAAAATAGGTATTCACAAGTAAATCAATAATTTTCCGAACCGCCGCTAGGGTTATAATTGGTATGCCGGCGCGTTGCTACAAAACGATTAAATTTCTAACAGCTTCTTGTTTAAAAACATCCAACTTACGACTTTTATCACTGTTATGCCGCAGATACAATAAAAAAAATTATAACATCATACTCCGTTGATAATTTGGTATTATTTAAGTCACTCGCAATAAAAGACATTTTTTTAAATATTTTTTTGGTCGATTTTTATTGAAAATGATCAAAACTCTATAAAACTCGCGTTTGAAATAAATATTGGACGCAATTTTCAAGTGTTTGTTCACGGGTAAAACGAATTGCAATAGCCATTGTTTTAAATTGCTTGACTATTTTCAATGTGGCTGTGGAAAGCGAATCAGCGAAAGTAAAAAGCAAAAGTGAAAAAACAAAACTAAAAACATTGTATATTTAATAAATCACAACAAAAATAGTGTTGATATGTCTTTTAGCATTGGCGTTACAGAATATTTATTCTTTTACGAGCTTTAAAATTCCTCAAAATCAATTTAAGGCCTTCCAAGGACTTGTAGGAATATATTTTTTTTTTTTTTGTGGAGAAAATATAATTGGTCTCTTTCATACAAAAACATGGATATGTCATTCAATATGATCAGACTTTTAATACCGATGATAAGATGAAAATGAAAAAAAGGCAAACAATTTTCAAACATTTTTTTAAAATAGTTCTGCTGGAAATATCGATATACTTCTTGAGCAAAAGTTTAATGATATGTTAAGAGCTTTATTTTTTGATATTAAGGTGGCACATTAGGATAGTTGGAACTGAGATCTGGATGGTAAGTACTAGAACAATGCACCTGAAGTCAATGATCTCTATAGAGGTCATATTGGTCTCTTTGAAACAAAAACATTGATATACAAAACTTTAAAATCCGACTGTAAATAACAGAGATATGAAGAAATATGTATGTCAATGCGCGACCCCTACGATCAGTAAAAAAAACAAAGTTTTTTCGTAATCTTGCAAAAATACGTCATATTCGCTGGTATAAGTCGCACTTTTTTTTTGAGGTACGGTCTAATGTACATACAAGTGCTTTTTTTGATATGTTGACCAGGTTTCCCACACAAATACATGCTTGCTACAAATGTAGACTTCCAACCGCCTACGTAAGTTTACAATCCCAAGCACATGAAGGTAAAAATTTTCTGGGCACTCAATCCTTAGACAACCAAGCTTGTCAACATTTGAGTTGTGAAACATTTTTACAATATTTCAAAAATAAAATGGAAATGAAAGGCCATATGAATGATACAGTTGGTGTATTTGTTTCCTCTTCCAATCTTTTGAATACAAATTAATGTGTCGAAAAATCATGTGATAGAGTTTCGTTTAGTCCTTCTTTTCAGAGTTCTACCTTCATGATTGTCTTGTATGGTAGTGTGATGGATGTTTGCGTGTTTACTGTTGCTTGTGCTAATTTAAGATGAGTTTTTTTAATGAGTTTTTCTTATGCAATTCACACGATTTACAAAGGACATGCACAACATTTTGGAATTTGGCGAATATTCAGTTCAGTTGAACTATACTTAAGATTCTTTTAAGGTTGTTTATTTAATTTTTATAACAAGAGTGTATTTTTTCTTGCTTGAGATAGATCAGTTCTAATGTACGTAATACAAAGATTGTTGATTCATTACATAAAATTATATACAACAGTTTTTTGATGAGTACATAAAATTCTTAATTGACTACACCACTGCAAAAAAGCATTATGTAGTCAATTTATAAATTTATGTAGGTTTTTCCCTCTGTGTAGTTTGATAAGGTATTCAGACTCGATTAAATCGTATTCAACGATTTTCTCAGCAGATTTTAGCTATCTATAAGTTATCTGGGTTACCCATTAAAAATAGGTTAATCCGATCGTTGATCGACACGTTTGCTAATGAAGAGGCGAATGACATAAAACAGCGAAACCGTATGCAAGCGAGACATGTACTGAGTTCATATTTTATGTATTGAGTACATAACTTGTAAAACGTTAAAAAAAATATTAGCTGTATTCACGATCTTAAGTTTTTGTAGTAAATTAAAAAAAAAAAAGCTCAAGCCTGTGTTAGATAACACGGGCGCATAGGTCAGACGTAGAATACGTTAGTCATTCACAGCCTTATTCAATAGATTTCCTTAAACAACCTTTAAACGCTTGTTTAGTTACGCACTGTTTAAGGCTTTACGCAGCTTCTATGCAACCTTGCTAACATTGTTATTCAAAAATAATAAATACAAGATTATGCCATGCGCATGTCTGCCTACGTCATGATCGACCCATTGTCAAAATCAGCTGTTTTTCACTGAGCAAAACATAAAAAACAACTGTAGCTGAAAAAAATAAAATCGTACAGAACTATTTCGCACTATCTTTCGTTTTTCTTGCACGAACAGAAAATCAGTGAGAAGAACAGAGAAAGAGTCTTTTCCTATCTACGTCACGAAAGACCTAACGTCTTGCGCAGAACGGTGCAACTTTTTCTGCCTCTGATGGCGTTATCTGATTTCTATTATTTTTGATTGTTATTCATAAACATTTTTTCATTTTCTAAGGTTTGTAAGGTTTGTGTCTGAACTATAGAAAATCTCTATAAAAATTAAGAATTCCTATGGATTTACAACATGGTATAATGATACAAGGTAGCATTGACAACTGCTTATTTTCTCTTCTGCAAGAAAACATCTCCTGTCAAAAACCGCTGTTTGTGAAAATGCGTCTGCAGCAGCTGAGGTTGTTGTTTTTTTTCACTTCAACGTTTTCAGCATTGTTTGTATTTTCAATGGCCGATTCTGAGCACTCTCTTTTTGAGTATATTTTTTGACAGGAGATGTTTTCCCAAGCAACTGTCAATGCTACCTTGTATTATTATACCATGGATTTACAATGGCCGCCGCATAAAAAAATGCTGCAAAGGGCGCATATGGAGCATGTCTTTGATATTAAAAGAAAAGAAAATCATGGTTGTATTTACGTAACCTTTACACGCCAATTTCGGCATTTAAGTTACGCAGCTCTTAAACAACTACGAAAAATGTTTATGACTAACGTTTTCTTGTTTAAAGCCCGTTTAAAGTTACGCTGCCTCTAAAATTTGTTTATGAATAAGGCTGTAAGACATTGAGGATGTCTTAAAGACGTGGCCAACTGGGTAAGCCGATTTTGTTTCTCTGCTTCGCTTATCAATGTTGTGTATGTACACATCGTTCGCTACTTGGTCATTATACTTCTTCTCTTTCTCACACTGGTTCTGTGATGAACACACAGATAATCGTACTGCTCATACACATGATGTTATAATACATACATAAAATACAAAGCATATGAAAATTAATACAAAATTTGAAGGAGTTAAATTTTGATTTACTTATAGAATCAAAAAAATTATATGTAGCAATATGATTATTTATATACAAATCAAAAGAAGACATATTAAATATGTTACGACCATACTTGAATTTTCTTCAATGCATGCATAAAGTATTAAAAACTTATAATGAAAGTGACAAACATTTTCTCAAAATTTTGTGCTCCAGATTAACACTCCCGTATAACGTATTCTACGTTAAAATTACTACTGATTGTGAACACTCCTATAGTTAATAAGTATTTTTTTTTTTTTTTTTGCATTTTTGGCAATTGTGATTTTGACATCTGAAGCAGAAAAATGCCGAGGCAAAGCGAAAAAACAAAAATTTTAAATTTAATTATAGAAGATGCTGAAAATCAAATTCAGGATCTGAATGGCAAGTCTTAAAATTAGTGAGTGCTCGTTTAATTTTTTAAAGTTTTAGGTGACGACGATGCTGTCGATAATATACTGGAGGAGGCAATGGAAGAAGTTTCTCTGGTATTAGAGTGTCACCGTGAAATTGAAAGAACTGTACCCAAATTATACGAGCGGCGTTATGAAATGTTGGTGAATATGGTTGATAACAAATTTTTGCAGATGCTAAGAGTAAATAAGTTGCAGTTTCCACACCTAGTGTCTCTTAGTGCAAATGCTTCGGTATTCGTAAAGCCGCACCCATGTAAGCAGTACTCCATCGACCTACATTTACCAATTGTTTCCGTACGAAAAATAGCTTCAATTTTTGGAGTTGGGGTTGGAGGAACTATTGACAAAATAACGACCAGAATCTTCAATGGATTTTTTCGCTTGCAATCAAAGTTCATTTTCTGGCCAGATAAGTTCGAGCGTGAGAGAATTGTTGCTGACACATTTGATGAATTGCTGCACGGTATTGGTTATGTTGATGGTACAGAACTTAAATTAGCTGAAGCCCCTGTTACAGACCATATAGCCTATTTTTCGAAGAATCGACATTACTCCATCAAAGCCCAAGTTCTTTGTGATTAAAAATTGAGGATTCGGTATTTTATTGTTGAAAATGCGGGAAACTGCCATGACGCCAAGATTTTTAAATCGTGTTCGCTATTTAATCATGTGGAAAATGTTTCTCATCGTATCAATAGATTTCTGGATTTCTACAGATTCTGCCTATCCACTATCAGCTAGAGTTATAACACCGTATAGGAGCATCTCCTAGCAGTTGGATGTCGCAAAACGAAAAGAGTTCAACTTGCAACATAGCAAATACAGAGTCAGGATAGAACACTACTTCAGAATTCTGAAAGAAAAATTTAGAAGCTCAAAAGAACTGCGCATGCGAACCCACAATGATGCAAGCCGGATTTTTTGTTGCGACCGCTACACCAACTCATCAGTAGTCTTGCATGACTTTTCACTGTGATCCACTCAAGCTACTAAGGTCCTACTTATGCTGCCAATATGCGGACAAAGTTACCTGAAAGTATATTTTGACAGATAGAACGCTTTTACATTAGTAACTGAGTTCTTAGCTATTTATGATGCACCCTGTGTCAAGTGAAAAGTCATGCAAGACTACTGATGAGTTGGTGTAGCGGCCAACGGAACAGTCTGTCTAGTCTGCTGTGTGATTTGCTCTATACAAAGCCATTGTTGGTCTTTCATTTCAGGACGCTTTTACATTAGTAACTGAGTTCTTAGCTATTTATGATGCACCCTGTGTCAAGTGAAAAGTCATGCAAGACTACTGATGAGTTGGTGTAGCGGCCAACGGAACAGTCTGTCTAGTCTGCTGTGTGATTTGCTCTATACAAAGCCATTGTTGGTCTTTCATTTCAGGACGCTTTTACATTAGTAACTGAGTTCTTAGCTATTTATGATGCACCCTGTGTCAAGTGAAAAGTCATGCAAGACTACTGATGAAATGGTGTAGCGTCCAACGGAACAGTCTGTCTAGTCTGCTGTGTGATTTGCTCTATACAAAGCCATTATTGGTTTTTGCCTTCATTTTCTTCATGTTGTCTTGTTGTCAACATACTTGGCCTAAAGCTCAACTTCGTTTTCAATATAAATAATTGAAAGGTCACATTAAAATTTAAGAATTCTCTTCAATATTTAATAATATAATTTTTTTTTTATATGCTCTTTTTTTAAGTCGCATGGTCGCGTGGTTACGAAATTAATTTTCGTATTTTTTTATTTTCTCCTTTTATTCACCCACAGGCAACCTTGAAGCTGAAAGGGTTAATTAAATCATACTATATTTAAATAACAATTCATGAATGAAAATAAAAAAAAAATAAAAAAACGATAAAAAACATTCTAAAATATCTTTGTCCTCTTGTAACTTATTTGCTATTGTACTTCAACTCTAATTCGTAGCGCGAATCATGTCGTACCGTAGGTAGAGCGTTAAAAAAAAACACAACTTTAATCGTTAACAATCAGTTTATTTCTGATTATTTTTAGTAATATTCTTAAACTAAATACAAAGTTGGCTTAAAATAAATGTTTATGTAAGCAATTTGGTAATAATCTGGACTTTGAACTGAAATTAATAAATTGGCTTAAAATAAATACATGAGTATGTAATTTCGAAATATTGTTATTATTCTGAATTTTGGGTTGAAATTAATATTTGATCATTTTGCATTTTTTGTTAGCTGCACTGGCTAAGTATTGAAGGTGTAGCGGCCTCTATTACTGACAAAGCTTATTGTTGGTGTACGTGACTTCTTGTTGGTGTTGTTGTTGGTGCAGTGTCAATCGTTTCCTTCGTTGCTAGTTCAAATTGCCGCAACTTTAGCTCTTCCTTATTAGTTTCTTTATCCAATTTCAGCTTTCTTTCTTCAAATTCGAGCATTTACTTTTGGCGTTCTCTTTCCATACTAAGCTTTTCTTCTTTTAGTAATATTTTTTTTTTCCCGTAAGACCTTTTCTTCCTTATGTTTATCCTTATCAAAAGCTAGCCGCTGTAAGTGCACATCGTTAGGCTCAGATTGCAATATCTGATAAATATGACACAGCAGATTTGGGTGAATTTTTTTTTTCAATTTTTTTTTTTGAGTTTTCAGTAGACTGTGTTACCGAAAAGTTGAGGCTTCTTTCCGGTGTTGAAATTTGACTGCCTGATGGGAGCACAGAATCTATCCCATATATATGATGAAATACATCGTCAGCTATTTGATCTTCTGAGCCAAATTTAGTTTGCTCAACGTCATTACATTCAATTATAATGGCGTTTGACAGTTTATTTTGTTTGCCAAATATTTCGTGCAGCATATCAAAATGTTGGCACATCTTCGCCATTTTTCTGAAAATAACGTTTAACCATGTTTACTAGCATGAAGAACAAAATGTTTCATAACTACTTGATACTAACGGTCAATGCTATTAACACCATCGCATCCCAAAAGACCAACACCAGTTGAGTTCTGCCTTTGCACCTTTTGGTATGCAGTTCTCATATTTCATATTTCGAAATACCAGCTTCTTCTATAATTTTCTTATAAAAAATTTGAGCGCATGGAGTTTATAATTGAAAACAACTTGAAAAGTTGTGGAATATTAGTTTAAAGCTATTTTCGAACCTCAAATGCTCAGTGCTCCAACAAAAGTTCCAGGATTTTCATGACCTTTTTCTCACACCATTTCCCATTCGGCTTCTCCCTTTTTCTCCTGTTGGCACTTTGGATGTTACTTGGCTCTTCAGTATCCCGCAAAAAAAAAATAGCTAAATATCTTCTAAAATAGTAATTTAACAAAAATAACTTTCTGCTATGTTTTTTGTAACAAATTAAATTTACAGTGCTGCCATATAAAAAATTTCCTTCATTTGGCGAGGAAAAGAATTGTGTGTCAACATTGCATATCGTCGTACCAGCTGATTGATAAATAGTTGAGGTTCCAATCGTTTGGAATGCATTCTTCCGACCATATTCTGCATAGAAGCTCATGAATACATTTAAATAGAGCCTCACCTCCGTTTTTGAAGAACTCAGCCATCGGCTCCTGCGGCTTTGTTGTTTTTAAGCCGAGCTATATCTTTCAAGACTTCATTATAGTCGGGCAGCGGAACTTCAACTCTGTCGTCCACAATTGGGGTTTTCGCGATATCATCTCTTTCGGCGTAATTGTTGTCAGCGTTGCCATTCAGAAGCCTAAAGAAGTTTTCTCAACAGAAGCCTAAAGAAGTTTTCTCAACACATCATCAGTGTTCTCAACACTCTGAATATATGTCCCTATATTTTCATTTTTGTCCATGCAAGAAGAGGCCCCGGTCTTTAAACCACATCACGTTTTTCTGCAATCTGCATTCTCTTTTGAATGCAGTTTTCGTCGTCTAGCTTTCTCTGTGTTGGATTTTTGGGCATACTTTGTTCCGCACAGACGTGTACGGATCTTGGCTGCGAAAATATAATGACCCAAGGCTTTGTTGGCAACAAAAAAAAAAGAAAACACTGGAAGAGTGCCTTCCGTCAATCCAACTGTTATCAATTTGATTGATCACTTTTTGATCAGGAGACAGCCAGGTGGCCTTATAAATATTGAGAATCTTGTTTCTAGTGCTACCAACCATGTTTTTTGCTGCGGCAAAGTCAATTAGCCTCATTTCATAGTTGCTGTTAGACCAAAGTTATTTTCCTTTCCTATCTTGCCGTTGAAGTCACCAAGCACGATTTTTATGTCGTGGTGGGCGCTGCGCTCTTAGGCCTCTTCAAGGCGCTTGTAGAAGCTGTCTCGTCGTCCGATCGGAAGGTAAGCGTGGTTTTCATCCGATTTGGTTAAATTTCATACTCAGAGTGTATATTAAATATCGAAGTTCTTATGCAAAATTTCAAGTCCTTATAATAACAGTGTTCTACAAATATATTTTTTTTTTTTATGTACAAGAGCTTCTACCGATATTTTATGTTTTGCCGATCCATATGATGACTTTCTGCGTTTTCAGAATATTTTCACCAGTTCGATTTTTTCATCAAGGACCTTTTTAATAATTCACTTCGATTTTTGTACTTTGCCTAACTTAGTGATTCATAACTTTGCTTCTATTAATAAAAATTTGATTTTTTATTAACGATTACACTTGCAGTTTTCCATTTTTACTGAAATGTCTTAAATCATTAAATATTTTTACAAATGTAAGGTGCTTTCGTTTACAAAAAGAGCATTTTACTTAATTTATTTGCTTTTAGCTTTTATTAAAAATAGTCAAAAAATTCTTCTTACATGATTATTTTGACTTATTAAGTATAAGGGCCAGGGTATTAGGTAATGCTTGACGTGACTTAAGACACCTCAACTGAACTTTTTTGCCATATTACGCATAACATACATTTTCAGTTAAGCTGTGGTGTAAAATTGCTGTTTCTATTGGAGCATGATTACACCGAAATTTTGACACTTTCGTTGAAATGAATCAGCTGTTCGCATTAATTTCAATTTTTGTGTATACCCAGCAGTTATTTTGGAGTCAATTGAAATAGTGAGCTAGTTCATTTCTAGCGCAGTTCGCAGTAGTTCTGAAAAAGTACAAAAGGCGTTCAGTGTAGAACAGTTATTTTTGTTTTTGTTTTCAAAAGTATTGCTGAAAAAAATAAACGCGTTCTGGCTACTTTTTAAAATTTGCTGCGCACAAGAAAAAATAATTAAAAAAAAGAAATGTTTATATACAAAATGTTTTCTGGAAAGTGGATGGAAAAGATGGTTCAAATGAGATCTTTAGGACCTTTCCATTGCACTAAATTTTTACACTTTTAATATGTTCACTTTAAAACTAGTCAAAAAAGAACCACTTTCAGGCTACTGCGAAAGCAACCAGTTTAAAAATGTTCCTAATGCAACTAGTTCAAATATGGGGAAAAAGGAGTGTTTCTGGGGACAATTGTCTTTTCCTATGACATCAACCCGCAAAAAGCGTCAGTTCGTCAATGTTAAAGGGTATTGTAGTGGAACTAGTACTGGTCCTTTTTGGAACTAGTTCAGAACTATTTCAAATTTGGTCCACTTTTCTGCTGGGTATGTATTTTGTTCACAAGTAATAAAGCAAGGAAATAATAGTATAGAGTAATAGAGTGGCAAGACATTTTGCTGTAATGCCAGCAGTCTGAACTCAATCCTCGCATGTGACAAAGAATACAATTTTCTCGCTTTGCTTTTATCTATTTTTTTTTTTTTTTTTTAACACAGCGCTCCTTGGACTAACACATAAAAGAGCTTTTTTAAGTATTTGTTGAAGTGCTTTTTAGACGATTTTTTAGTTGCATTTAAGAAGCTCATAACAAAATGTGTATAAAAATATGAGGTCCACAACTCTGAACTCTGAAAAGCGCATTCTCAAAGTAAGCGCATAAAATGCGCTATTTCTACTAAAATAATATATACATGATATGGATAATTATATATGCATATACATAACATATGTATTTATACTTTATTTTACTTACGTATTTTTATCCATTTTCACTCAATTAACAAAAAATAATAAACAAATAAAAAGTTTGTATGAAAAAGACGCTATACAACTAGCTCAAAGCGATGTAAGTTTTTGACAGTTTTTACACTCGACACATAGTTGCATTGTTAAACCTAATACCACAAAAAAATACATACACATCTCTGAGATACATACTTGTGAGTCGATAGACACATATGTACCTCAAATGTGTAATAGACAATACAAATTTACAAATTACACACTCAACTTAAGTTGAGTTGTCGTACCTAATAGGGGCCTTAGTTATAGACGATAACAACATTGAAGTTACTGAGTTTCTAACCTCAGAACTGTAGCGTATTTTCTGGCCTCAGAAAAGCAATTGACATTTTGGTCAGCTGGCCTCTCTATCTATGGTTTCAGTACAGTGATAAACACTGACCACAGCGACAGTGGGGCGTCGCATACAAGTTAGACGAAAACATTTATTTTATGATTTTAAATGATAGTGGATGTAAAAACAAGTAAAAAATTTACGAAGAGTCAAATTCTATTTTGACCCCCTGAGAAGCTATGGGAACATTCCACGGTGACGCGTGTTACATTTGCACGCCTTCAAATATCAATATTTAAGCATACATAAAAGTATTTAAAATTTTTACAGTCATAAAAAATTGCTTTTATGCTTCTCTATCCATACGTGGAAAAAATCTTTCAAAATCATGGTCAATGTTTGTGTAATTTTTATAAAAATACCTGTGACGGGTGTTACTAGTACTCAATGAAAAATCAGGCTTCACTTTGAATGTTTGTAAAATTCAGCCAAACTAGAATTGTTAAAAAAATCATTTTAATTTCTGTAAATTAAATAATCTTTGACGCTTAACCCTGTATTAAAAATGAAAAATAAAAAAACGTTTTGGAGGTTTTTATTACAATTTTAATGTGTGACGGGTGTTACACAGACTGGGACGGGTGTTACGGTTGAAAAATAAAGACAAATTTAAAACTAATCAAATTAAAGGAGACAGTCACAGGATGTGGTATCTTCAAATACTGCAATATTATGTTGTTTGGAATATGCTGCTGTTCCGTATGCAATATTATTTCCCACAAGTGCATAAACTAATGACTTTTTGTATTTACGGAATAGGTTTTAAAGTTTCCCACCTCTTTAGAAGAACTTCCTTTATTATATTGACGTCTGCGCTGTCTAATCCCTTTTTGGTCCTTGGCGAGGTAATCGAAGCAATCGAATATATTATTTAAATTTACTTTTTGAGTTTTCGTGACACACCATATTCTGCGCTTCGCTGTTGCGCCGATACAATCGATGGGACCTTTTCCAGTGCCCGTTGCGAAAAATGCCTAATCAATGAAGTTATAGAGTTGTTCTCAGTAAAATCAACTTGGAATAGAGCTGTAGTGTCTGTAGTTGTTTCTTTTTTGTGTTGTAAATCTTTGCTTTTTGAGAATTAACGAAACAGTGAAACTTAAACTTTTTGTGTCACAACAGCCTATTTTGGACGACCTTCACGAAATTCGTCCTGTAGCGAAGTACGACCACGATTACATTTAAAAAACCAGCAAAACATGGTGTCTCGAGATGGTGCTTCACCAAAATCGAATTCTATCGGCACACTGCTATTGGTTTAATCCACATCGAAAGTCGTAGAAAATCATCGCACGAAAATGTTCACGATTTAATTCCATTTTTTTACCAATATGAATGTTCCAAGTATCTGTAAACAACACAAAAACCACTCGTATGACAAAACTTTCTGAGTACGTTCAACATTAAAAATATTAAACTTTACTATCACAATGTCAAATTTGATATATTCGCATTAGTGTTGGTATACCTCAAGACTTAAATATCAACCTACGTAACATTAATATGTGTGGGGTATGAAAGAACAACAGACCTATGTATTCAAATATACACAAATCTTACCTAACTGTCGAGGTTAAGAAAAAGAAATTTGTGACGGGTGTTACAAAATTTTCTCGAGTTAAATTGGCGCTGTGCAATACAATGAGAAAAAATAATATTGAAAATTAATAAGCTGCATGCATAACCTTACTTTTGTAAAGTTACACCTAAATTGGATTACAACTTTTGTATTGACATAACTATTTGTTGTTTTTTTTGTGACGGGTGTTACAAATAACCTAGCAATTTTAAATAATATAAAATATCGCATCCGTTAATTTACTTACTTTGAATTACAACAACTAGCTGTTACCTTCGTCAATTTTTTTTTTTCATATTCCACTTTAATATTTTTACTGACAACTAATTGACGCATAAAACGGTGTTACAGTGCTGCTCTATTTAAGAAGTGAAAAACATTTTTCGTTATAAAGCTTAACTTTAAAGTGAAAAATATCTTAGATTACCATTTATTTTTAATTTTTTAAAATATGGCACTCAACTAAGACTAAATCTCTCCTATAAATAATTGGTTTTAATCCGATATCTTAAAATATAAAATTTTTGCCTTGGTAACGATTATCTTGGAATGCTCCTATGGACTATTTTGAATTTTCGGGAAGTTGTTTCACCTAAAACGTTCTTGCAGTGAAAATTTTTGATGTGGAACTATTTGCAAAGGCGTTTTTTTGCAAATCGTTTGCCGCGGTGAAATACTTTGAGGACAGTTTAATCAAGACTTCGTAAAATGTGGTTCGTTTACGGATTCGAATCATAAAATTGATTCATCGAAAAATCCTATAATGATCTCACTTTATGAAAAATATTTTAATCAGTGTGTTATTAATCGTGTTCATCGTGTTATATCAGGTTGAGAATGTGGAACACTAAGCCACCTACAAGGAGATGCATGCATTTAAGTGAATCAATGATTTGGCTTCCAAAACTCATTCATATAAAAAAAAATAAATATGAAAATATGTTAAATCGTACTTATAACTTTATTATTTAATAACCGATTTAACTTTTTTTTAACCAGTTCGAAAATTAAAACCCATGTCTTCTGAAGAAAAACATAAACAAATTTATGTCAATAGACTTCATTTGATTTCTTAACGTTTGAAAATGTAAGAATTAAAAAAAAAATGTGCGTTGATTATTTTAGCGTCTATTATTTTGCAATGGATTGACATATTTCTATTGTTTAACTTAGACTACAAAACTGCAAGCCTTACCTTTGTTATAATATAAAGGTTTTTAAAATCAGTTGAGCAATGTTGTCTTTCCGAGGTTGGTCTTCAATTAGTTAACACTAGTCTACCCACTCGCTATGCGAATAATGTTTCTCCCAGTTTATTGGATATCTTTGTTGTTTTTGATCTTTCCACTGTTTTATTTTTTGATCAATTATCGTTTGTATCCTATCCGATCATGATCTTCTGTTTTGCAGTTTTAATATCAATCTGTCACCTAATGTTATTGAGAATTCTTTCACTTACAGGGATTACAAAAGTATAAATTATGATGCCTTGTGCAATGACCTTCTAAATATAAATTGGTCGGAGAGTTGGTTTTTTAGCTCAGCTAATGAAAAGTTGAGTTTTTTTAATAATTTAATAAGGGCGCTATATGACTTGCATGTGCCATTAATGACTCGCCGTGTCTCCAACATCAGCTGCCCTTGGTTTACTTGTGTTGTTAAATTGGCTCTAAAAAACCGGAATAAATGTTATAATCGCTGGAAAAGAAACCCATCAAATTCCAACTGGGAACAGTACAAAAGGGCCAGAAATGAAGCCAATTCTGCTGTAAAGTCTTCGAAACGTGTTTTCTTTATGTCCAAACTAAACTTATCACAACCTACGAAAAAGCTCTGGAGTAATTAAAGACAAGCAAGAGTTAGTAAAGTAACGTCTAATGAATGTTGTATAGATGCTGATAGTCTAAATGAATATTTTACTGCAAGCTCAGTTAATTTTGTTAATTCGTCTGCTTATGATATGTATGTATCTTCGTACTTTTGAATGTCCATTTAACTTTGATTTTGCGGCTGTAGGTGAGTGTGATGTTGCTCGTTGTGTAAATAAGATTAAGTCGAATGCAGTGAGTGAGGATGGAGTATCTATAAAATTTATTAAAATTATCTTACCGTATATTCTAAGTCCTTTGACACATATATTCAATTATTGTTTCTCAAGTTCCAGCTTCCCTGATGCTTGGAAAGCACCAACAATTATCCCCATAGCTAAAAAGCCAATGCTCGTGAACTGTGTGATTTTCGTCCTGTTAGTCTGTTATCATGTTTGTCAAAAGTATTTGAGTCACTCATGGTCTTATGTCCCCTTTTCAGTCTGGCTTTAGACCTGGCCACAACTGCTCTACAGCCATAGTAAAGATTTTAGACGACATTAGAATATCATATGATCTAGGCCATTTAAGCTTGCTCTGTCTGCTAGATTTTTCTAAAGTTTTTGACTCTGTTGATCATTCAATACTTTGTCATAAACTTGTGAACAGATATGGATTTTCTAGTTCAGCTGTCCGTCTGATATATAATTACTTAACTGGGAGGTCTCAAAGAGTAAGGGTGGGAAATAGTCTGTCCGCTTTCAGTAATTTAACCTGTGTGTAACCTCTTATTTGCAATCTTTCTAAATGATATTTTCACTAAATGTCGTCATGTCACCATGCATGCATATGCTGATGACCTTCAACTGTACCTTGCAAAACCTATTAGTCTCGTTAGTGACTTATGTATAATTATGTTGTATGAAGATTTGAGCAATATTTCAGATTGGGCTAAGGCTAATAAGCTTGAACTTAATCCTCTCAAGTCATATGTCTTGCCGATTAAGAAACAATGCTACCTCCTTCATAATATACCGACAATTATTCTTAATGGTGTTGGGTTAAATTTTGTCACGAAGGCTAAAAATCTCGGATTCTACATACACCATTATCTCTCTTGTGATGATCATATAAATTCCGTAGTTTGAAAGGTTTATTACATCCTTAGAAACTTGAGACGAACTGCATCTATTGTACCTAGTGATACCAGAAAAAAGTTAGCTATCCAGCTCATAATGCCGATAATTTCCTACTCCGAGGTGGTATACAGTAATGCTGATTCCAGGTCAAGTCATAAGCTGCAACTTGCATTTAATAATGTAATAAAATACGTCAATGGTCTTAAAAAATTCGACCGGATAAGCCAATTGATCAATCAATTACTTGGATGCAATATTTTTAATTACTTGAATGCCAGAAATTGTATTTTCTTACATAATTTGATGAATACACAAGCGCCAGAATACTTATTCAACAAACTTCAGTTCTGTAGATCAGCAAGAAACATGAACCTCATTATCCCTAGTCATAACTATTTAAATTCCAGCAGATTATTTTTTGTGAACGCGATCAGATTATGGAATTCGCTGCCTTTAGCTGTTAACAGTATAACGAATAAACGTGAATTTAAGCAAGAAATCTTCAAAATTTTCTCCTAATTCTATCTCTTTTTCTGATTATTTTTTCATACATTTGATAAAAACTCTTTGGATATTAATTGCTTTTTCATTTAAATTATTGGTTAAGCCCTAAGTTTCATATATTATATTTTTTTGTATGTTGTATATAACTTGTTGTTATTAAATTTGTTATTCTTACTGCATTCAAAAGACTATAAGTCTTATATGTGAACATTACTTTTAAATAAATAAATAAAAAAATGTTATAACATACCAAGTAATGCAAGATACGAACATTTTTACTGATTCATTAATGAGGTCCTTGACAAAAAATTCGAAGTGATACATATTCTGTAAATGCAGAAAGTCATCATATAGGGTAAAACACCCAGTCCTGAGCCCCCTTAAGAGAAGTTTTTACTTAGAAGAATAATAACTTTGTTATTTTTAGCATGTTTGGCAGCGTTTTAGTGTTAAAATACACGTTCATTCAAGAATAATAAATTGGTTAAATTTGTTTCAATGCCAATTAGACCAATATATTAAAAAATAATTATTTATTAAAAAATGAACCGAATCCCAGTTATGAGCCCCTGATTTCCAATCTTGAGCCACCTTTTGCCCAGTTATGAGCCATCTGATTTTTACAATAAGAACTTTAGTATTTTAATTATTTTATGAAAAAATAATATTCAAATCGTTAACAAAATATAAATAAAAAATAATATTACATATAAATCACAAATTCATTTTGTCTTTGTGCTCAACTTCAGTTCGGTCCAAACCTGACTTTCCAAGGCATTTACTGTAATCTATTGCGTTGGGATTGATACAGGTCACAGGCAAGAATGATAGAAAATAGATTACCCATTGCGCAGGTCCGATATGTTGTTTACTTTTCATTTTGACATTTCTAAAGGGTGTTTTTTTTAGGGGTTTGTTTTTCGAATAGAGATAAAACTGGCATTTTGTGGTCAAATCTGGCAACTCTAATGTCATTTATGTTCAGTTTGGTTTGCCATTTCATCATGAACAGGTTGACAAAAGAACAACGCTTGCAAATGGGCCGAAAATGAGATTGATCTCGATGCTGATTTTCATCGCAAAATTTTGTTCAGTGATGAGGCTCATTTTTGGTTGAATGGCTACGTCAACAAGCAAAATTGCCGCATTTGGAGTGAAGAGAATCCACATGAGATCCTTGAGACGCCATTACATCCACAAAAACTGACTGTTTGGTGTGCTCTATGGGCTGGTGGAGTCATTGGGCCATACTTCTTCCGAAATAATGCTGGAGAGTCAGTTACCGTTAATGGAAACCGGTATAGAGCCATGATAACCGACTATTTTGTTCCCGAATTGGATGGCATGAATGTGGATGAGTTGTGGTTCCAACAAGGCGGCGCTACATGCCACACAGCGCACGTCACAATCGATTTATTGAAGGAAACATTCGATGAGCGCATAATTTCGCGGAATGGACCTGTCAATTGGCAACCAAGATCGTGGGATTTGACACCATTGGATTATTTTCTTTGGGGATATGTGAAGTCGCTCGTCTACGCCAACAAACCAGAAACGTTAGGCGACTTGGAGGCCAACATTCGTGGCGTTATTGCCGACATACGGCCCCATATGCTCGAAAAAGTGGTTGAAAATTGGACCTGTAGAATTGGCTTTATTCGAGCCAGCCGCGGCGGCCACATGCCCGAAATCATATTTAAACATTAATGGCATAAAATTATCCTTCCAATAAAGCCAAATTGATGGAGATTAAAACGATTTTCTTGTGTTTTATTTGAATTCGAAAAAGAAACCCCTAAAAAAAACACCCATTAGCTATGATCAAAGTGTTTTTTACGATAATGACGTCACGCTAGACCAAGTTTGTTTCTTGAATCTTTTGCCAGTGCAAGTTGGATTAGAAACTTGTACTGTTGAAAACTTGCATGCGCAGCACTCGTGTATAATTCTTTGTTTATATTTTAATATAAAACGGAGGAAAAACATGTTTAATCTATTATATTCACAATTTTATGCCATTTTGTTTCATATTTGTTCACATTCTGAACAAGACTTGACAGAAAGCTATATCGTAAGACTATCATGACGTAGATGCGCAGATCGTTGAAAATTATTTTTACGATCTGCGCAATCCATTTCTCTATCATTCTTGGGTCACAGGTACGAGAACCATTAGTTATGGTCTCATTTTTTATGTAGGTACCAATAATGTTTTTTAATAATTTTGAAGTATGATGCTTTGTAAACTGTTGGCCCATGTTATGCATTCTCCGAAATTGCAGTTCCTTTAACCACCCCATTTTAAGAGGTCTGAAAATAGCCACATCGGCTGGCTGTAAAATTGTTGTTGCATTTGGGTATAAGTAGATCAGAACAATTAACAATTCTTCTCAGAGCTTGGATAAACAGTAAGTTAAATGGGTTGTATGACCATCTTCGTAAAAAATTACAGGAAACAATATTTGATTTGAAACCAGTGTTGGATAAAAGACTTCTTTTATATTGTATATAAATGCATCCGAAGTCATCCAGCCCGAATCAATTTTCGTATACACTATTCCTTCAGGTATTGATTCTAATATCCTTGGGTATTCTTTTATAAGCAAAAACAATCATGATGGAATTATCAAAGCATCAGCAGAAAATGAAAACATGACCGTCATGCTCTCTTTAGCTGCTCCTTTTGTTTTATAAATGTTCATAAATGTTTCATAAATGTTACTTGCACCTCCAGGAGCTAAAACTGGTTCTCCTTTTGGGCATAGGACTTTTCATCGAAGTATGTTTGAATTTGATGAAACCAGCCTCTTAAATCTTTTTCCAAAAGATCTGCACTGGCATTTGTTAGTGCTTCAGGAACTCGAATAGATATTTTTGGATGTCTGTTACGAAATCCGCTATACCATTTGTCGCCAGGAAAATTATTTTTATACACATTTTAACGTGTGTATACATCTAAAAATTCTTTAACAATTCTTTGAACTTTATGTTTTCTTCTTGGGAAACCTCTTTCATAGTTATCAGATATATATTTCACTACTTTTCCCCCTTCGATGCATGTTAAACCCGGCAAAGGACCAGGCAGATCCTTGTTGGAATGGTTATGAATGAATCCGGTTTTGGAGTATTGGGCGCAGAATTTGATATATCCTTGAATTGACACGCCGGACTTAATGTCGTTAATTTGTATAAAATAAATTGTTAATTTAATATTTAGTGGAATCAATCTGACCAACATCCGCCAAAAAATGGGGGCTAATGCATGGAATCGGGATGTAATACATACAAGTTCAAGTGCAGAATCTGGCATTAATTGCAAAAAAATATCAAGAGTTTCAATTTTCTTATCGTGAATGTTTTTGAATATCTAATAAGAGAATCAGGCTTAACGGGTTAATAAGAATGTTTATAAAAATTTCTGTTTTCCTACTTTGAGCTCCACGGGCTCACATTTAGATATTTAATTTTTCTGTAATATTCCAATTGTGAGCCCCCATGGCTCATAACTGGAAACATCGAATTTAGTTATCCAGATATAAGCCCCCATTTTTTTGCTTTGACAGGGAATATTTTTAATGAAATATTTAAGAAATAAACAATAAATAATATTCAACTTTTGTTATAACCAAAGCTTATTATAGAAACCATAACAAAATGTCCATACCTGAAGGTTTAAAGTGTGTTAACTCCTTGTCGATATTGCTTAGCAAATCACTTGACTGAGTAAGAAGACGAGGCACGTCTTTTTATTTTAAAAAATCACTTTCAACTTAATATTTCATACTCAGCATGATAGCTGAAGGAACTGAACGAATTTTGGCGGATAATTATAAATTTACTGTTTTAACTAATATCCAGACAATTATTAGCTAGAAGCAGTTTAATGAGTGGGGGGCTCAGAATAGGCTGAGGGCTCAGGACTGGGTGTTTTACCCTATATTACCACTTAATGAAATAAATGCGTGGGATGTCGTGTACAGTTTTCGTGTAGAACAGTGTAATTTTTGTTGAATTTAAAGAAATTTTAGCGTTTTGATAAAGTCACTTTGTATGGGAGGTAGTGGTGGTTCTTTTTCGTACTTGATCTTTATTATTTAGATATAAGCGTAAATGTCGAATTTCGTGAAGATAGCTTGAAAATAACAGCTGTAATCGTGATCACAGACAGACAGACGGACAGACAGACAGACAGACGGACATGGCTAAATAGACTCGGGTGGTGATGCTGATCAAGAATATATATACATTTCTATACCTTAATATGCCCCGCTACCGGGGTAATATTGGGTATACTGTTTTTTAAACGTGGGGGTATAACAAGATAATTTTTTTTTAATTCGGGCATAGTTATAGTGTGGTCTGCTAGTAACTGTAATTTAATTTCAGCAAAACTTTCAGTAACTGTTATGTCATCAAGGTAACATAAGTCTTTTGTCTGTTTCACGAACAATATTTATTTTTTTTTTTTTTTTAAATAATTAAGTTTAAAATTTAAAAAAAAGGGTTGTTAGAAGAAAAAATTAAGCAACATTTCCAACTAGATCACAGCGTGATTTAGCTATGAATTAAATTTTACGTTTTTAGGCAAAATATGATTTTTAAGCGTTTTTTCAAATGAACAAGTTTTTTCTTATTCCCATGTAAACGTATAATGTTTTTGCAGGAATGCAAGGTCAAAGTACTATATTTTATTATAATTATAGCCTTCGAGTGATATATAATAGATATTTTCTACTAAACTTTAGCTAAATTTAAACTCCTTCAAAAATTTATAGGCACACTTCTACAATTTTTATAATATTTCAGAAATATTTTCTTTTAAGTTTTTTGTTACAAAAGTGCCTTAAACCTTAATATATTATTAATGAAAACATTAATATTTATAAATTGCTTAAATTTATAAATATTTCTTTGTTAGGAAAAATTTTCAATGTTTAAAAAAAAAACTAATGAGGGTAGGAACATTTTAGTATCATTTGCACAATGTTGAATTAATTGTGTGTCGAAGCACATTTTTGTCTTATGAAATTAAAAACAAAAACCTTTATCACCTTAAAATCGAAAAAAAACCGCACTGTAGGACGTCAAACCAACAAAACAAAAAGCACAGGTGCGTCACTGAACACACGAGAGAAGCGAAGCATTTTCGCAATTTCATAGATTTGATAATTTTACTTTTTGATATAATTACTAATAATTAATTACTAATAATTTTTGATATAGATTAAATAGTGCTTTTACTTTTACTTTTTTTTTCGATGAAAATAATTTTTAAATTTAACACTTTAAAAATAAAGTAAACTAAAAAAAACACACGTTTATTTTCACACCAGTAAGTTTTATTATATTTCATTATTATTTTTTTTGTTTTTCTTTCACTTAGAAAACGTACTTGTCAACGCACTTTTGGTCAATTGTTAATTTTTCCTTCGTGCTATGCAAAAACAAAAAGTTAATATACCCCTTTTACGTTTTTGTATGGGAGCCCCCGTAAGGAGTGGTCGGAGGGGATAGGTCCTCAAAGAAAAAATGTTTCTTTTGCAAAAATAAGGGGGGTTGATCATACATATTAACCCTCTCCGGCTTTTCCTTAAAACCCCTGTTCAGTTGTAGGGAATAAATATACAAAAATCATTAAATTTATTTTTACCATAACGACATCTAGTAGTAAGTAGAAGCAACATTTTTGTTTTGACGTAGAATACGTCATTCTCGGAGGTAAGTAGGGTGGTTGATAGTGATCAGGTGTCGGTATTTACATTACTTTTTGAGCCTTTGGTGGGCCTAAAGTACTGATCGTACAATGTTGATGTTAGCACTTGTTGGTCTGCTTGATCCTCAATGCGACAAAAATTCATGTTAGAACTCTCTAACTTATATAAATTTTACACAATTACATGAAATATAAAGCCAACATTTGATGTTTTTGTTTGCTTAAACTTGCTACCTATTTATCGACAGTTTCCGGTTTTATCGACAAAACCATAATATTTGTATGGGAGCCCCCCTAAGGAGTGGTCTGAGGGAATAGGTGTCAAACGCAAAAATGTTCCTTTTGCAAAAGTAATGGGGGTCAGTCATACATATTAACCCTCTCCGGCACTCTCTTAAAGGTCATATGCTCAGGTGTATGGAATAAATAAACAAAACCATAAAATTTGTATGGGAGCCCCCCTAAGGAGTGGTCGGAGGAAATAGGTGTTAAAGGCAAAAATGTTCCTTTTGCAAAAGTAATGGGGGTCGGTGCTACATCTTAACCCTTTCCGGCACAAACAGAATAAAATTTGTATGGGAGCCCCCCTAAGGAGTGGTCGGAGGGAATAGGTGTCAAAGGCAAAAATGTTCCTTTTGCAAAAATAATGGGGGTCGGTCATACATATTAACCCTTTCCGGCACTCTTTGAAAGGTCATATGCTCAGGTGTATGGAATAAATAAACAAAAACCATAAAATTTGTATGGGGGCCCCCTAAGGAGTGGTCGGAGGAAATAGGTGTAAAAGGAAAAAATGCACCTTTTGCAAAAGTAATGGGGGTCAGTAATACATATTAACCCTTTCCGGCACAAAAACCATAAAATTAGTATGGGAGCCCCCCTAAGGAGTGGTCGGAGAGAATAGGTGTCCAAGGCAAAAATGTTCCTTTTGCAAAAATAATGGGGGGTCGGTGATACATATTAACCCTTTCCGGCACTCTTTGAAACGTCATATGCTCAGGTGTATGGAATAAATAAACAAAAACCATAAAATTTGTATGGGGGCCCCCTAAGGAGTGGTCGGAGGCAATAGGTGTCAAAGGAAAAAATGCTCCTTTTGCAAAAGTAATGGGGGTCAGTGATACATATTAACCCTTTCCGGCACAAAAACCATAAAATTTGTATGGGAGCCCCCCTAAGGAGTGGTCGGAGGAAATAGGTGTCAAAGGCAAAAATGTTCCTTTTGCAAAAATAATGGGGATCAGTCATACATATTAACCCTTTCCGGCACAAACAGAATAAAATTTGTATGGGAGCCCCCCTAAGGAGTGGTCGGAGGGAATAGGTGTCAAAGACAAAAATGTTCCTTTTGCAAAAATAATGGGGGTCGGTCATACATATTAACCCTTTCCGGCACTCTTTGAAAGGTCATATGCTCAGGTGTATGGAATAAATAAACAAAAACCATAAAATTTGTATGGGAGCCCCCTAAGGAGTGGTCGGAGGAAATAGGTGTAAAAGGAAAAAATGCACCTTTTGCAAAAGTAATGGGGGTCAGTGATACATATTAACACTTTCCGGCACAAAAACCATAAAATTTGTATGGGAGCCCCCCTAAGGAGTGGTCGGAGAGAATAGGTGTCCAAGGCAAAAATGTTCCTTTTGCAAAAATAATTGGGGTCGGTGATACATATTAACCCTTTCCGGCACTCTTTGAAACGTCATATGCTCAGGTGTATGGAATAAATAAACAAAAACCATAAAATTTGTATGGGGGCCCCCTAAGGAGTGGTCGGAGGCAATAGGTGTAAAAGAAAAAATGCACCTTTTGCAAAAGTAATGGGGGTCAGTGATACATATTAACCCTTTCCGGCACAAAAACCATAAAATTTGTATGGGAGCCCCACTAAGGAGTGGTCGGAGAGAATAGGTGTCGAAGGCAAAAATGTTCCTTTTGCAAAACTAATGGGGGTCAGTCCTACCTATGAACCCTTTCCGGCACTCTCTTAAAGGTCATATGCTCAGGTGAATGGAATAAATATACAAAAACCATAATATTTGTAAGGAAGCCCCCCTAAGGAGTGATCGGAGGGAATAGGTGTCAAACGCAAAAATGTTCCTTTTGTAAAAGTAATGGGGGTCGGTCATACATATTAACCCTCTCTGGCACTCTTTTAAATGTCATATGCTCAGGTGTATGGAATAAATATTTTGCTAAATAGTTTTTAACGTTCGTGGCGTCCGTGGCGTAGTTGGTTAAAGTGCGTGGCCGCTATGTCAACGAACTTTGGAAACCCAGGTTCGAACCCCAGCAGCGACAGAAAATTATTTGAATTAAAATAATTTTTCTGTACGGCCGCCACCTCTCTGCAGACAATGGCAAACCTCAGAGAGTAATTAAATGCCATGTAAAGCTTCTTGAGAATAAGAACAATTTCGTTCATCGCCGTTCGGAGTCGGCGTTAAGCCTGTAGGTCCATTTCTCGGTCAATTGTGTACAAACTTAATAACACGCACAACACAATTGATCATAAGAAGCTAGGTCAAAGTCCTTTCAAGGGCCGAAATGGCCAGTTATTTATTTATTTATTTTATAAATAGTTTTTAAAAAAGATGTCATCAAAAGCGAATTGAATAATTCTACGTCTTGTGTTACGACATAGTCGAAACTACTGTATCTTTTTTTAGTACTCTTGTTTGTATAGCTAATAACAATCTATAGTGGTTATTGTGTATTGGCTAATGGTTATTGTAGGAGATGAAGGATATGTAACTAATACACATTCCTATAAATAGATTATTTTGATCTACTGCAACATAGCTTTAGTTAATTCTTAATATTGAATCATCTATATTTATCAACGAAGTGTTTTGGTTCGATGGTTAAAGCGTTAAACTATCAGCCGATGGGAATTAGTTCAATTCCTGCAGCAGACAAGAAATTATTTTTAATTTAACATTTTCATGTTGCAATAGACGTAAGCAAAAAACAATATCAATTCTAAGAAAAACGGTGTCGGAAAAAAGTGTCGTTTTTTCAGATTTCACTCCAGCAAATCGGAGAACGAGGCGTAAATTGCTTCGCTTCAAAAACAAACCCTAAATTATTTAATTCATATAGTTGGTAATTTAAAGGTATTAGGTCAGGGTTAAGACAGAGACACTATAAAATTTTAGCTCAGTACTGAAGAGTTGGAACATTTTTTTACTAAGCTAAATCTTCAGTATCAATAATAAATTCAATCGATCTTTTCCAGAGCTTTTTAAGTCGAGTTGACTTTTACGTGAAACAATAAAAAAATTTTGTGAAAATAACAAAAAACATAAAACACAAAATAAAAATTTAAATAAATACTAACAAAAAGAAACTATTTGCTAAAACAGACACAAACAAAACTCAACAAGCACACACTCACAAATACACATAAATTTAGCAATAAATAAACATAATACCACAAAAAAATAACAACTCTTAAAAGGCAATCATGGATAACGAAGAGATACTTATACTTGATGAAGAAGCAGCCGAACCGGAAAAAGTTGCTGAAGAAGACATGGACGATCATCAAATAGCCGAATTTTTATCCAAGCGTGATTTTGAGCACATTTTACATCAAATATTGCACGCAAAACGTGTTCATGCAGACTGGAAAGATTTCAGCAGAAATCCGAGCTATTCAAAATTTCAAATACCTCTGTAAGATGAAGCAAGAGCTTCTAGATCTATAAAGTATTTCAATAGTTTTTTTTTTATATTTAACGTATCATCTCTTCTGCTGTTTACAGACACATTCAGTGCCGTGATCGCTATATTTACACGAAAAAACTCTATGAGAGTCAGTTTCAACGTGAAATCGCCGAGATGCTCAACCAGCAGAGTTCAGCCTATGAGGCAGCAAGATTTCAACGGTAGGTTTTAAATTGCCTACATTTGAGCATACATAAAGATATGATATTTTTTATGATCCCTTATATTTCAGCCACATTGCGATCTCAACACTATGGCCACCTCTGCACAATCGACACGAAATCGATTATGTACAACGTAACTTCTTTCGACTCACTCCAAAACAGAAGAAACGCTACAACTACATCATGAGTACAAAAATTATTTAAACAACTTATGAACTAAAATAGAAAAAAATTGTAAATTGCACACATAATTCCAACAAATTAAAAATCGAACAATATGAAGATAATCCAAAAATATACAGACCAATATCAGAAATTTTACTTGCAAATTTACTTAAGGAACATGTATCCAACTCAAAGTTCAAGAACTTGTATAGAAATCACAACTGATACTGAAGAAGACTTAAGTATCGAGTGGTAGCATGCTTGACTATCACCCAAGAGGTCCTGAGTTCGATACGCATAGACATTTTTCGTTCACCGCAACTGAAAAATTCGTCCGCGTATTAAGCAAATTACCAATTTACTTATATAGAACAGTTTGTCCATAAATTAACTCTGAATTATAAGCGTTGTTTGTATACACAAAGGGAAAACAAAGGAAGTTTTCAGTTGGGAAAAACAAATTTTTCCATTGCTGCAATTGAAAAATCATTCGCGTATGTGACAAACGAAATCAATTATATGCAACTAAATGACGCGTTTCTCGCAACTGACTATTATTATGGCAACTGTTGAAACATTTGCAAATTACGATCCCAAGCACGACAAACGAAGTTCGTTTGTGGCAAACTGGCAATAAACTTTTTTCTTTGCGTGTAGTTGTTGGTAGAGAATTTCGTGTCTTTATATAAGTTATAGGTTATAAGTTTAGCCTTATAACTAGAATAAACTGAGGTAAAGACATGAAATTCACTTCAGATAATTGTATCTTATAATTGTATCATGAGGTAGGCCCAGTAAAAACACGCTCTATATGAATTCAAATCAACAACAAAACAATAACAAAGGTGTAGGTATAAAGTCAAAATACAATACATAGCGATACAAATGAATTAGTTACTGAACAATCGAACTAAGAAGTCGAATGAAAATTATATTAAAAGTTAAAAGCCAACATACAATTAATTCTATCTTATATCTTAAAGCAACGTCCATTTTCTTAAATTTTTAATTTTTGCTAACTTTTCTTACATTATTCCACATAAAATCTGGGTAAAAAAATAACTCTTATAAGAGATTCATAATTTTTTATGAATACCGCCGTAATTGTCAAAAATGTTTTGAATCGCTTTGTTTTTTCGTTTTTTTTTATCTCCGAATTGGGCCTACCTTATAATTGTATCCATGCTATCACTTACGATCTCATACAATCACATTTTTTGTTAGAAAGAAAAAGTAAGTGACCCCCACCATATGGTATTGACGAATGTGAGTGTTAAACAGGCATTATGTTTTTGTTTTTCAGCTTTTTGAACTTTTGCTATAAAAGTGTATCACTTGCTATAAATTTGACTAACATTTGTATTGTTGTTGTTTGTGAGGTGTACAATACAATCACTACACTGAACCAAATATTGTTCTTAAAATCAAAGAATCTCGTTCATAAAGCGAAATTCATTGATTTTTAAGAACTATTCATTGCCCCAAAGAACGAATTCTTTGGTTCAATGAATCGTTGTTCTTAATTTTAAGGAACAGTTCATTGTTCATGTTCATTAAAATTTTGTTCCAGTTCTTGTGTTGTAATATCTAAAAAACCATTAGAGAATTTTATCTCAATAAGAAACTGATTTTTTAAAATATATCTTGATATTGTTTTAAAATTTCTAAGGACAGACTTACTTATTGTAACAGTTGTATGTGTCATTAATTAATCATTTTTCTTCATAACATATCAAATAAATAACGTAAGAACAAAGATTCATTGAACCAAGGAACTCGTACTATGGACCAATTTTAATGTATAATACATTGGGACAAAGAACTTTTTCTTTGTTATTAAGTACGTTTTTGGTTCTGTGTATGGGGAGAAATTTACGCAAAATTACGTCTGAAGATGCGATGGCACGATTTGGTAAAATTCAGTCGCGCATTGGATCTATTGCTGTTCGTCAATTCGCAAGCAAGAATAAAATGGATCTTCCTCGCGTTTCATTCTATATGACCGCTTATAGTCAGCCTGTGGGACGGACCATAACAGAACTACGTTCTAATGTTTTTCTACCGGAAAACTTCAACGCCTTGTGTACCGGCGAGGAAGGCTTTGAATTAAAATATTCTTGTTTCCATGGCGTACTTTCCAATTTCATGTGTACTAGTGGGAAATCTATCTATGGCAACAAATTCCAGGATGAGAACGTCACAATTCATTGTTTAAGATATCCTTTCTGTTGCCAATGCTAATTCTAATACCAACGGATCGAAGTTCTTTATTTGTACCGTGAAAAAGGGTTCCATTAAAAAAGGGTTCGTAATCAGGCAAGCCAGCAAGAAGATTATCGTTGCCGTCATGTTTTGGAATGTAAACATGAATGTTGAAGGAGCGAAAAATATGCATAAAAAAGCCGCTGCTGTTCGGTATCAGTGCAATAAATGCAAAGATGTTGGTGGATCAGAACTCCCAAACTTCGCTTAGTTTACCATTAACAGATCAATTCTGTCGCGGCAACATTAATCTTTTTACCGTAGAAATTCACCTTTGAGTAACTTGAACACTCTGTTGGTATTCTGCGACCAAGCGTTACCGGTGAATATTGTTACCATCTCTTTAGGTGGTAATAAGCAAAATAAGACATTTTTAATGCTTGGATTAAAAAAGTCCTCGTGTTTTGATTGATTAATTTACTTTAAAATCCTCAACCCGAAATTGAACCAAATTAAAATTAAAAATGATGTAAAAATCACTCTTGCTTCTTCAGCACTTTTCAATGAATAACAATTTCAACAATTCACATAAAGTTAATACAGTGGCTCACAGCTTATTTTATGCAGAGTTCATTTTAAAACTTACCGAGTCCTCAAATAAAAACTTCGTGCGATACAAACAAAAATTAAATGCAATTTGATACATAAACATATTTATTTTTAAATAGGAACTTTTTTTTCGAAAATAGTTTTTTTTAAACTTAGAAGGTAAAAACAAAAAGTACTAAGGAATTTCATGTCACAGTTTATTTTATGCAGTTCGCATAAATCTTAAAAAATAACTGTTTATATAAATTTAAACATAATTTTAATATTTAGTGTGGTAGCCTTTGGCTTTGATAACATCATTTAATCTTCTTGGCATCGAATCTACCAATTTTTGAGTGGTTTCTGGAGTTATTTTGCTCCACTCCTCTAGAAGTACTTTTTTTAAATGCTCCTTGCTAGATATTTGATGTTTTCTGATGTTATTGTCTAAAAGTGCCCATAGATTCTCTATCACGTTCATATCAGGTCTCTGTGCCGGTGGTGCCATTAAGTGTGGACAGTTCCAAATTAGCCAAGTCTGCACAATCGCCGACTTATGTTTGGGGTCATTATCCTGATAAAAACGGAAACTATGACGTATTCCCAATTTTTCGGAGCTTTAGAGCAAATTTTTTTTCAATATGTCCAGGTAAACAGTCTTATTCATCGTTTCTTCGATAAAAACTAAATTTCCTACTCCAGCTGCGGACATACATGCCCATACCATCACGCAACCGCCACCATGCTTTACCGTGGCTTTAAGATTTTGATTTTGAAGCTCGGTATTTCGTTTTCGCCAGACATAATTCATGCCATCCGAGCCAAAAATATTAAATTTTGACTCGTCTGCAAAGATGACGCTGTTCCAGAAGTCTGAAGTCCGAGTTATATGCTCCTTGGCAAAGGCGAGTCTTCTTTGCTTATTTTTGATATTTTTAAATGGCCTCTTCCTAGCAACTCTACTATTGAAATCATGTTTGCGCAGCACTCGGCGGACAGTTTCAGCACAGCAGGATTTACCTCAGTCTTTCACAATTTCGCTGGTCAACTTTGGTGCCGATAATTTAGGATTTGCCTTTATTTTTCGGACTATAAAGCGCTCGTCTGTAGCATTAAAAATTTTGTTGGGTGCGATTCTGCCTTTATTTTCAATCTGGTTTTAATGAATGAAACGCTCAATAATTTTCTGGACTGTCGATGCATTTAAATTTACTATTTGAGCAATTGTCCGCTGCGGCTTTTCGTTTTTAAAATGATGTATTACTAATTCACGCTGTTCAATCGTTGTGCGACGATCCATTTTATAAGAATGCGAGTATTGACGTATTGACACGCGCGATAAGACAAATTATTAACTTCAACCTGTTGCAGACATAATTTCGCGCATAAAGAAAAACAAACAACCGTTAATCGGAGTTACAGTTGAATAGAACAAAGAAAAAAAATGCATGCATAAAATAAGCTGTGATCTTCAGTTCTACTGCTTTGTTTGTTTTTATCTCTGGTAGGGAGAGTGAGTCGATTTTTTGTTGCTTTTTTTTCGTTTGGTGCTTTTGCTAAACATATGTATAAAAATCATAATACAAGGTAGCATTGACAGTTGCTTGGGAAATCATCTACTGTCAAAAAATATACTCAAAAAGAGAGCGCTCACAATCCGCCATTGAAAACACAAGCAATGTTGAAAACGTTGAAGTGAAAAAAAAAAACAACAACCACAGCAGCTGCTGATGTATTTCCACAAAAAGCTGTTTTTGACAGTTTATGTTTTCCTGTTGAAGAGAAAATAAGCAGTTGTCAATGCTACCATGTATTATTATACCATGTATAAAAATCTGCATTGAAAATTTTATCATTTTCTCATTGGTTTTTTTTTTATAGCACTATAATTTCGTAAATTTACAGTGCATAAAATAAGCTGTGAGCCACTGTATATAAATTAAATATAGATAACACCGCAGCTGCGCCGGCGTAGTGCCTGCATATTTCCTGCCAAATTTGACAAATATTATATTCAAAGCCATGATACAATTACAAGGTAAGCTCATATTGGAGAGCAGGGTGCGCTAGTTGTCAAAATCAGCTGTTAATTTTTAGTTTTTCTAATTGTTGTTGTTGCTTTTGTCGTTTGACGTTTGTAGCTGCTACAGCTTTGTTGTTGCAAAATTTCTCAATTGAGCAGCCATCTTAAAATGAGCCTACCTTGTAATTGTATCATGTTCAAAGCTAACAAAATGGAATTAATTCTATGTATTTACTTCTTATTTTACACGATAGAGAGAGCTTCATTTTAATAAGGTGAGTTTACGACCGAACACAAGAATATCGATTTCTAAGACCGCACAGTGGGGTCAAAGATATGAAAACATGGCGGAAATTATTTTCAATGCAAATATTAAAATCAGACATGCACGTTAACGTTAATTTTAACGATAACCAAAATTTTTATTTTGTTTCGTTGCAGTAAAATCGAAAAATTCAAAAAAATAACGTTATCTCAGAAAACGAAAAATATTTATTTCGTTTCGAAGTTAACAAAATAAAATTTTTTCTTTTTTTTGCTCAAACAAACGTTAAAAATAACGTTAATTTCAACAAAAAAATTTCGTTTTCATTGAATCGGTTTATTTTTTTCTTATATTTTTTTTCATTTGAGATTTTGTACAAACATATATTGATGAAAATATACTGGGAAACGATATGTTTTTTTTTGAAGCGAAGCTTTTCAAGCCTCGTTCTGCGATTTGCTAGAGTGAAATCAGAAAAAACGACACTTTTTTTCCGACACCTTTTTTCTTAGAATTGATATTGTTTTCTGCTTTTGCTGCCTGTCAAATTAAAATTAAATTTAAGCCGACGGCAATGTCGCGCGACAATGTTGAGCTACAAGTCTCCAAAATACGTCCCATAAGAAATACATGTAAAAAAAAAGTGACAATTGGCGCTTGCCGGTCGTCGCGCGTATTGTGTTCGGGCTATAAGTTCAATGCGGATCGATAGTAAAGTTTGCGGATTGGGAGCGATTGTTGAAAACGCAACCGATCCGCACTTCATACAAATTTGTTCACTTTTCATCCGCGATAAATTTGGTGCGGATCAGTGCGGATTTAACGAAAAATATTCAAAACAAAGAATGCGGTACATGATTTCAGTGTAATTTGAGGTCGCTTAACTCGAATTCAACGTAAAAATTAATACTACACTTCCATATTTTTCTTTTCGTTAAAAACAATTTTTTAAAATTTAAAAATAATTGTCAAAAAATGTTTTCTGTTTTCAAGACAAATTTTAATTTTTTTCATATTTCAATTTTTTTTTAAATTTATCGGAGCAAATGCAAACATTTTTTGCAGCGAACACTTTCAGTTGAAAACATCAACACAAACCAATAATCGATTTCCAAAATGTGTTACTATGTTTATCGATAATTTATTTAAAATTTTTGACGTTGCCGTTTAACTGTTAAAAAAGTGACACTTGCATTTTTCTTTGTGCGTGTTTAAGTCATGGATATTTCTAAAAAGTAAGTTTATGCTCCGTCCGTAAGTTTATGCTAAGTGGCGTCCTTGGCGTAGTTGGTTAAAGTGCGTGACCGCTATGTCAACTAACCTGGAGACTCGGGTTCGAACCCCAGCAGCGACAGAAAATTATTTGAATTAAAATAATTTTTCTGTACGGCCGCCACCTCTCTGCAGACAATGGCAAACCTCAGAGAGTAATCAAAATGCCATGTAAAGCTTCTTGAGAATAAGAACATTCCGTTCATCGCCGTTCGGAGTCGGCGTTAAGCCTGTAGGTCCATTTCTCGGTCAATTGTGTACAAACTTAATAACACGCACAGCACAATTGATCATAAGAAGCTAGGTCAAAGTCCTTTCAAGGGCTGAAATGGCCAGTTATTTATTTTTTTTTTTTAAGTTTATGCTCCTAAATTTAAATAGAACAAACTAAGCTTCTTTATATTAACAGCAAACGAACAACAACCCGTGTCCAATTCCAGGCTGTGGTCGAAAAAATGAAAAAATATCCAGATATCGCAAAAAACTTAACAAAAAGGTCTCCGGAAATTGTCCAACATTTTTGGGAAAGTTTACAAGAAGATCTGAATTCTCTGGGGCCTCCAATGAAGGAAACCAGCGAATGGAAAAAGGTTGAAATGTCCTTATGTTTAAGGTAAACTTGGTCAACAAAATTTGCTTAAAATTTTTTGGTTTGTCTGATCACAAGTCTGCACTTAAGAAGAAATTGACCCAGAACAAACGCCAGTACACGGATACTGGTGGCGGAGAAAATAACGAAGTTTTGTTTACTGACTGTGAAGAGGACGTTATTCAACTGGTGTGTTTACGTGAGGCCGCAAGCGGTGTAACTGGTACAAGATCTTTTGGTGCCAAGCGAAAGCGAGATGAAAGTTGTCTTGCCACTTCTAACATAAATGAAACTGTTGAAAAAGAGGAAGCTACAGCAGAATCTTCTGAATTGTGGGAAACTGAAAATGTAAGTCCCCAAAAGGTAGCGAAAGTTCCAAAGCAAGTTCAACTTCTTGAGAAGCAAATTCAAATTCAGACAAAATTATACGAAGAAGTAGCAAGGCTCACTACAACATGCAAGGAACAACAGGACAATTCAAATTATTATTTTAAAAAAATTTCTCGAACATTGGAGCGATTGTCTGATTACGAAAAGAAACGGAATTTAATACTCCAATCGCACCTAGATGAGGCAAAACGCCACAATGCCTGTATGGAAAAAATTTTCGTTTGATAAGGGTTAAGTTAAAAAATACTTGAACTCGAATTAAATCGAGTAAACACAAGTCTGAACAATTAATTAACCCTTTAATCAACTAATTAACGATTTCTCAACCAAGAAAATAACTGTCATTTTGGTTTTTCTTTTACCAAGAAGGTTTTTTACTGTCCTTTTTTTTATCATTAATCTAATTTTGTATTAATGTAGAGATAGTTATGGTTTTGTGTTGTGAAGTTTATTTATTTAAAAATATTTTATTTATATTATTATTAGTTTTTCATTAAAAAAATAAAGTATTTTAGTTACTTGAAAAAATAAAACAATAGTTAAAAAAACTTAAATAAAACTTTGTAAAATATTGTTTCGAATCCGGATAGCCTCTGCTGCATATCTTGCAGATTCTATGAGTTCTGGTCCATTATCGGATATTTCTTGAGAACTATCATCATGAATGTTGAAATCTTCTTCAGTTACATTGTAATGAATGCGGACGTTATGTAGAGCTGCGCTAACATTGATAATTTGTACTGATTTCTTTGGAAAATAGTGCAGTTGTCTGGCTCCAAGCAAACTTCGCGACCAATTCTTCCAAGCCCCAATAGTTCTCTCGACGATATTGCGGCCACTAGAATGATCTTTATTAAACCGGCTTTGTGGAGTATTAAGTCCTGCACTCCTAAAGGGAGTTATCAACCATGGCGACAGAGGATATCCACCGTCTCCTGAAAAATTTTCTTGTAAGGTACAATAATTATTTGATTTAAGAACATTTTATCCAGAATTCTGGTAATGCGATCTCCATTATTATACATTGATTTGATATGTAATAAAGCATCACTATTTCCCCATATAAAAGAGTCATGTGCCGTTCCGGGGTATTTAGCATCGATGAACCGTATGCGCTGTTTATGGTCACATATCTATATTTAAAAATATTACATATGTATTATTTGAATATAAATCTCAATACTTACAATCATGGCATTCATACTAAAAAATCCTTTCCTATTATAAAATAAGTGCGGACTTTCGCCAGTTGGCTTAGAGATTTTAATATGCGTGCCATCCACACACATAACTATGCCCGGTATTGAGCACTTTTGATAGAAATAAGTCCGAGCTTCATTTTTTTCAGCTTCTGTCATTTCTAGGGAAATCCACCTTGGACACAGATGCTCCTCTAAAATATCCAGAACTTCGCTAAGGACCAACGAAACAGTAGATTGAGCAATGCCACTGTTAAAATCTTGGCCTGTCCCATGTTGGTAGCCTCCTTCGGCTAAAAATCTTAATAAAACTTGAAGCTTTTGCTGTTAGCGATGTGGTACGAACAGCTGGTGGTAGGTGTGCTTCTAATATTGCCAGAACACAGTTGAAAGCAGCCTTGTTAAGTCTAAAATTTTTCTGAAACCTATGGGAACTTATATAGATTAAACTGTCAATTTATAAATTGCATTTATACAAACATTTCATCAGACATCTGCATAATATCTGGAGCCACATTTCTCACTTCCTGACGCATATGTCGGGTGTTTTGGACTTCCCAATCGAAAAACAGCGCAATAGAGTCCATTTTCTAAACGAAATGCAAAAACTGTTAGCAGCAGAAATACCATCGGCATCTGTACCAGAAGCCGCAGAGCTACAGCTACAACGTTTTGGTTTAGAGCCAGATGATTTAGGACACACGTAACACTTAAAAAACATTAAAAAAACATCATCACCAACAAGAAGAGTACTGCGATGTGTCCTGACAGCTCCTCTGAAGTGCAAGGTCTAGCAGAACACTCGCTAAGAGCTCTATTATGACGGGACAATGTTGCACTCACGTTTAAGCAATAGATTTCTTTTAAGTTTTCTTTTAATTGTCTTTTTGTTTATTAAAACCACTTTTTATATTTTTTATTTGCACTTCATTCGTTATTTTATTTTGTTTTGGCAGCTGAAGAGCTGTTGTAAGTTACGAGTAAATAGTTTTAGGAATAACGATTTCGGATCGGTATTGCAGTTCATTCGCACGGATTCAACAATGGGAAAGTAAGGGGAATGTGGATCGAATCAACTCCCGCCGCAACTGATCCGCCAGATTCCACAATCAGCACGAATCTATTTATAGGAATGTGTATTGGCTACAAGCCTTCATCTCCTACAATAACCATTAGCCAATACACAATAACCACTATAGATTGTGTATTGGCTATACAAACAAGAGTACTAAAAAACACAAATGTTGCTTCTACTTACTACTAGATGTCGTTGATGTCGTTACGCTTTAGTGTTAATATCTAATATTTAGTTTACTTCAATTTATTAACTCGCTCAACTTAAGTTACAATATACATTTCAAAGAATAAAACAAAAGAATAGTCAGAATATAAAGGAATGTCAAATAATGGCAATGATGCCAATTAGTTTTTAGCAGTAGAACAGTTGACAGGTGGTGAACGGGGCTGCCACAGTACTCCCCCTCTAGTAACAAGGTTACGATTGGTTCAGAAATCTCACACGATATTCCTTCTCGTACGTTCGTGGAACTTGTTTCGATTGCGAAGACTCTTTTAAACCAGTAGATTAGTCATCTTTGATGATAAAAGCGGGGTTTAATCTATCTGTTGATATCGCTACCTCTTTTCCGTTGATCTTCAAGGTGAAAACTCTGTCTGTAGGACGATTGATGACTTCATATGGACCTGTATAAGGTGGTTCTAACGGCTGTCGGACGGCATCTGTTCTTAAAAGCACATGTGAACAGTCATACAAATTCTTAAGGATGAAAATTCTCTTGCATGAGTGATGAGCAGCTAGAACTGGTCGTATTTTTTGCATATACCCTCGAAACTTGTCGAGGAAAACACTTGGGTCGATAGGCTTGTCCAAGTCTTCAAAAAACTCATTAGGCAATCTTATTGGGCTACCGTAGAACATATCTGCTGTGGATGCCTGTAGATCTTCCTTAAAACATGTTCGAAGCCCGAGCAAAACTGTAGGCAAAAGCTCTGGCCATGGAGTTGCAGGATGGCACATCAACGCAGACTTGAAGGAACGATGCCAGCGTTCTACCATCCCATTCGATTGTGGGTGGTAGGCGGTGGTGTGAATATGCTGACATCCAATCAGTTTTGCAAGCGCCTTAAAACATGCCGAATCGAACTGAGTGCCTTGATCCGTTGCCAGAGTCTTAGGACAACCAAATCTGGCAATCCAATTGGTCCAAAACGCCGTCGCGACAGTTTCAGCCGATATGTCCCTGAGCGGAACAGCTTCTGGCCAGCGTGAAAATCGATCAATCATTGTCAAGCAATACCGAAATCCGTTGACTAGTGGCATAATGACAATGTCGAGGTGAACATGGTCGAAACGGTTGTCTGGAATGTCGATTTTCTCAGGCAAAAATGTGTTATGTTTGTGTATTTTGGCACACTGGCATGGCAAACAATTCTTTGCCCAAGAAGTCACATCTCCTCGCATCGAAGGCCAAACATACTTTTGGCGTAGATGTTGTAGCGTGGCTCTGCTACCTGGGTGTGATAAACCATGGACCACAGCAAAAATTTTGTAGCGTAGTTTTTTGGGCACGCAAGGACGCACATGCCCAGTAGAGACATCACAGTAAATCGAGTTATCATCAAAATGAACAATTTGAAGCTTTAGTGACGTATGTACTTCCTTGTAGCAGTGTTATAAGCTCCTCATCATCAGCTTGTGCGGCTGCAAGCTCTGGATAGCTTACGGCGGAAGACATCGAAATAGCATTAAGGCGAGACAACGCGTCCGCGACGGTGTTGTCCGTTCCAGATACGTGCAAAATTGTGGTTGAAAATTGAGATATAAAATCTAAATGTCGAAGCTGGCGAGGTGTTGCTTTTTCGGGTTTCTGCTCGAAGGCATGTATTAGCGGCTTGTGATCTGTCTTAATTACAAAGGCTCGAGCCTCCAGCATGTGTTTAAAATAACGTTTGGCGTCGTAGATAGCTAGGAGCTCGCGATCATACGTGCTATAATGTTGCTCAGTATGACTTAGCTTACGTGAAAAAAATCCCAGTGGCTGCCAAGCGTCATTGCAAAATTGCTCTAACGCTGCGCCAATTGCTGCGCCAATTGCTGCGTCTGAAGCATCACACACTAAGGCTAGTTTCGCATCAGGTACAGGGTGTGCAAGTAATGTGGCTTCGGCTAAGCTGCGTTTACAATTTTCAAATGCCTGAATCGCTTCAGAAGTCCAGTTAACTTTGCGCTTGTCGTTTTTTCGCATGTTGCGAGTGTATTCATTAAGCTGCGCTTGTAGCTCTGAGGCGTGAGGAATACATCGGCGGTAGTAGTTGATGAAACCAAGAAATCTGCTGAGGTCACACACTGTGTCTGGCTGTTTGTAATTTGCTTCGGCTGCTATGCGATCCAAGGGTGGTCGTAGTCCGTCGGCATTGATGACGTAGCCGAGAAATACTACTTCTTTTTTTCCAAGGTGACATTTATTGGCGTTAATCGTCAAACCATGTTGTTGTAAAATGGAGAAAACGGTGTGAAGATGTTTTCCATGAAGCTGTTCTGAGAAGTCGTGGATATGTGCAATAGGATGGCGATCGGGAACAGTGACCGCATTTAGCTTTCGGTAGTCACCGCATGCGCGCCATCCACCACTTTTCTTAGCAACCATATGCAATGGGCTGGCCCAAGGACTTTTCGATGACCGACAAATACCTTGATCAAGTAAAAAATTGAATTCAATTTTTGCGGTTGTGAACTTGTCGCCAGTAATACGTCGAGCACGATCAGCAATAGGGTTTCCCTTTGTATCAATGCGGTGTACAACATTGTGGCGTCGAGTATTGTCGCTGCTGTTGATTTTGCTAGTTGATTTAGTAATTTCTACAAACTCTGTTAATAGGCCTCTAAAATCATTAGCATTGTTGACTGTAGAAACAGCGAATTCGGTTGTATCTACTAAATTACCACCCGTGATCAGACCAGTGGCTGTATCGATAAGGCGGTGGTGCTTTAAGTCAATCAAAAGATTAAATAGTGTAAGAAAATCCGCACCAATTATTGCTGTGTGCGTGTCGGCCACAATGAATGACCAGTTAAATGCACGACGTAGCCCCAGATCCAGTTGAAGTATATGGTTACCAAAAGTCTGAATAATCGTTTGATTGGCTGCATACAGTTGTAAAGCATTGGGTTTGACCTTCATATTGACCATGTTGCGCGGTATGACAGATACCACTGAACCGGAATCAACGAGAAATCGAATGCGATTTCGGCGATCAAAAATGTGCAGTCGTGTCTCATGTAAGGTGTTGTAGGGTTGATTTTTACTGGAGTTGGTTTTGTTGTTGTAGTGTTGGTTTTCGCTGGAGTTTGTTTTGTTGTTGCTGCCGCTGACCAACGTGACTGACGACAGCAACCCTAGTTTGACGAATTTGAGTGAGCGCAATTGGGGCGACAATTGCGAGCTTTGTCGCCAAATTTAGAATGAAAAAAACATAGCTTCGATTCAGAATTGTTAGCTGTTTCAAATGCGCGGCTCTTCGGGGATCGAGCTCTGGAAGAAGACCGCTGATTAGTACTTTGTTTTAGACATTTAAGCTCACCTTGAATTTTTTTGACAGACTCAGAAAGTGCTCTGAGAGTAGCCGAAATCTCCGTGAGGGACATGCTATCACTTGATACAGAATTAACTGTAGCAGATGACGCAATTGGCGTGTTGACCTGAGCCGTCAACATACAAATCGAGTTGGATTTAACTGCATCTAACATCTTGTCAGCGATAAGTGCAAGCTGATCAAGACTATCTTCTTTCCACACGGTGAGCATGGGACGAATGGAATCCGGCATCTGTCCTAAAAATAAGGTTCAGATGACTGCTGCGCTGCCAGGGTCAGGAGCAAGACGTTTCATGTGCGATAGAATTTCGGACGGTTTCATCCCAGCAGTGCCTCCGCCTTGAAGCAAACGTCGCAGCTTGCTTTCCGCAGATTTAGAGAACTTGGTTAGCAGTCTTGACTTAAGCGTGTCATACCGATTTTGTTCCGGCGGATTTGTAACAAGATCTTCTACGCTGAGGATAACATCGTGCTCAAGGTGTATCGTAACCCAATCAAATTTGTAATTGTCTGATGTCACGTCACTTAGTCGGAATGATCGCTCCCATTGAGCAAACCAGAGTTGGGGGCTTTCTTTGTTGAAATGTGGAACATGCATGCGTTGCCAGTTTGCACGTGCATTCGGTTGAGTGTACACATTTTGAAGTGATTCGATGCTGTTCTGCACTGTTTGCAGTTGCTGCTTAACTTCATCATTTAAATGAGCCATGTTGCTATCAAAGAACTCCTCGTCGCTTGAATCTCGTACCACTCCTGAGCGTAACTCGTAACGGCCGTTTGACATAACCTCTTTTCAGAATGTTCGTGAATATTGCTGCGCTGTGTCGCTGCGCTAAGCTGCTGGCTCTGCTGCTGCGCCGGCCGATAAGCGTGTGTGTGTGTGTTAGTGCAGTTTGCACAATAAAATTGGCTTCAAATCTTAAGGAGCAAGATTTTAATCTTTTCAGCTTATTCTAGCAGTTGTCGGGGTCACCACTTTAGTGTTAATATCTAATATTTAGTTTACTTCAATTTATTAACTCGCTCAACTTAAGTTACAATATACATTTCAAAGAATAAAACAAAAGAAAAGTCAGAATAAAAAGGAATGTCAAATAATGGCAATGATGCCAATTAGTTGTTAGCAGTAGAACAGTTGACAGGTAGCGAACGGGGCTGCCACAACGCTACAAACAAATTTAATGATTTTTGTATATTTATTCCCTACAACTGAACACTAGGGCCGGAGAGGGTTAATATGTATGATCAACCCCCATTATTTTTGCAAAGGGAACATTTTTCCCTTGAGGACCTATCCCCTCCGACCTCTCCTTACGGGTGCTCCCATACAAAAACGAAAAACTTTGTTATTTTAAAGTTTTAAATTCAAAAATTATTTTAATCGAAAAAAGGCATTAAATTCTCAAATTTTTGAAATTGCGAAAATGCTTCGCTTCTCTCGTGTGTCCAGTGACGCAACTGTGTTTTTTTTTTAATAAGCCGTAATTTTTTTTTTTTTTTTTTTAAACGAAATTTTTATTTTCTGATAATTTCGTTTTTCAACAAAACGAAATTTGTTTTGATATTTTTTTTTTTATCGTTTTTAAAGAAACGAAATAAAACTGATAATTTGTTTTTCGTTTTTAACAATTAAAATACAAAATTAAAATACAAAGGGAAGTAAAGACAAATAATGTGTTTTTAACGTTTATTATTCACATTACAGGAAAAAATTTCGTGTATCTTACTTTCCGATTCACTGTCATCATGAAGATGAACATGATAGAAATGGATCCTGTACGGAAGTTTACGTCTGGGGATTCTAATAAGCTTAAAGCGCCTTCTGTTAGTGCTTTACGATTACTCTTTGTCGGTTTCTGCAAGCTGGCAATAACAGGATCTGATGATATTAACACCAAAGTTATGATATTCGTGTTTACTCTAGATGATTTTCTGAAAAAGTTTTATCTACTATTTTTAAAATTTTTATTGCGTGTTTCTTGCGCATCTTCACTTAACTGGCCAATTGGAAGCGGCATTTTTTCAATTACTATTTGGACTGTGGAGGGTATAGGAGGGAGGGAGGGTTTGGAGGGACCATTTGTGCATTTGTGCAGTTTCTAAAGCAAAAGCTCTATATTTATCAAGCTTTATTTTGAAACCATTAGCTAGAGCTTGCACAATTGTTTGAAATCTTTTTATTATAATAACATCAACACCCGTTATCTGCGAAGATTTGTCTGGATCATCAAAAAATCGCCTGACAGTGTTCCCATCATTGCTACTGCCGAAATCGTGCTTTGGCTTATTTACATTAAACCCGTGTTTAAAGCTTTGCTGAATTTTTCTTTTTGTTTCTTCTATTATTGTTTTATTTAAACCTCGAGATTGCCATTGTTTTATAGGAAGTTTGTATGCTAAATACAGTACACATTCAAGAAATGACAAAAATAACTTCATATGCGCAGATCCTTCGGATAATATAGACATGTGTCCCAAATTTCATGAAATTGTCTCATCTACTTCCCTCCTGAGTTCAAGGACAACATACGGGTTGCCCATATTCGACGGACCCATCTGGCAACGCCATAACTTTTGACAGAGATGTCAGATCGCTTAATGACATACCGCGTTTGAAGCGTCAGTCCAAGCAGATTTTTACCATGGAACAATACAGGCCACGCGAGCGCTCTGAAATAGTTGAAATTTACATTCAACAGAAGATGTCAATCAACGTGCTTTTAAAAACTTAAAAAATGTGAGAAGTGCGCCTTCTAAGAACACCATTAAGCGTTTATACGAAAAATTTTCGACTGGTGAGGCTCTTTCTAATCCGAAGAGGCCAAATAAAAGTCGACCAAGGCGATCGGCCGAGAATATCGCTGCCGTACGAGCCAGTGTTGAGAGGTCCCCAAGAACATCCCAAAAACGCCGTTCTCAGCAGTTGGGCATGGCTCGGTCCACTTTACAACGGATTATTCGCGTTGATTTGCATTTGTTCCCGTACAAAATTCAATTGACGCAAAGATTGTTGCCTGCGGACAAGCCTCGTCGATTGGAATGGGCCCAAACAAAACATGGGTCCGTCGAATATGGGCAACCCTGTACATATGGACACACAGACGTGACTAGACAGGCTAAGAAGGTAATGCTGATTAGGAATATATATTTTTTAAGCAATATTGGGATATTACAAACGTTTGCACTAAGTAAATAAATTGTTCAGATATGGGGTAGTCTCCTTATTAAAAATGAATAACTCAAAATGGCGCAAATTTGCACAATTTTTTGTTGTTGTTGCTATAAGTTCAAACTATGTAGAATATTAAAACCGTTAAACAAGCACCCGGACTATCCCGGAAAGCTACTATTTGTTAACCGATTTCTATTTTTTTAAATTAAGTAGTAACATCTTTCAGGAACATATAAATAATGATATAACTTTTTTACTATTTTAGTTATAAAAACAAATAATATGCCAAAAGTTTATTAATGTGATGCCAAAGATGCCTTGATAAATTCAAGCTAGTGGCGTTGAAAATGTAGAAAATTGAACTTGAAACACTTTTAAAATCACTTATATTATTGTCACCTCGAGCATTGCATAGAATATATAAGTTTCAATCCAAATTGCAACTCAGTGCGTGGTCATAGCGCTCGCATTCAACGGTACTTTGTAATCACCTTCATGCTATGTATACAACAATTGCTCAGTACTGCCTACTGTCATTTTCAATTTTTTTATTTTGGTATTTTCGCCACATTTTATTAGAATAGGCCCCAATGTGAACCGGTAAGATGTTTCGGTAACAATATTGCTGTTGCCGGTAACGCACAGAATCAATCTGTAAGTATATTATTGAGTTATTGTTAATTTGAAGTTTTATTTAAAAATAAAACTTTAAAAAAAAACATAAAAAAAAAAACAAAAACAAGCGAAAATTGATACTATGTAAAGCCGATAAAGTTGTTGCTTTTCATTAATTTTTACAATTCTGGGTACTGAGAAGAGAGTACTATCAGCCCCGAGACAACCTTATTTATTCAACCCTGCATGATACCATGCAGCCATAAGCCATTTTTTAATTATTTGCTCTCATTTGACCACAAATTTTGCCAAAAATAATTAAAAATATTCCAAAAATTTTGAAAATATGTCAAAAAAATAATTCCAAATACATAACAAAATTCCAAAAAAATAAAAAAATAAAAACAAGAAAATTTATAAAAATATTTAAAAAAAGAAGATAATAAAATGACAATTTTTTAGTGCAGAGGGTAGCTTCGAAAAACTTTTGATGTTTAAATATCAAAATATTGACGACATTGTGACAAATAAATAAAAACTCACTGAATTTATCTAATACACAAACCAATTTTGATACTCTTCCCACTTCATAGCATGTTCAAACCAACTTCATTTAACGCGTTATTCGAAAAAAGCTTTTTTTTTAACATGATCGTTCATACTGCTTTAACTAGTTTCAAAATGCCAGTTTATTTGTTTATATTTTGAAAGAAATAAGAAATTGTTTATTAAAAAATATAAAAAAAAATAAAAACTAAATAACAAAAAATTCTAATAAAATCAAAAATTTGTCAAAGAATTAAGAAAAATTTGACAAAGAATTTATTTGTTTACATTAAAAACTTCAAATTAAAAAGCTCTTTTCAGATTTGGACGCGTTTAAAAAGCAAAAAAAGCTTTTCTGACGTTAGCAAGAACACAAACCAGTGATTTAACGAGTTTCGAAACGTGTAAAATCATTTAACAAGTTAAACTTCCAACAACAATTGTACGCATATAACTTCATTAGAGCTTCATTTGAGAACTCGTTTTCCGATCTAACTTCATTAAATTGATTTCACATAATTAACCCTTAATAGCCTGATTTTTTATTTTGAGCTGAAAAAAATTGATGTTATAAATGTTGTTATTCTAAACAATATTTGTTCTATGATTTTTTTGATAGGTGACATTTACCTGAGCTAGGTAAAGAATACCTGGTTGGTTCTTTGCGGAACCACTAGGCTCCCGGGCATCAAAAATTATAAAGGAATGTTTATAGTACCGAAATTTTTTGTTTTATAAACATTAACCAATTTTATTAAGAAACATTAAAAAGTGAAAAGGAAATTTAAAATTGTTTATGTATATAATAGTGTTATTAAGCCAATTAGTTTTGATGAAACTCAGCGAAGCAGTTTTTTTCAGCTGAAAAGCACAAATGTATCCCACATTTTTGGCACCGGACCTTTGTACGGGATGTACATTTTGGAAGTTTGCATCGTGGCTTCCCTTCCTTTATAAATTCTGGCAAATGCCCAACGTTATCCAGGCGAATATCACGCGGTGGCAGCGGAGCAGACATTGGGCGATGACGTTTTGCAACAATTTCAACTTCAACATTACTTGGCCGCCCTTTTCCTACTCGCATCTCAGTTCCAGATTTTATTAAGCAGTGGGCAGTGGGATTAGTTGCTGCATGATGTCGCTTATATAAAATCCAGGCATTAATCATTGCCATATCACACATATGGTAGAACAAACGGTTTGTCCACTTGCGAGACTTTATGCGGATATGACTGCGGCCTAGTGACGAATCCAGAAGATCAACACCGCCCATGTATTTGTTATATTCATGAACAATGGCTGGACACGGAATGGTTTCCATTACCTTTTTCTTTTTGTTATATCGCTCAATAGTTGGTGCATTTTCAGGAGTTTGACCATCTGGCGAAATATATGGTTTCACTCCGGCCATTGTTGATGCCATATTTACAACCCTATTGTCATTCCATGCCACTGTTGAGACGTCGATTCCATGAAACGTTCCAAAATACTCTTCCCAATCACCTCGATTGTTAAATTTCTGCGGTAATTTGCATGACGGAAGTCGTGGGCGTCGAACCGTTCCAAGCGTATATATGCCTTGTGTCCGCAAATACACCATCAACGGAATCGATGTGTAATAGTTATCAAAATAGATGACGTGATTTACGAATCGAGGAACCGAACGCGCCAATCGTACCACAATATTCGCAGACGCACCCAAAGTGGGCTCGTTTTCCTCACGATGGTCGTCGTCGCCAGAATAAATTTCAAATGCATAGCAAAATCCGGAATCATCACACATAAGAAACAATTTGTCTCCCCGAGGATGAGGTTTGTCTGGCATGTACTGTTTCAGATCTTCGGCACTTTTTTAAAATTTTTGTTCAGTGCGGTGATGATCGGACGAATTTTGTATAGTCGATCATAGCCCAAATCGTGCTGGGGTATGGGTCCATATGTTTGAACTGCTTCGGACACACGATTATGTCTGCGTTTGCGTGCACCGTTAGATGATGTCGATGGCTGGTGATCAGACAGCGATGGCTGTTGATCAGATGTTGATGGCTCTTGCACACGAATTCTTCGCGCCATTTCTGCCTAATAAACTAAAAAAAAACACAACATAAGCAATTCTGTATAACTTCATATAAGCATAATTTCGAAGTCCCGGAGCCTGACGGCTCCGCAAAGAACCAACTAAAAATTGGTACAAAATCTAGTAAAATATAAAAATTAAATCACTTCAAACGTTCACAATACCTTTTAGACACTATAACGATCACGGAAATATTTTTTTAGCTTCGATTTAAACGAATTTAACACAAAAATAATTTTTGTAAAGTTCGCGATTTCACAAAAGTGCTTTTTCTCGAGGTTGTGTTACACTACTAACCAGACACGTGTCAAATGAAGTTGGCTGCAAGTGGCGATCTTCTCAAATGGTGGCGCCTACACCAATAAACATTTTTAAAGACCCAGCGGGAAATTTAAAAACAAATTGCTTAACAAAGTTATTATTTTTTGTGGTTGGTTCCTAGCGGTACCAGTAGGCTATTAAGGGTTAACTGCTCGGTTTGAACATGCTATCAAATCGAAAGAGTTCATATTTTAACTATAAAGCAGCTACAACATGTTTATGAATAACAGAATTTTAAAAGACTTTTTAACATTAAAAAGCTTTTTAACATTGAACGTTTTAAAGCTGTTTTAAGATATTTTTATGAATACGGCTGTGAGAATTCTTTCATCATATATATTTGAATTGTTTATTCAATCAATTTTGTGTTTTGATTTGAATTCCTTAGTTTCATATAATTTTGTGCCAAATTTAAAATAAAAGCAAATTTCAACGTTTAAATTAATTAATTTCAAATATAAATTCACTCACCAATCTCTGATTGTTAAAAGCCACAAAATGTATTCAGCTAATCCTTCGTTTGGATCAATACCAAAAATTAAAGCACTAACCTCAGAAGAGAAATTTCATCGCATAATTGAAGAAATACAAAATGCAAAATTTGTACACCAGGATTGGAAGGATCATAGCGAATATCCGAGCTATTCATATTTTAATAGGCCGTATGTTCAAATAACAGTACAAATAACAGTACAAATGAGTTAATTTTGCATTGGTTGAGTGTATAGTTTGGAATTGTTTTAGATTTGTATTGCTTCATCGCTACGAAAAGTCAAGAGCTAGGTATGAAAAACAGTTCCAGCGAGAATTTGTCAAAACATTGCAACAACAAGAGAAAGCTTACGAGGCTGTTCGATTTGTGCGGTCAGCTGGTTACATGTTGATTTTAGTATATTTTAAATAATTTAAATTAACTTTGTTTTAGCCACTTGGCCATCACGTCGCTTTGGCCACCTTTGCATACGCACCTTGAACTCGAATACGTGCAACGAAATTTTTTTCCAATGTCTCAAAAACACCGTGATCGTTTGAAGTACTTAAAGACAAATACTATAGCATAGTGCAAAAGCATGAAATCAAGTTCGTTAAAGTAAAAATTTACTTTGTTAGTAAATTATTGAACTTCATCGCAATTGATTTCTTGGGAGTCTAAAGCTGCATGCATTGACTGATTCACGGTGATTTTAAAAAGATAATTACAAGCCAATGAATCGCCCAAAGTAAAGCAAACATCAAACCTAAAGAAATGGTTAGTGACGTTTAGCAGATCTGATTTTGAGGCTAAGGTTCTAGAATTCTAGACTTGCGATTATCTTTTCAATATTTTTAAATTTATAATTTAAAACTGAATAAAGATTATCACAAATTTTTGTAAATCGTATTTTGAGGTATTCATGAAAAAATTTGTATTTTATATTTTGAGGGCTTTATAAAGGGTTTATTTTTAAAAATGAAATAAAAGAAACAAAACTTTATTTCTCGAAGTTTGATGGAATAATTAGAAAGGACAAACATTAACATTATTTATGGTACACGATTTCATTCATGTGTCAACCTAATTTTTCAAGACCTTGTTGGTGGTTGTTGATTTTTTACAAATGAAGGGGTCCAACGGTATTTGCTTTTTATGTGTAGATCAGGGCTGAGGTATAAATAGTTTTTTTTTTTTTTTTGAAATTCTGACACTTTATAGAAAGAAGGGGAGGAGCCGTCTGCATATGGGAATTTTCGATGTGAAATGAGATTCTTTTCCTAAAAAAAAGAGCATAATGTGATTCATGTCACTTCGTTAGCGAACTACTATTAACTTCTTAACCCTTAATAGCCTACTGGTACCGCTAGGAACCAACCACAAAAAATGATAACTTTGTTAAGCAATTTGTTTTCAAATTTCCCGCTGGGTCTTTAAAAATGTTTATTGGTGTAGGCGCCACTTGCAGCCAACTTCATTTGACACGTGTCTGGTTAGTAGTGTAACACAACCTCGAGAAAAAGCACTTTTGTGAAATCGCGAACTTTACAAAAATTATTTTTGTTAAATTCGTTTAAATCGAAGCTGAAAAAAATATTTCCGTGATCGTTATAGTGTCTAAAAGGTATTGTGAACGTTTGAAGTGATTTAATTTTTATATTTTACTAGATTTTGTACCAGTTTTTAGTTGGTTCTTTGCGGAACCGTCAGGCTCCGGGACTTCGAAATTATGCTTATATGAAGTTATACAGAATTGCTTATGTTGTGTTTTTTTTTTTTAGTTTATTAGGCAGAAATAGCGCGAAGAATTCGTGATTTTCGAACAGATGAACAACTTTCCGAGTACGTCAATTCAATTGCGTGGTCGGAAAGCGAAGATGATGGTGATTTTTCTGCTGACGATATGGATGACCCAGATTTCGACTTTCAGTCTGCTTTTCGTAATGAAAATTTAGGATATGTACATGGAGACAGTGAAGTGTTGGAAGATATTCAAGACAATTCTGCAGTAGACGTGAGCGATGTCGAAATGGGTAATGCCGATTCAGGCAATTTAAGTATTGAAGCGAACACTGTATCAAATCAAGGTGATAATTTACAACAAAACCTATTTTTGGTCTGTATTGACATATATTTGTTATAGCTATTGTAGAAGACCCAGTTATTGTTGGTGATCGTTCCCGATGGCGAGAATATGCGACAATGTTTGAAGGCGTATCGATTGACAAAGAGTCTAATGTTTTTAAAAAACCATTGTGGCGAAAAACAAATCTTCAGTTGTATTGGAATTGTGTTAAATTTCAAGGAAATGATGACTTGACACCAGAAATATTAGCATTGAACTCACCGATTCAGTTTTTTTCTTTTTTCATGACGGATCGTCGAACAGAGCAACTTGTACGCGATGCAAAAAAACGTTGATAAGCCACTGAATACCACGCCAGATGAGATCAAACGATTTATGGGAATAAATTACTATATGTCGGTTTTTAAGTACCCGAGCGTTCGATCGTATTAGGGTGAATATGGTTTTAAGCCTATTATATATTGCATGACACGAAATCGTCATGAAAAAATTCGCCAATTCTTACACTTCAATAACAACGACACAATGCCGCGAAGTCATCGTGTGCAAGAGCCATCAACATCTGATCAACAGCCATCGCTGTCTGATCACCAGCCATCGACATCATCTAACGGTGCACGCAAACGCAGACATAATCGTGTGTCCGAAGCAGTTCAAACATATGGACCCATACCCCAGCACGATTTGGGCTATGATCGACTATACAAAATTCGTCCGATCATCACCGCACTGAACAAAAATTTTAAAAAAGTGCCGAAGAGAACAAGATTGTGTGTTGACGAGCAAATCTGTGCTACGAAGATTAAGCACTATCTGAAACAGTACATGCCAGCCAAACCTCATCCTTGGGGAGACAAATTGTTTTTTATGTGTGATGATTCCGGATTTTGCTATGCATTTGAAATTTATTCTGGCAACGACGACCATCGTGAGGAAAACGAGCCCAATTTGGGTGCGTCTGCGAATATTGTGGTACGATTGGCGCGTTCGGTTCCTCGATTCGTAAATCACGTCATCTATTTTGATAACTATTACACATCGATTCCGTTGATGGTGTATTTGCGGACACAAGGCATATATACGCTTGGAACGGTTCGACGCCCACGACTTCCGTCATGCAAATTACCGCAGAAATTTAACAATCGAGGTGATTGGGAAGAGTATGTTGGAACGTTTCATGGAATCGACGTCTCAACAGTGGCATGGAATGACAATAGGGTTGTAAATATGGCATCAACAATGGCCGGAGTGAAACCATATATTTCGCCAGATGGTCAAACTCCTAAAAATGCACCAACTATTGAGCGATATAACAAAAAGAAAAAGGTAATGGAAACCATTCCGTGTCCAGCCATTGTTCATGAATATAACAAATACATGGGCGATGTTGATCTTCTGGATTCGTCACTAGGCAGCAGTCATATCCGCATAAAGTCTCGCAAGTGGACAAACCGTTTGTTCTACCATATGTGTGATATGGCAATGATTAATGCCTGGATTTTATATAAACGACATCATGAAGCAACTAATCAAACGGAACCGATGAAAACTTTGCATGAATTTGTGTGCGAAGTTGCCCATTGCTTGATGAAATCTGGAACTGAGATGCGAGTAGGAAAAGGGCGGCCAAGTAATGTTGAAGTTGAAATTGTTGCAAAACGTCATCGCCCAATGTCTGCTCCGCTGCCACCGCGTGATATTCGCCTGGATAACGTTGTGCATTTGCCAGAATTTATAAAGGAAGGGAAGCCACGATGCAAACTTCCAAAATGTACATCCCGTACAAAGGTACGGTGCAAAAATGTGGGATACATTTGTGCTTTTCAGCTGAAAAAAACTGCTTCGCTGAGTTTCATCAAAACTAATTGGCTTAATAACACTATTATATACATAAACAATTTTAAATTTCCTTTTCACTGTTTAATGTTTCTTAATAAAATTGGTTAATGTTTATAAAATAAAAAATTTCGGTACTATAAACTTTCTTTTATAATTTTTGATGCCCGGGAGCCTAGTGGTTCCGTAAAGAACCAACCAGGTATTCTTTATCTAGCTCAGATAAATGTCACCTATCAAAAAAATCGTAGAACAAATATTGTTTGGAATAACAACATTTATAACGTCAATTTTTTTCAGCTCAAAATAAAAAATCAGGCTATTAAGGGTTAATTTTTGTTATAAAGCTAACCCTTTAGCCACTGCAATCGAAATAAGAGGTATTTAGTTGAGAAAATATTAATTCTGTTAGGAATTTAGGCTGAAAACACGAATCTGAAGTCCGTTTGTCAAAATTTTTTACCTGAAGGTGGGATATGAAAATAATTTTAGACTGTAGACGGTGTGCAACAACATGTATATATGTAGTACAAAAAAAGTAAAAAAAAATTAAATTTATTCATATTAAATGATTAGTACATTAACTTCAACAATTAAATACTTATAGTGGCTAGCAAAACTGACTAAATGTTAGAAACTTTCATGCATTTTTGATTGCTGTAGAGTTATTTCTCAATATAACGCTACCGAATTTTCCGGTTATATACTTTATTTATTAAAAAGAAAACGTATTTGTTCAAGTTTGCAAAATGTATACAAATGAAAAAAATATTACAAAAATAACAAAAAATTCCATTTAGCCAGTTTTTCCCGGCGGTAATTTTTATAACATAAAATATAAAATGAGTGTTTTGTTCAAAGTCCTTTGGCCTTACTGACGCTATTAATACGTCTCGGCATGCTTTTGACCAGTGTTTCAATAGTTGCATGTGGAAGATCACGCAATTCCTTCTGAACTCTTTACCATAATTCGTCGATGTTATTTGGGGCCATTTCGTAAGATTCTAGCTGTGTTTTTAGAATACCCACAAATTTTCAATCGGGTTTAAATCAGGACTCTGTGCTAGTAATTTTAAAAGCTGGAAATCCTGATGTTTTAGCCACTCTTGAACAATTTTCGCTGTATGCATCGGGTCCCGTCTTGCTGGAATATGACCTCTTCTGTTGAATATGCACTAAGTTCAATAAAATCCGGTCTGTAAGATGTTCAGGTAGTCTTTTTTCTTTAAAAAAAACAAAAAATAAATAACTGGTCATTTCAGCCCTTGAAAGGATTTTGACCTAGCTTGTTATTAAGTTTTTTCACAAATTGACCGAGAACCGGACCTACATGTTTAACACCTACTCCGAACGGCGATGAACGGAATGTTCTCGTTCTCAAGAAGCTTTACATGGCATTTTAATTACTCTCTGAGGTTTGCCATTGTCTGCAGAGAGCTGGCGGCCGTACATAAAAATCATTTTAATTTAAATAATTTTCTGTCGCTGCTGGGATTTGAACCCGGGTCTCCAGGTCCGTTGGCATAGCGGCCACGCACTTTGACCAACTACGCCACGGACGCCACAGAGTCCTTTTTCATTATTATACCGTATATTCTTACAAGTGGACCAATATACCTCTATGTAAAGCAGCCCCACAGCATAAGGCTATCACCGCCATGTTTTATCGTTTGTTTAACTTGATGCTTCTGCAGCTTTTCATGGGTTCGGTGTTGGTAATATTGTTTCCCATCCGACTGATACCAATTAACACGGATCTCATCAGACCAGATCACACACTTCCAATCATCGATACTCCAGTGTTTGTACTTTTGGCAGAAATTCAATCTCGCTTTCATGTTTTTGTCAGACAATGCTAGTATTTTTAATTCAAATCACTCAGCATATTTGACGCCGCATCAAGTAAGAACGACTGAATTACTTAACTTATTTTTAGTTATCGCAAATAAAGCAGCAGTAAATTTCAGCAAAAAAAAAAAAACGGCAGAGATAACGGTATAAATAATGAACTGACGCAGATAAATTCGAACACATGCAAAACTGGATAAATATAACTTTTTATTATTTTTGTAATATTTTTTTATATTTACTAGCTGATATACCCGGTGTTACTCGGGGGAAAAGACGTAAACTTTTCAGTTGCAAAAATTACGGTTTTAAAATTAAAAAAATAATAATTTAAGTAAAAAAACTTTTTAACATCCAACGTTTTTAAATCGAACTAAAAAGTTTACAATAATTTCTGCTAGAGTGGGACTTTTAGTTCTCAAAAAAAGTGGGGCGCATGCTATAGAGAAAAGTAATTAGTGTTATTAACAATTCTAGTACGTTAGGAAACAAATGATTTCTTAACTCAGGTCCCTTGACTGTCAGGACAGAAACCCTTGCATGGATGGGAGATTCAAGTTTGCAGACATCTATTGGGTTCAGTCCAGTAAGTTCTACTTGTGTTTCAAAATTCTTCAATTTTAATGTTATCAAGTCTGACGAGTGTTTTTGTTAAAAATTTTCCTATGCCTATCTATGCATATCTCTGATGAATTATGAGAAATTATTTGCAAGCAAATAAAAATTTTAATATGTTAGTGTACAAAGGCTTTCTTAACCAAGGTTTTCTTAACTCCTAAATATTCCCTAGAGCATGCGCCCCACGTTTTTATCAGAACTAAAAGCCCCACTCTAGCAGAAATTATTTTATACTTTTTAGTTCGATTTATAAACGTTGGATGTTAAAAATTTTTTTTTTACTTAAATGATTATTTTCTGGTTTTTAGTCTTTTTAAATTTTTTCAATAGATTTTGAGGCTTTTATGTTTTTATCAGTACAATTGAATGATACTGAAAACAAATAATCAAGTGGACACAAAATTCTCTAAAATGTATCGATAATTTCCCGATATTAATTGTGGTTGTTTCTTTGACCATTTCAATTTTTTCTTTAATATTTTTTTAAATTTTGTATTTGTTTTTTCTCAAAATTCTTTTGAATTCTATCAAAAACTTGAAAAATACGAAGTTTCAAAAATTTACGACTATTGACATTGTTAAAGATCGAACTTACAACCTCACGATCATAAAGCAAGTGCCGTGTGCTCTGAGCTACAGAACTCACAGAAAAGGCAATAGCAAAATAGCAATAAATCAAACTACTATTTAAAAATAACTAAAACTTTTTCTTTTTAAACTACTTTCTTACAATTTTTTGGTGAATTTGGTGAATTTTAAAAGGTTTCAATTTGTTTCATAAAAAAAAAATCCTCCACATTGTTGAGGCTCGAACTCACTACCTAGCGTATACTAAGGCGGTCGCTTTACGCTCTGAACTACAGGACTTACGCAAAAATATTTTCTAAATAGCAATAAATCAAACTACATTTTAAAAATAAATAAAAAAAAAATTATTTAAACTCCTTTTTTACAATTTTTTTTTTGCATCCTCAGTGGTGAATTTGAAAAAATTTGAATTTTTTTTTCATAAAAAAACAAAAATTTCATTTACATTGTTGAGGCTCGAACTCACTACCTAGCGTATAATAAGGTGAACGAACGCTTTACGCTTTGAGCTACAGAACTCACAGGAAAATGTGTTCTAAATGAGGCAATAAATTTACTTCAGTTGTGAATTTTTGAAATTTGAAAATGTCAATAAGCTTTTCAATTTTTTTTCGTTTGATTTTTAATATGTATGTATGTATGTATCAAATAATTTCGCAGTTCTAAGCTACATTTTAAGTTTCAAATCTCTAGCTCATCGGGAAGTTGGTCAAAAATCGATTCCAAGATTTGTACGGGACAGACAAATGAAGTGAAGCTAATATATATGTAAATAAAACGTTTTAAAATGAAGAAATTTTTATTCGTTTAGAAGATTTGGTTTTGATTATTAAATGCCAGAAAAAAGTTAGTTTTTGCAGTAAAGAATATAAAATTGAATTTAGCTTGTGTGTGCGAAGCCACACCATGTTTCCAATGCCCGTGCCAGTTTTCCAGTAGAAATGCCTGACCAATAAGTAACTCCATACTGAATTTCACTGTTATATGATATTTATTTCCAAAGCTATTCCATATCAAAAATTTGGCTTGTATGGGTGGAGCCACACCCCTTTTTCCAAAGCCCATCCTAGTTTTCCAGTAGAAGGATATCACCAAGTGGCAACTACATACTGAATTTCATTATTATACTGCATTTAGTTCCAAAGCTATTCGATATCATAAATTTGAATTGTATGGGCGGTGCCACACTCCTTTGGCCTATACTTGCTCAATTTTGCCAGTCGAAAGATACGTTGGAGATACGAAAGATACTCCAACAAATAAAAGATCAAAAATTGGTCCAGCCGTTCTTGAGTTATAAATGGTGTAACAAACCCGACTTTGTTTTATATATATGTATATAGATATATTTATTTTTACATTTTTATAATTTTATATTTATGTATATAAAGAGTGATTTTTTAAGTGCCTGATAACTTTTTTTTTAAAAAAAACGCATAAAATTTGCAAAATCTCATCGGTTCTTTATTTGAAACGTTAGATTGGTCCATGACATTTACTTTTTGAAGATAATTTCATTTAAATGTTGACCGCGGCTGCGTCTTAGGTGGTCCATTCGGAAAGTCCAATTTTGGGCAACTTTTTCGAGCATTTCGGCCGGAATAGCCCGAATTTCTTCGGAAATGTTGTCTTCCAAAGCTGGAATAGTTGCTGGCTTATTTCTGTAGACTTTAGACTTGACGTAGCCCCACAAAAAATAGTCTAAAGGCGTCAAATCGCATGATCTTGGTGGCCAACTTACCGGTCCATTTCTTGAGATTAATTGTTCTCCGAAGTTTTCCCTCAAAATGGCCATAGAATCGCGAGATGTGTGGCATGTAGCGCCATCTTGTTGAAACCACATGTCAACCAAGTTCAGTTCTTCCATTTTTGGCAACAAAAAGTTTGTTAGCATCGAACGATAGCGATCACCATTCACCGTAACGTTGCGTCCAACAGCATCTTTGAAAAAATACGGTCCAATGATTCCACCAGCGTACAAACCACACCAAACAGTGCATTTTTCGGGATGCATGGCCAGTTCTTGAACGGCTTCTGGTTGCTCTTCACTCCAAATGCGGCAATTTTGCTTATTTACGTAGCCATTCAACCAGAAATGAGCCTCATCGCTGAACAAAATTTGTCGATAAAAAAGCGGATTTTCTGCCAACTTTTCTAGGGCCCATTCACTGAAAATTCGACGTTGTGGCAGATCGTAAGTCTATTCATGATGAAATGTCAAAGCATACTGAGCATCTTTCTCTTTGACACCATGTCTGAAATCCCACGTGATCTGTCAAATACTAATGCATGAAAATCATAACCTCAAAAAAATCACCTTTTATATAATATTTGGCCATACTGAATAAGAAATACATAGATTTAAATTATTCCGTTGGTTCTTTTAAATACCAACTTTAAAAGGAGACTCAATGATCTCCATAACAATTGGAATCTGTTTTGCTTTTTCTTACGAACTATGTTTTTTCAGTTGGTCAGTTTTCCTTATATGCAGGTAAACATTTCATCCGCCTAGGTAATACTTCGTAAAACAGATTTTTGCTTTGGAAAAATATAAATGGATGTTGCATTTTGTACAAAACATGTAAGTGTATCAGAATTCTTACAAAGTTTACAGGATTTCTTCCATCCCCATTCAGGAAAATGATTCATTCCGTCGAATCTCACCTTTGCTACTAGGGGAGCTGCATTTTTTCCGACATCATTGGTGGTGGTTGGCTGTGCGGCTGGTCATAAATGGCCAATAGATCGTCTTTCGATAGAAGCACAGAGTTTTTCGCAATGCTCAATGCTCAATTAAATATTGTCATGTCTTCTATATTTTCATCACTACCATTATTTTAATTTTTTTCAGTGTAGAGTCTTCGATACAAAGCGAATGCATTGGTTGTAGCCATGTCAAGAAGATGGTAAAAAATTCAGGTTGCCATTACCTGTGTTCTAATTTTAAGACCATTAGGAAAAGTTCATTAGATCGACACCACCCATGTGGGTGTTATGCTCATTTTTGGACTTTCTGTAGACGGTCTTAGTGGTTAAAGAGTTAAATTGATTGCTTCCTTTTTAATAGAGAAATAAGCACAAATGCTAATTTCAGTTGGTTGGCAATTAATCCTCGTTATCTTTAAAAATTAATTGTTTTGATTTTATATCAGTTTTAATACATTTTAATACTTTTCTGCAAAAGAACTCGTACTGTTCTTGAAAGGCTGAAAAGGTAAAGGCTTAACTTCTATAGTGAACTTAAATAAGCCGTTAAGAAATGGTGTCTTTATATTTTGTGTTAACCTTTTCTCTACATTCAACTTCAGTCTGCGGACATACTGTCATTCAGAAAGCATGCTTAATAGTTCTTGGGCAACAATCAAACGGGCGGTAGGATATCGATAGCAATACAGATGACAGCGCAACTATAGCTCTCTTCGAAAATTAGCTAAGGCATAGCTCTTGGATAAAAGCTCTGCCCAAAACCAGCCATTGGGGGAGATTTGCAGCGCTATGACCACTTCTTAAGAATAATCTTCAAGATTAGTATTACTTATTAAATTAGTATTACTATGCACTGGTTGTACGTTGTGCACATCCCCAACTTGCTTATGCTGACTGATACTCAGAACTGGGACTCCTTCGAACACAGCGCCAGTTACGGATGATTATACAGTTTGTCCTTGCGTGGTAAGTCAACCATTACAGAAATGACTAGCTTAGTGGGGAATTTTTTACCTCAAGATAAGCATCATGATTGAGCAGACCAGTCTTCAGGAGTCCAGGTATCCCTTCTGAGTTCCGTAGCCTCGTCTAGAAAGCTATGGCACTTTAAAGTCCTGCTACATAGAGGCGTTACAGCGTTCGGGAGTCCAGGAAACCTTTCTGAGTTCCGTAGCCTCGTCTAGAAAGCTGTGGCACTTCAAAGTCCTGCTACCGATCCCTCTACCTGTGCTACTCGCGTTCGAGTCGCACTTTAAAAAATTCAAAACCACTGTTATTTTTGGCCTATCTTGCTTCGTTTTCAAGATATGACTTTTTTTCTTATTTTAAGGTTATCATATCAACTGACCCCTCTAACTGTTCGTCTTGAGTTCGTTTCTAAATCCTCCTTTAGAAACCCCAAAATCACTATTATTTTTGGTTTATTTTGCTTCGTTTTTGAGATATGGCGCTTTTTTAATTTATTTTAAATTTAAATTATATTATCGACTGACTCGCTTTACTCGTGAGTAGGGTATGCAAAACCGGTTCGAATTTTTCGGCGTTTCGGTTCTTTCTTTTATTATTCAAACCGGTTTTTTTAAAAATAGCAATTTTCGACAACCGGTTTTTTTTGGGTCGAATTATTCGACTGCTCGAATAGTTGAGAAATATATAAATCCACAATTTAAAATTGTAAAATTCTTCAAACCACTTTTTTTATTACATTTGAGTGACCTTGTTTTTTTCTACTTACGTTTTTACATTTCACTAACGTTTCTAACATTTCTTATCTCTGGCTTCTATTTCATTTAGGTTTATTTGTGCTCGTTTAAGCATATGCTTTGGTCATTTCTTTTTGCTTTCTCTTGTTAAAACATCATTTACACGCGGCTGGCGTATTTAATGTAAGTTCAACATGATTTATAGTTTATAATGCATTATTTTTTAAAAAATATATTGAATTATCAACAGCTTGACATGAACTCAGAAGTCTGGAAGTATTAAAAAAAGATAGGAAATTCAACAAGGCTTCTTGTACGAAATGCCCAAAAAAATCTGAAAGCATTAAAAACAAATATAGAGACAATCATTAAAAGATATAAAACATGTGTTAAAAAGATTAAAAAAAAACCTCGAAACATAATTCTACCCAGTGAATCAAAAGTATCGTTTTTGAATCGTTCAATTTCGGCACTCATAAATGAACCTTTTATGTATCATTCTTCGGACTAAAATATCTCTTAAAAATTAACCTTTTTTTTTGTTCCGAAATGAGTTAAAAAATAACCATATATTTTACTTTTTTTCGAATATTACTAAAAAACGAAGCATAGAAAATTTATTTTTCGGCACTCGGAAATGAACTCTTTTTGAATCAATCGCCGTACTGAATTGCTTTTAGAAAACGAACATTTTTTTTGTTCAGAAATGAGTTAAAAAATGAACATTTCTGATATATAAATTTTATTATTGCTTAATATAATTTGTTATTACATATCGATGATTTGTATAAAAAGAAATTATTATGATTGAACTTATTTCAGTCTTTTTCGACTCTAAATAAGATATTTATGAATTTCGAAAAATAAGTTCAGTTTTTATTTATGGAAAAAATTTTTACGAATTGAATATTCTATAGCAAGCTCTTTTGCTCAAAAAATCAAAAATTAAAAAAAAATGCTGCCCAAACACATTCGCAAAACTCCCACCTTACGCAAAACCTTCGCTTATGGTTCAGTGGTAGTATGGCATAAGTACCTTTATTTACTTTATTAAAAAAATAGTTGCTATTTTTGTTAAATAAAAACAAATAGATATATGCAAGTGAAAAAAATTAAAAAATTTTTTTTATTAAAAAAAATACCGGTTTTCCCGGTTTTTTCTGGTCGAATAATTTCGAAAACCAGATTTGTAAAAATTGTACTATTCGAAACCGGTTTTTTTATAATGTCGAATAGTTGCATACCCTACTCGTGAGTCCTTTATAAAATTTAAAACGATTGCTGAAAAAAAAACGATTTCGATGCGGTTGCATGGTGTTCTCGGTGTGCTCGGTATAATTTTCCGTTGCTTTTACTTCAATGACGTTGTATGGTTTGATATTTTATTTAATATTAAAACTTTCAAAATACAACTACTCTAAAAAAAAGCAGTCCAAATATCTTTCATTCTAAATTTCAATATGGCCTTGCTTGCTGGGGGAGCACTAACCCAACTAAAATTAACCCACTTTTTATTACTCAAAAACACGTAATTGGTATTATTTATGGTCAAAGTGGGCTGTCTAGAAGTCTTCCTCTTTTTCGTTAATTAAATATTCTTCCACTGAAGTATCTATATTTTTTAAAGTTTTGAAATTATTCTTTATTCGAGGTGGTTATTTAGTCAATAGAACCTATTCTGTATATGATTTAAGAAGGAATCATTTAAGCCTCGCTTATATCCAAAATAATGCTTCTCAACATTTTTATCGTTACTATTTGTCTGTGGCACCACGTCTTTTCAATAGACTACCTTTAAGTATAAGAAATTTACGTAACTTAAAAGTTTTCTTAAAAATGATTAAACTTTGGCTTTTCAACTTTGAGTATGATGAAATTGACCAACAAAATTATATCTAATATATAAAATTCTTCTGTCACGGGGTGCGTGATCGAACTCCTCCGAAACGGCTCGACTGATTTTCGTGACCCTTAGCGAGGATATTAGTCAGGGGTGAGAATCGGACAACATCTATTTTTCATCCCCCTAAAATAAGGGGGCGTGGCACCTCCCATACAACCCAAATCTACGGTAGCGAATAGCTCTGAAGTTATAGGTCGCATAGCATCGGAATTCGGTGTTCTACCTCAATTTACAAGAGCCGTTCCACAGGTAAAATTTTATGGGCGTTGGACGTGGGGCGTGGCACTTTTTCAGCAGACCAAATTTTCGGTATAACTTTCGAGCTATAAGTCACACATTAATGCAACTCGGTTAGAACGTTCTATTTAGTTGTGTCTTTCGACTGGCAAAATTGAGCAAGTATAGGCCAAAGGGGTGTGGCACCGCCCATACAATTCAAATTTATGATATCGAATAGCTTTGGAACTAAATGCCGTATAATAATGAAATTCAGTACGGAGTTGCCACTTGGTGAAATATTTCTACTATAAAACTGGGATGGGCTTTGGAAAAGGGGGTGTGGCCCCGCCCATACACTTTAAATTTTTGATATCAGATAGCTTTGGAACAAAAAGTCGTATAACAACGAAATTCAGTATGGAATTACTATTGGGTGATATCCATCAACTAGAAAACTGAGACGTCATTGAACAAGGGGGTGTGGCTCCGCCCATACAAGCCAAATTTGCGATATCGAATAACTTTGGAATTATGGGTAGCATAGCCTCGAAATTTGGTTATCAATTTACACGAGTCGTTCCACTTAGAAATAGAGATAGCGATAGAGATAGAGATAGAGATAGAGATAGAGATAGAGATAGAGATAGAGATAGAGATAGAGATAGAGATAGAGATAGAGATAGAGATAGAGATAGAGATAGAGATAGAGATAGAGATAGAGATAGAGATAGAGATAGAGATAGAGATAGAGATAGAGATAGAGATAGAGATAGAGATAGAGATAGAGATAGAGATAGAGATAGAGATAGAGATAGAGATAGAGATAGAGATAGAGATAGAGATAGAGATAGAGATAGAGATAGAGATAGAGATAGAGATAGAGATAGAGATAGAGATAGAGATAGAGATAGAGATAGAGATAGAGATAGAGATAGAGATAGAGATAGAGATAGAGATAGAGATAGAGATAGAGATAGAAATAGAGATAGAGGTTGAGGTTGAGATAGAGATTGAGATTGAGACTGAGTTTGAGATTCAGATAGAGATAGAAATTATTTCCGCTACGACAGCAACGCGTCGGGTACCAGCTAGTTCAAGTATAAGATCTCGTCCACTTCTTGCAAGCTTAATATTTTAATTTTTTATTATATTAATTTTTTAATATTTTAATTTTTTAATATTATAACTTTTTTTTATTTCTTATATATTATGAACTGAAAAAAAATAAAAAAAAAAATTTTATGATCTCTTTATCTTGATTTAAATTATGTTTTTAATTAAATTGTAAATGTACTAGCCCCACGCTTTTATTTTATTGTAATTTTATTGTAATTGCTTTTTAAATTAAGTCCACTTCACTATCGGACAAAATAAAGTGCAATTATTGCATTTACCTTAATATTAAGGTATTTTTATTGCAACCATGTTATAGCAACCCTGATAAATACATAAATAAATGGGAAATTCATAGAAACTTCATATTTTCAAATAAATAAACCGTTTATTTTGTGTTGCTAAGAAGATCAAGCCTTTTACAAATTGTGTTGTGAAATTTTTATACGGACAAAAAGTGCAAAGTGTGTCATTTTAAAGAACACCCGCAATATTTCCGTACTATTTTTAATTTTGTCATACAAATTTCAAGGTAATCTATTTTGAATAGTAAATAAAAACGAAAAGTAAAATAAATAATTGAAAGGAATTAGGCAATTCACAATGAAACCATTAACAAAGGATGTCAAGGATTTACTGGTTCAGGACCGAAAGGATGGCATTGGATACAAGGAATTGGCCATAAGATATAAAATTTCTATATCTGGAGCAAGAAAAATTGTCGAAAAGCAGAGAGTTTTGGGAACTACTGAAAGTTTAAAGAAATCGTGTGGTAGAAAACGGAAGACTTCTGTGCAGGATGACAGGCAAATATTGATCCTAGCCAAGAAAAAGCCACTTGATTCAGCAAGAGAAATAAGAGAATCTTTGAATTTAAATGTCTCGTCTCGTACAGTGCAAAGAAGGTTGAACGAAAAAGGATTAAAGAGCTTCTACGCAAAGAAAAAGCCTCTTTTGCGCGCCGCAAATATTAAAAAAAAGACTTGATTTTGCGAAGAAGTATATATGTAAATATGCCCAAAACGTTCTGGAATCGCATAATTTGGTCAGATGAGTCAAAATTTGAATTAAAAAAATTAAAAAAGACGTAAGCGAGTTTGGTGTGAACCCTCCCAGACACTTAAACTGAAAAACATTTCACCCACTGTAAAACATGGAGGAGGCTCCCTTATGGTATGGGATTGTTTTTCATCGGTTGGGATAGGCGAGCTTGTTAAAATAGATACAAAAATGACAGGCGAGTATTATGTTAATATTTTGAAAGAAAATCTTGTAAAATCTGCAGAAAAAAATGAACTTGGGTGATTTTATATTTCAACAAGATAATGATCCCAAACACACAAGTAAGATTGCAACGCAGTATTTTCTTCAAAATAATATCGAAAAATTAGAATGACCTCCTCAATCTCCGGATTTGAATTCGATTGAGCACCAGTGGACGATTTTAGATGATCAAATTTCATTTGACTCAAGAAAAAATATCAAATCGTTTTGGGATACTATGCAGCAAGGATGGCAGGCAATATCCAAAGATACTTTGAAGAACTTGGTCGCCAGTATGCCAATAAGGTTAGCAGCGGTAATAGAAAACAAAGGAGGACATACAAATTACTAAACAAGTTTTTAAAATGACTTACTTTGCATTTTTTGGTAGCGATTAAAAACGTCTTTTTGCACTTTATTTTGTCCAATATTATTTGATAGTTACTGTATGTTTTTATGTTTTCATGAACTAATTTAAAAACTGAAATATACTTTTTATTTTTTAATAACTTATCTCGATGCATTAAAACAGTTTGTACCTTCTGAAAACATCAATAAAAAAAAAATCAAGTTATTTTGACTGCATCGGATATGTTTTTATTTCTTTGCACTTTATTTTGTCCGATAGTGTACATTCGAAACTTGTTTTCTAAACAACAGAATGTAGTAATTTCATCTTCATAACCATTACGTTATTATACTATTTATATTGTTTTTTTATATAGATTATGTCAATTGTAAATTATTTATTGTTTATTGTTATATTGATGAATAAAATCTAATCCAAAAATCTAATCTAATGTAATGTTTGTTTTGTAGACCTCGCTTCATACAGAACATTTTTGTTCGATGTCATGGCTACACTGAAATACACTCCACCAACGTAGAGTACACTATTCAAGTATTATGAATAGAATGTTAAGATATAAAAATATTATATCTTACTTCGCAGATACAATTTCTTTTTTGAAGATTTTTCAAAAAAATAACTTACTTATTTAACAAAAAAAAAAAAAAGGGTTTCCTAAACTTTGTTGAATTCAAAACGACTAGAATCTATGAAAAACTCACGTATGATACAACTACAAAGTCAATCAATTGTGTCACCAATTCTTTCCACCAAAACATAAAATATTCAGTTATTGCAACTTGCACGTCAATAACGCCAAAAAATTCGAAACTCATACAAAACATTTGTAATTTAATTATATTTCATTTACTTTTTTGCAAGGTTTCAAACCAGAAACACTCCCCCCCCCCCCACACCAATCGCAATCAACACGTTTAGGTTGAATTTTTTAAAATGCAAATCACCAAAAATTACATTCAAGGTCTAGCAATTTACGTTGTTAATATATTTATTCCTTTTATTTTCTCTCTAAAGGTGGCTAGTTGTTGTCGTCAACCTGTTGATGACGATAGCGATTATGCGACATGGTTTCGGTATCAAGTGAGCTCAAGTAATTTCATTAAATATTTTTGCGATTTTGTAGCAGCATCCAATCGTATTGCGGCGCTTGGCCTATAAATCGAGTAAAGCGAATTTTCGTAACAGGCGTACTTTTGTGAACTTACCAAATAGCCGCAGACTACAGACACAGCTAGTGAATTGAGTCTCCTATATTCCTCTCTCTCCCATCAAAACTACCCACTGGTAAAAAACTTTCGTTGATGCTTTTATAAGGCAGAATTTTAAGTGAGATGTGATACCTGTTTGTGTTCATACATACTTCATTATTGCCAGTATGTATTCATTGTTATAGAATCAGTTGAAATGCCTTCAAGGCTTGTGGCACCGTCCTGTTAGAGCCACATGTCGTCTAAGTCTGTATCTTCGAATTCGGTCCAAAAATAATCTTCAATCATGGCGCGATAACGATGGCCATTCACAGTAACGTTACGATCGTTATTGTCGACGAAAAAATATGGTCCAATGACACCGCCGACATGCAAACCGCACCAAACAGTTATTTTTTGTGGATGAAGTGTTGATTCATGAAGCACATGTGGATTTTCACCCGACTAATAACGCATATTTTGCCTTATGACGAACCCATTGAGCCAAAAATGAGCTTCGTCACTGAAGATGATTTTGCGATGAAATTCATCATCTTGGCGCATTTTTTCCATAGCCCAATCGGAGAATGTACGTCGCTTCAATTCTTGAGTCAGCATGATCTTGTATGGGTGTAAACCAATATCCTTAAGACGCCTGAACGGCAGCGATATTTTCAATACTTCAACCAACCCGTTATCTCACTGGCGCGGCAACTCAACAAATATGTACACTAAGAGAAAAAAATATTAAATGTATCCAAAAACTTTTTTAATTTATCCAAAAAGCGAGTCATTTTTGCACCAATCACGCATTTGCATAAATCGACTACGTAAATATTTTAAATTTATTTAAATACTTTTTTAATTAAATAAAATATTTAAACAAAATTAATAAAAAATATATTAAAATTATGCACGAATTTTTTAAATATTTACTATTTGAAAATAAAACAATCGCATTTAAATAAAATTTGTATAAAAGTATTGAAATTAAAAAACAACATATTTACATTCAATATGTTATTAATGGTTTTATAGTTCTCGTTTGGTTTTTGTAATGAAAATGATATAGCCTAGATTAGTGATGCCCAACTCGGCTCCTGCGAGCTCTCAGCTCTTAAGAGTTGACGTCGAGATGGCTTACTGTTTGTGTGTATGTTTTGTGTGTGTTTTATTTGAAAAGAAAACCCAGTCGTAACACTAATTCACTGTAACCAGTAGTTATACAGTAAAAAGTATTTAATTTATAAACTATAGTTAAACAGTTACTTTTATTCCTAAAATATAGTTAATTACAACTTCTTTATTTAAATATACATACATGAGTCACTACAAATATTTTAGCTTCTAGGCAGTTTGATTCCTGAGTCGCCAAGCATACAAGAGCGAAAAACTATTTTTTCTGAAAAGTGCACACAATTCAGATACACAATGATTTGACAAAAAAAAAATTAAAAATTTTATGTTCATTTATTTAAACGCGTTTACAGTTTATAGGCATTAGTCTGCAACCGATGTACCGGTTACAGTTTATATATCTTGCTGGGTTACTTATGTTTTGTTTTCTGCTCACAGTGGAACATTTTTCAAATTTGGTTGCTGCGTTACAAAGTAGGGTATATTTTGTTATTTCTCAGAAGTTTATACTATGCAGCTGTGCAATGGATGGTACCGAAGTCAGTTTAATTTAATAAAAAAAAAAAAATAAATAAATAACTGGCCATTTCAGCCCTTGAAAGGACTTTGACCTAGCTTCTTATGATCAATTGTGTTGTGCGTGTTATTAAGTTTGTATACAATTGACCGAGAACCGGACCAACATGCTTAACGCCGACTCCGAACGGCGATGAACGAAATGTTCTCGTTCTCAAGAAGCTTTACATGGCATTTTGATTACTCTCTGAGGTTTGCCATTGTCTGCAGAGAGGTGGCGGCCGTACAGAAAAATTATTTTTTTTTTATTTAATTTTATGTCGCTGCTGGGGTTTGAACCTGGGTCTCCAAAGTTCGTTGACATAACGGCCACGCACTTTAACCAACTACGCCACGGACGCCAGTTTAATTTAGTATTATTTTATATATAAGTAAAATGAGTATGGAGATACGTTGTATTATATTATTTTTGCACTTATTTTATGGATGTTGAATACAAATACACACATGCGTTACTTTGTTTTTGTTTTATGCGAAGAGCCTCTGCTAGCCCTACGCCAGCAGAGCTAGCTGATAAGTTGGGCACATTTAAGACATTTCGAAAAAGAAAGACATTTCAGTCCCCCTCCGTCGAATCCTAGATCCGCCACTGCCATAATACAATTATACAAGGTAGAAGTGAAAGGTTTTTATATTGCACCAAAAGATGCAAGGTAACCTTGGCAACTAGCTATTATCTCACGAGCTGCGTTCATCAAATGCCATTTGCCTGTATATTTTAGTTCTTTTTTTTTTTTTTTTCGTGCTTTAATTTATATTATTTTGACACTTGGTGCAATATTATGGCACCAAATCACAAAAATAGCATAAATTAGAGAACGAAAAAGTAGTAGGAAAGAAAATAAAAAGGCAAATGACAATAAGTGCAAGACATTCGTGAGAATATATCAAGTCGTCACTTTTACCTTACATAATTCTATCATGAGATCACCCATCGCACTCACAAAGCATCTATGCTAAACATCTAGGCTATATAATTTTCGTAACAAAAACCAAACGAGAACTATAAGAAACCCAAAGCAAGAACCTTAACTCTAAAAACTTCATTAATAAACTGCAGGAACAGAGTGCGATGTTGTTGCTGCTTGTCGGCTATTTCAGCTGCATGGAATAGGTGTGTAGGTGTGTGGTATAAATAAAATTTAAATACGGGTAAAAACGAGTTGTAAGGAAAATATTTGATTTATCTACGTAAATATTTAAATAAAATGTTAACACAGCGTGGATAATGTTAATATGCGTTATTTTCCTTAGTGTATCATTAACCAATTCCGGTTACGGCTTACTCTGTAAGGTACATGTCATCAGTGCTTAAGCCATGTCTGAACAACAGAAAATTATGAATAAAACAGAATTATATGAAGCCGTAGAAGGCCTCACAGCTACGTTGCTTTTAAGAAATAGTCGATTTTGTCATGATTCCATTTACCACTGGGTATTTGCATAATCCAATCGCAACACTTCTCACTTTCGCCCGCTTAATGCACTTATTTCATTTTTTTTTTTTTTTGTGAAAGGCTTTATCTAACCAGTGTTGTGCAATTTATTCCATTCATATTAAAATCTTTCAGCAGCAAACACCATGCACCATTTTATAATGGGCATTAGTGTATATTAACACCCTTTATAAACGAAAAATAGTTTTATTTTGCAGTATCGCTTTGGAAAATCTAATAGTACATGTTATGCAAAAGAACTGTGCATACATTGTCTCAAACAATTGTTCGTACATTGGAAGTCTTAACAGAAATTTGACTGCATGAAGAAAAATATTCAATCGAATAAAACGAAAGAAGTTATATTTGAAAGATATAAATTTACTTCTCTTGTATAAGAGTTCTCTGTTTTTTATTCGTATATATATCTTTACTATACATTGTTTTTTTGGAGAGATATCGCAAATTATTTATTTACTGACTTCGTTTTTGAGTTCAGTATGTGATCAAAAACTTTAAACAAGCCGGAATGTACGAGATATCAGCAGGAAGAGGGGGTAAAAGAATTTTAGATAAACATTTGGAGCGGAAGATTGAACATATGGTTAAGGAAAATCCCAAAATAATTAATGTAAAAATTGCTGAGGATTTTGGAAATATTACAAATAGCGTTGCCGTAAAACCCCAAACCATTCGAAATTTCTTGTATTCAGTTCAGTATAAAGCCTGTGCTCCTCGAAAGAAGTCCTTTATATCTAGGAAGAATGTGAAACTTCGTTTGGAATATGCCAAGAAATATTCTGGAAAGCAGTTATTTTTACGGAAGAAAGCAAAAACAATATTTTTGTTCCGATGGCAGACAATTTGTTTGGCGAAAAGTAAATTCTGCTCTTCATAAAAGCAACAGTCAAACACGGAGGCGGATCTGTTATCAGTTAGAGGCGTGGGGAATTTGGTTTCTGTGGAAACTACATGGACAAGACATTGTATTTAAACATTTTAAAACAAAAAATTTTAAAATGAACGCAACGAAATTGGGTCAAGGAAACGATTTTCGGTTTGTACAGGACAACGACCAGAAGAACACATCCCGACTTCGAGGGAATCCTCGATACCCTCTCACCGATATATTGGAACAAAAAATACGGCAATGCACTATAACAATCAACCAAATGCTTAAAGATGACATCATGGATGAATGGTGGAAAATAGGATCTGTGTCACAAGAAATTAGCTTTATCAATGCAATAACGTTTGAAGGAGGTTATTTTGGAAAAAGGGTTTCATCTTCGTGAGTAAAAAATATATTATGATAAATTCGACTTATTTTAAGTTTTCTTATAATGTACGGAGGATTTTTTGGGGTTTGTTTTTGAGGTGTTTTAAAAATTAAAATTTTTAAAATACGAGTATTGCAAACAAATTCACGCTTATTTTTCAATTATGACGACAACATATAAATATTCCTAAAAAAATTATTTCGAGTTATTCGTTTAAATATTTTCCATAAAACAGCCACATTTCTGTTGATATTACATATGTACGAATAATTGTTTGAGACAGTGTATATTTCCACAAATGTACTTGTGCATGATTTGCTTATATTTGCGAAATTTTAAATACACTTTCATAGAGCACAACATTTTACAAAAGGTATATGTTTGACCTTGAATATATAGCACGAAAGCCTTGATACTATTACGAAACTGACTTCTTGTGGCCTGGAGCGGAGATGAAATTTGAATCCTGGTTGTCAGAGATTTCCGAGGGTGCTCATTTCGATGGTGTACTTGGTAGTGTGCATTAGAGCTTAAGTCCCAATAAACATTTATGTAATCCTGAGTTATAAAGTTTGTTTATTTTATAATTCTTAAAAAACATATTCTTAATGCCAAATAATTCATGAAGCAACAGGTTGCTACAACAAAAAGTTCTTTGCGGAACTAAACCAAGCTGACTAGACCATGGTTTCGTCGGACGCTACTCCGACTCATCAGTAGTCTCAGTGGTTCTAGCAGTCCACTAACTTTGACAAGCTAATAAGCGCAATATCAATAAACCAGAACGGAATTATAGAAGCGCTATACTTTGTCAAAGCAATGTTTTTCTACTCTTTTGCTACTCGCAAAATTTCAAAAAGTTGACTGCATGTAATTATGTAATATTATAACATCATGTTTTCGTAGGTCGTGCTCGCACCAGTTTACATGAGTTATAAAGTTGTGGCATTTTTAATAAGTTTATTTATTTTATAATTCTTAAAAAACATATTTTTTAAAAATTATATTGTGAGCTTAATGCCAAATAATTCATGAAGCAACAGGTTGCTACAACAAAAAGTTATGTAAGCCTGTTGATTAATCAATCCTTTCCAAACATTTTTTTCGACTGTTTCCAAACTGGTTTGTGAAAATTACTTGTACCAAACATTTCGCAAAGCTTTGATAAGCAGGCTTGTAAAATCTTTTCTTTCGCAATGTTTTCGTAAGTAGTGACAGCAGAAACAATTTTTAACAGTTACTTTTGTAGAAAAATATGTGTCATTTCTATGTACAATTTGCTTTTTGTCATTCGCTATTTACATTTGCGTAAAATAACGCGTAAAAATTTTCAATCGGAAGTAGAAAACGATCAAGCAGTGGATAGCTGTGGAATTCCGGCTATTAAGTGTAAGGAATAGTAAAAAATAAACAAATTCCTTAGACTAAAAATTATTTTGTTTTTCACTTCATTCTAGATGCTACCATCAAACGTGGACTCTCCGAGGAGCATTTTGCGCAAGAGAAGAATCTAAAAGCACGGCAGGGAAGCACTGTGGCGGCACTTCAAAACTTAATTTATATATTATAATTTATTAATAATAAATTAAACATATCAGATAGGTTTGGAACAAAATGCCATATAACAATGAAATTCAGTATGGAGTTACTTATTGTTCAGGCATTTCTACTGGAAAACTGGCACGGGCATTGGAAACTTGGAGTGGCTTCGCCCACACAAGCTAAATTCAATTCAATATACTTTACTGCGAAAACTTACTTTTTTCTGGCATTTAATAATCAAAATCAAATCTTCTAAACGAATAAAAATTTCTTCATTTTTAATTTTAAAACCGCAACTTTTGCAACTGAAAGAGATTTTTATCTTCATTGCTTTTTGGTAAAATTGCTTTTCTTGCATTTTCCCTAAAAAAAAAATTAAAAATAAGAAAAAGAAAGAGTTGGCTGTGCCGTGGACACACCCGTAGGTTTTGACGTGACGAAGTTTCTTGCTGTTGTTGTTAATGTTGATGTTGATGTTGATGTTGATGTTGATGTTGGTGTTGATGTTGATGTAGATGTTGATGTTGATGTTGATGATGATGTTGATGTTAATGTTAATGTTGATGTTGATGTTGATGTTGATGTTGATGTTGATGTTGATGTTGATGTTGATGTTGATGTTGATGTTGATGTTGATGTTGATGTTGATGTTGATGTTGATGTTGATGTTGATGTTGATGTTGATGTTGATGTTGATGTTGATGTTGATGTTGATGTTGATGTTGATGTTGATGTTGATGTTGATGTTGATGTTGATGTTGATGTTGATGTTGATGTTGATGTTGATGTTGATGTTGATGTTGATGTTGATGTTGATGTTGATGTTGATGTTGATGTTGATGTTGATGTTGATGTTGATGTTGATGTTGATGTTGATGTTGATGTTGATGTTGATGTTGATGTTGATGTTGATGTTGATGTTAATGGTTATGTTGATGTTGATATTGATGTTGATGTTAATGGTTATGTTGATGTTGATGTTGATGTTGATGTTGATGTTGATGTTGATGTTGATGTTGATGTTGATGTTGATGTTAATGGTTATGTTGATGTTGATATTGATGTTGATGTTAATGGTTATGTTGATGTTGATGTTGATGTTGATGTTGATGTTGATGTTGATGTTGATGTTGATGTTGATGTTGATGTTGATTTTGATGTTGATGTTGATGTTGATGTTGGTGTTGGTGTTGGTGTTGGTGTTAGTGTTGGTGTTGGTGTTGGTGTTGGTGTTGGTGTTGGTGTTGGTGTTGGTGTTGGTGTTGGTGTTGGTGTTGGTGTTTCTGTTGGTGTTGGTGTTGGTGTTGGTGTTGGTGTTGGTGTTGGTGTTGGTGTTCGTGTTGGTTTTGGTGTTGGTGTTGGTGTTGGTGTTGGTGTTGGTGTTGGTGTTGGTGTTGGTGTTGGTTTTGGTGTTGATGTTGGTGTTGTTGTTGGATTTGGAGTTGGTGCTTTTCGTTTACCTTTTTTTTTTGCTTCCCCATGGGTTGTGCTCTAATTTCAATTAATCCAGCAAAAGTGATTCATATGCGTCACATTAGGCGGTTCCCTGAGGGTTTTTGGCACGCCGTCAATTTTTTTTTTATTTTTGTCATATGCCCGAAGACCTCACCTTTGTTTTCGTTCCTTAAAATTTACCGTTGCACCAGTAGTCACAGAGTTAAAAATCCATGCAACGTTTTTTCATGGCTTTAGCATTTTTACTGCATTATGTGATTGCATCCCTGAAATCATGACAACAAAATTTTTTTTGTAATTAAGTTGTGAAGCGTAATAACACATCCCTGCTGTCGTAAAACAAAATTTACCGTAGCACTCCTCCTGAGTGAGTAATAATTTCATGCAACGATATTACATTTCTGTTACATAAGCTGCTATATTCACGACCTGACGACGCCGGAATTTTTTTTTTATTTTTGTCGTAAAGCCATGTATAAAAACTTTATTTTCCTTTTTAAACATTTATCGTAGGTTATATACTCATTGAGTAAAAATTCAATGCAACGCCGCAGCATGAATGTTGCGTTATCGATTTTTGAGCGGCTCTCTCAGCGTCCCCATGATGTCAGAAATTTTTTGTCTAATTTTGTTGTGAGGGTTTCCAGTAGGCCTTTATTGGCGTATCGTATTTTTAATCCTAGCCCTGCTACTCAGCGAGTAATAATTCCATGTAACAAATTTTCAGTTGCGTTGCTTACGCAGCTTCCACTACGTCCCTATGCCGTATTAAATTTTTTTTTTGTTTTTGTAATATAGTCAAAGAATTAACCTTTATGGTAATACTATTTTTTTAATCATAGCTCTTATATCCAGCGAGTAACAATTCAATGAAACGCAGATGAATTTTTAAAAAATCCATTTTTCAACTTTTTTGGAAACTAGAGCAGTATAACGTAACTTCGTCACGTCAAAAAAATTTTTTAAAAATCATTTGTTCCGCTCATTGTGGGAATCGACCCCACTACCTCATGGCGGCAGTTTGTTAGTCAGGTTAGGAATGCCCGCGCCAGATCGTGGAATGAATGACGCATTTAATCGAGAATTGGAACGTGAACGTGAATATGATCGACCAATCAGTTCGAACAAATGTACCCCTGCTAAACCCCCAACAGAAGAAAGTGTATGATACATTAATAACGGCAATTGATGATGGAAAAGGTGGCTTATTTTTCCTAGATGCCCCCGGTGGAACTGGGAAGACATTCCTCATGTCATTGATTTTGTACGAGATCCGACATTGCAGTAGCAGTTGCTTCTTCTGGAATAGCGGCCACATTGTTAGAAAGATGCCGTACGGCTCATTCAGCGTTCAAATTGCCCTTAAACCTTCAAGCAACTGAACAACCAACATGTAACATTTCGAAACACTCTGGAATGGCCAAAGTTTTAGTAGCATCTGAAATTATCATCTGGAACGAATGCACGATGGCGCACAAACGCGCATTGGAAGCACTTAACCGAACATTGCAATATCTGCGCAATAGCTCGAGATGTTTTGGAGGCGCAATGATTTTATTTTCTGGTGATTTCCGCCAAACACTACCGGTTATTCCAAGATCGACTGCTGCCGATGAAATAAACGCCTGAAATTATCAAATCTGTGGAGCTATGTGAAAAAACTTCAGCTGACATCAAACATGAGAGTTGCATTGCTGAACGATCCATCTGCTGAAGATTTCTCCAAGCAATTGCTGAGTATCAGTAATGGCCGTGTTCCTGTTGACGAATCGAGCGGGTTGATTTCGTTTTGTCAGAATTTTTGCAATTTCGTCTCTTCGAAAGATGAGCTCAGCAACAAAGTATTCCCGAACATCATTGTTAAGCACAAAAATAACATATGGTTGAGTGAGCGAGCAATTTTGGCGGCTAAGAACAAAGATGTGGATGACATAAACTTCGTAATTCAGAATCAAATCGTTGGAACTCTGCATTCATATAAATCTATTGACTGTGTAACAAACGAAGACGAAGCCACCAACTGCGTTTGGCGTTAAGAAAACTGATGATCAATGTCATTCACGCGATAATACTCAAAGGAAAATTCATAGGTGAGGAAGTCCTCATTCCGAAGATTCCGATGATCCCAACTGATATGCCCTTTGAGTTTAAACGAATTCAATTCCCGATTTGTTTTGCATTCGCCATGACGATTAACAAATCACTAGGTGAAATCACAAGGCCCTTAGTGTTTGTGGTCTGAATTTAGAAAATGCATGTTTTCTCATGGTCAATTGTACGTGGCATGTTCACATGTCGGCAAACCATCCGCTTTATTTGTTCTTGCACCTGATAACAAATCGGAAAATTTCGTATATCACAAGGTGCTTCACTGAAGACAATCAACTCGAGTGCACTTCATGCAGCAAAATACATAGCTTCAATAAAGTAAATGTCTTGCTGATAAGCTATTGAAATATTTCATTTTTGTGCTTAATAAACTATTACTTAAAAAATGTTTTGTATTAATTTTATCACATTAATCGTAATTAATAAAATAAAGTCGGGTTACATGTCTACATATAACATATAAAGATCGGCTGGACCGATTTAAATAATCTCTTATTTATTGGATTTTTCTTTGCCCAAAATAGCAAAATAGTTTTTAAAATATCGGAAAAATTCACGGAAAAATATTATATGAAAGTTAATTATCTACATTAATAAAAATCTTTTTCTGTTTGTTTGACCAGAATGCAAATCTTAACAGCTGGACGAATTTAACTCAAAATTGGCTCACATTTTACTTGAATCTTAGATTATGCTTTGTCATAATTAGTTTTGACCACGCCTCTTCCACCCTTTTACAAGTAAGGGAAATCAACCAACTAATTAATTAATTTTAAAAAAATTCTGTAATTTTGACACCAAAAAAATTCACATCTTCAAGATTGCACAAATTTTTAGTACAACGTCTTTTTCTAATAACGCCGTTTCCTTAGAATGACAAAAAACCATTTTGCATATTTCCATACGTTTTACGTAAAAAGCTAATTTTTTCTGGCTAAAAATCGTTATCTTCTGAACGAATAAAATCTAAACATCAAAATTTTACGTTTTTCCCCGAGTAACACCGGGTATATCAGCTAGTTTATTAATAAAACTTTATATCTCTCAAAACGCAATGTTAAATTAAAATTCGTAAAACGACAATCGAAGGGATCTTCATCTTCAAGAATTATATAATTATCTTACACATTGCCTTATGTAGGCTACTACTTACATTTCGGGAACTGGCAACGCCAATGTCATTCCAGTGAAACTGACGTTTTCATTGGAAGGTTTGACATTTTTTAGCTTATGTATACTCACAACGCTTTGGTGTACGTGCGCTTATTTTGTTGTTTACAGTGGTTTTAAAATTTTATATCAGCAAAAATTAAAATAAACGTGAACATTTTCGTGTGATTATTTTTTACATCTTTTCACGTGAATTATCAAAACAAGAGTACATGGATGAACTCAATTCAACTTTTGGCGATGAAGTACCATCAAAAACCTCTGTTTATCGGTGGTACACAGAATTCAAGCGGGGCCGTACTTCGCTCACTAACAAATTTCGTGATGGGTGATGCTGTGCACGCTTTGATGCTGTGCGTGACCTGATAATGCTTGATCGTCATGTGATATATCGTAAGATTGTCATACATTACATTTTACATGAACACATAGTTGTGACTGCAGTTACTGTAGTGAAAAGATGCCAGTAGACGCGAACCATGTCTTTTTTAAGTGTCCAAAGTTCCAAAATGTCAGAATACAGGCTTTGGCCAGCCTCGGCAAAACGGTGACTCGGCAAAACTTAATTACCCTTATGTAGGAAAACGAAGTTCGCCCTACAAGAGTCATCCGAACTCCGAAGGGAGTTCGAAGGGTTGATTGGTCACAAAATAGGTGATATAAAAGTTGTAGACAACCCCATAACGATTTCCAAGACAGATAAAGAACATTAGTCGAACATATTTCAGCTAAATTCTGTACCCATGCTCCGTGAAGCGGTGATGATTTACGGCGGTTCCACGCGGTGTACTTATGGATGACGTTTCAATGCAGAAATTCAGGTTTAGTGCGTAAGAAAACATCGTTGTGAAAAAGATTTGTTCACGTTGGTTTCCACAAACTTCGATCAAGAAAGGCTCGTTTCGATTGGTGAAAAGAAACGCGCAAGAAATAGAATCGCAGGGCTGCTAAAGATATACATTAAATCGTGAATGGTGACGAATAATGGATCTATGCGTATGAGTCTGAAAGTAGTCGACTGTATGAGACTGTCGGGATTAACCAAATCCAACAAAAGTTGTCCCAACTTGAACCTCGAAGAAAATGCGAGCTCCCAAGCATCAGCTCAAGCAAAAGCGTTTATTAGCACTTTGTTTGTTTTTTGACGCCAGAAGAAGCCATTGATGCGTTTTGGGGGTGTCTCAAGTGGAGTGTCCAATTCACAGCTCCGAGACGGCCAATTGACATCGCCAAGACGGCTGATAACACAATTTGGGAATTTGGTGCGCAAAAGATCGATTGTGGTATGAGTTGTGTGGCATAGCGCACCATCCTCCATGAACCAGAGGTCCTCCAAATTCATGTCTCCAATTTCTGTAAAAAAAAGTAGGTTAACATGGCTCTGTAACGCCCACCGTTTAATTTTCGAAGAAAAAGGTTGCAATGAGCCACCACTCCACACCATCCGCGCCAAACTGTCACTCTGTGGATGCATCAGCTTCTTGACAAAACGTGCGAGTTTTTCTAGCCCCAGACGCGGCAATTTTGTATGTTAATGTTGAGATGAAAATTCGCCTTGTGAGAAAAGATGATTTTCCGCCCAAATCATCTTCTTTTCAAATAACGCACTGTTTAGGCTATACAACACTTTGGAAATAAGTGTCCAATATTTTCCAACGTTGTTCAAGCGTTAAGTGACTCCTTTCTTTCCGTCTAGGTATGACACTGACTTTATGTCAAGATTTCGATCGGTAAACAGCTGTCAGTGTCAAAATAACCTATGATTTAAAAAGAAACCCCACCCTGTATATAAATTTATCTATTTATCTAATTTTCGAAAATCTTCTTTTTAAAAGTCACGGTCTTGATTTATGGGCCACTACAAAATAAATTTATAATATAACTAGTGTACCCATCGAATTTTGTCCCGCCCAAACTTGGGTTTTTTTTATTAAAATAATTTCGAACATTCACGATTCCATCCAAATTCCAGATGACGCTAAATGTCAAGTACTTATTGAATGAAACACTTTCCAAGTTCAACTGAATTCGATATCCTTTATTAACATGGAATGTAAAGAAGTTGAGAGACTACGTTCTTCGTTTTATTGTCCGGGGCGTTAATAAACAAAGAAAAATTCAACATGCGAACATGCCCAATATAATGGGTCATGGGCTTGAAATAGAATGGGATTCGCCAATTTTAAGAAATACTTTATCAGTATACAGTACACGTCCAATATAACGAATACCCGATTTAACAAATGTCCAATATAACGAACGGCAAAATCTCTTCATTGACTTTTTTATATAACGAATTCAAATTAATTGTTGTCTTCCATTTAACGAATGATATCAATATGAGTTGAAACTATTTTCATTGATCAGCTGTAGCTGTAATCTTATCTCCCATCATTCTGCATACACAGATTCTCTTTGTTTTTTGTTCTTGGTACTGTTCTAGATCAGTTGTCATTTTTCACGCGTGTTTAAAGTTCTATAAAAAAAGTATTTAGCAATGGCAAGTAAGCGAAAGAGTTTTAAACTAAGGAGAATCTGTGGCTGAAATGACACCCAAAATATGCCACACAAATGCTGTGGAATACTTAAGGGCTTCTATACAATGGGCTTCAGAAAATAATGTAAACTGCACTAAAATCAATATCTTACAAGAGTTTATAGAGGAAGTACACAAAAAATCAATGAAAGCATCAAGAAACAAAAGAGTTCGTCAAGTTTTTCTCAAAAATTAATTAAAAAAAAAAAAACAAAATATTTTATTAATATCTACACTAATGGAAAAAATATTAAATTTATCCAGAAACTTTTTTAATTTATCCAAAAAGCTAGAAATTTTTGCACCACCAATAACGCATTTGCTTAAATCGACTACGTAAATATTTAAAATTTATTTAAATACTTTTTTAATTAAATAAAATATTAAAATATTTAAACAGAATTTATAAAAAATATATTAAAAATATGTACGAATTTTTTTAAATATCTTTCCAATATTTATTATTTGAAAATAAAACTATCGCTTATAGAAAAAATTAAAAAAAAATTTAAATTAAAAAATAATGTGAAAATATATATATAAAATATTTTTCATGAGCTGCGCCCAACAAATAACATTTGCTTGTAATTTTATTTTCTTTTTACTTTTTTCATTCTCTAATTTATACTATTTTTTACAGTTGGTGCAGTATTATGGCAACAAATGCCAAATGTCAAAAATAGTTTGGATTAGAGAAAGAAAATGTAAAAAGAAAATTAAAAGAAAATTAAAAGAAAAATATGCAGTCAAATGACAACCAGTGAAGACATTTGTCAGAAAATTTCCGGCTGTCACTCTAACCTTACATAATGTTATGCGATCGCCCATCGCACGCACAGAGAATCTTTGCCAAACATTCAGGCTATATTACCCTTGCTACATTAACTAAATGAGAACTATAAGAAACCTGCAACTGCAAGAAATAAACTGCAGGAACAGAGTGCGATGCTGCTGCTGCTTGGCAGCTGTATGGAATATGTGTGTCAGTGTGTGGCATAAATAAAATTTAAATACGGGAAAAAAACGAGTTGTAAGAAAAATATTTGATTTATTCACGTAAATATTTAAATGAAATATATACTCAGGAGTGGATAATGTTAATATGCGTTATTTCCCTTAGTGTTAATAAAAACTGAACTACTAAAAACTATATTTCTCTGTTTAAAACATTCATTCGATATAACGATTTAACGAAAAGGTTGGACAAGAAAATTTTTCGATTTAACGAAAAGGTTGGACAAGAAACCATTCGTTATAACGGACGTCTACTGTAATTAATACCACCAAAATTTAGACTTTTGGGTAACAATCAAAAGTACTGGGCTATCTCGATTACAACTTTAGCTTCAAATATCATTCACACAGGACACTGTGGATAAAAATTGTGGTTGTGGCATCGTGTTAACCAATATATTGTTAGTTTAAGCCTGTACTTACCTTTGCTTTAAGACATACGTAGCTTTTTTTATAAAATTCAAAGCATTTTAAGGTAATTATTTTTTACTGTTTTCCTCAAAAAACAACTTTGTTCTTCCGGGACAGGAAGACATCCTTTTTTCCTTAAAATATTTTTTGGATGATCTTGACAACCCCATGCAACTTTTGAGACGTCTTAGAATACGATCTTAATTTTTCAATACGCCCTAATGTGTATACGATATCTTATAAAAAACTTTTTTCAGTCTTCTTAAGACAGTGGAACTGTTGAAGATAGATCAACTTTGTTTTAAAGTTCCTCGTTTACCAATATTTTCAGCAATGCATTTTATATAAAACGCTTACCTATGGAAACCATGAAACCTGGATTTGTCATAGGATTTTTGATGTGACGAAGTTACGTTTTACCGCTCAGGTTTCCAAAAAAGTTGAAAATGCATTTTTTCAAAATTCATCGGCGTTGCATTATATTATTACTCACTGAGTTTAAGAGCTATGACTATAACAATGGTACAACCGTAAAGGTTTATTTGTTGACTTCATTACAAAAATAAAACAAAAATTCAAAACGTCATCGGGACGCGGTGGGAGCTGCTTAAGCAACACAACTGAAAATTTGTTACATGGAATTATTACTCGCTGAGTATTAGCGCCAGGATTAAAATATAATACACCAATAAAGAACTGTTCTAATGCCTCATAACAAAATTAGAAAAAAAATTTCTGACGTCAGGGGACACAGAGAGAGCCGCTCAAAGATCGAAAATGCAACATTGATGCAGCAGCGTTGCATTGAATTTTTACTGCCTGAGTATATAAGCTACGATAAATGTTTGGAAAGGAAAATAAAGGGTTTGTACTTGGCCTTACGACAAAAATAAAAAAAAAATCTGACATCGCCAGGTCGTGAATATAGCAGCATATGTAACAGAAATGTAATATCGTTGCATGGAATTATTACTCACTCAGGAAACGAGCTGCGGTAAATTTTGTTTCACGACAGTACAGATGTGTTATAACGCTTCACAACTTAAATACAAAAAAAATTCTTATCGTTATAATTCCAGGGTGGCAACCACATAATGCAGTAAAAATGCTACAACCATGAAAAAGGTTGCAGGGAATTTTTACTCTGTGACTACTGGTGTAACGGTAAGTTTTAAGGATCGAAAATTAAGGCGAAGTCTACGCACACATGACAAAAATACAAAAAAAAAATTGACGGCGTCATGAGGCCTCTCATGGAACCGCCTAATGTGACGCATATACATCACTTTTACTGGATTAACTGCATGTAGCTAAGGAAAAGTTAATGCACCAAGGAAAACCACAACCAATGAAGAAGCAAAATAAAAAAAGCAATAGAAAAAACAACATCAACAACAACATCAACCTTAACATCAACATCAACATCAACATCAACATCAACATCAACATCAACATCAACATCAACATCAACATCAACATCAACATCAACATCAACATCAATACAACATCAACATCAACATCAACATCAACATCAACATCAACATCAACATCAACATCAACATCAACATCAACATCAACATCAACATCAACATCAACATCAACATCAACATCAACATCAACATCAACATCAACATCAACATCAACATCAACATCAACATCAACATCAACACCAACATCAACATCAACATCAACATCAACATCAACATCAACATCAACATCAACATCAACATCAACATCAACATCAACATCAACATTCAACATTAAGATATGGCAGCTCAGTATTTTATGGTTTTGACATTAGCAGTAGGTCTTGTCAAAGCTCCTTACTCTACCTTCTTATTGTATCATGGTTTGCTGTTACAAGCGAAGCTTTAAACAAAACAAAAAGACTAAGTGACGAAGAGACACAAATGAAACCGAAACAACCATGGTAGAATAAGAGAAGGTAGACGCATTTCGGACTGCGCTCTCTTTCTTATAGCCAAAATTGTCAAAGTCAGCTGTTTTAAGAATGCTTGGAGTTTTTTAAGTGCTTGGAAAAAATTAATTAATTGGAAAAATTCAGAAACTGTCAGCAGTTTGCCTTTGTTTACATTTTGTCAATTTTCGCTTTCTCATCGCTTTCTAAACTCTTTCAAATTTTCTATGGGCTGTCAATTTCGTTTAGACAGTTGCGGCAGTCTGCATCTCTGAAATGCTTCTACCTTCTTTTCATTGTACCATGGAAACAAAGATTTGTTAATCGATCGTCGGATAACAACAAAAAATTCTCTACTTCGCATTCTTTTGCGCAGTTTGGCTTTTTTGCAAGCGAAGCGAACACTTCGATAACATTTTCGAAAGATAAATCACGAACAATGTCAATTTCTGTGCTCAGAATCTTGAGGCTGGTAAAACGTTTGTGTCCCATACTCGTACGCTATCTATTTGTGAGCAGTTTCATTTTGGAGAATGATCTACCTCCACTGCAATTGGTTACCATCATGGACAAGTATATGCGAAAAACTATTTCAGCATTTACAAAAGTTGAGCGAAGATTGCTCTCCATTACTATGCGATAAAGAAATTGTGCTCCAGATTCTCCGATTTTTCGTTCATAGAGCCTAGCAAGCTCGGCGAGTTGAAACAGCTCATTGCCAAAAGTCGATTCTACATCTTCTGGGTAACAATCAACAAGATTTTTCGCCTTTGCATTTAACTCTTCAGTTGTAATCGTTTGAAGATCATCAAAGAATCTGAACCTTTCGCAAACAACTTCATATGCTATGATTCTTTTTTATAACATAAGAAAATATGTTACTACCAGACTATTTGACTTAAAAGAAGTTCATTTTCTTAATTTAAAATTTCATAAACTTTTTCTCTTAATAATAGAAAAAATGTCCTTCCGTGTTCGTATGCAAGTATGCAACATAATATGAGCTAGCTGAGCTGGTTTTATTACGACATATACAGTACAATATACATCAAGAATCCACAAAATAATCGGGGCTTCTTTCTATAATAATTCTATTGAGTACTCGATTCGACATTGGATTTTTTAAAATTTTTTTTTCCATTTCTTACATGGATGGTGGGGGCCAGGGGCGGTTCCAGGAAAATATTTCGGGGGGGTTTCAAAAAGATTTATGTACGCTATAATACATAAATATAAATAAATACATATATATAAATTTATATACGTATACACGTTATACACATAGTATATTTATTAAATATGTAATCAGTAAATCAAATTTTACATGTTTTAGATTATAAAATGATATTCATTTTTTTTGGCTTTTTCGACATAATTTCGATTACATTTTCGCACGTTACTTCCACGTCACGATGAACGTTCAACAACGCCAAACCGTTCAATCGGTCTTCACTTGTCTCAACGCTCTAAGAGCGCTCTCTGCCCATAGCTGCACATGAGCTTCACTTAAGTTCGTTAAATTTCTCTCTCATTCTGCTGCATGACCAGATTATCATTCATGCCGTCTTCATTAAATATCATTCGTTTGCGAATATCGTGCATTCAACATTCAATAAAATCTACGCCTTTTCTGCATCCATTTTTTAAAAACCGAACCACGGGCGATGTGGACATAATTAGAATTTTCAACGAATGTTGAATTGAAAAAATTTTAGTACACATTGTCAAACAACGAGCAAGAGCTAACCCGTGACGGACGTGCTCACAAAAATTTTTGTTCAGTGTTCAAGTGTACAAACTATGACTCAAGCTCAAATTCAGTCTCAACTGACATTCATGAGGGATAATGTGTACCCTACTTAACGGTTTACAGATGCAGAGACTATGCATGGTCGATGTGTTATGAAAATATTTGTTAAATATCGGAATAAATTCGAATTATCTAATATATAAAAACGTTGGTGCGTATGTATGTAAGAGCATCACGGCTGAACTACTGAAGCTATCCACCTTTCACTCCATATTCATTCCATAAGATTGTTATGTCTACACTTCCGATACTATCGATACTGTGGGTTTTTCAAATTAACCCTGTGCGGTGTTTGCATATAAAGGGTGTTTTTTTTAGGGGTTTGTTTTTCGAATAGAGATAAAACTGGCATTTTGTGGTCAAATCTGGCAACTCTAATGTCATTTATGCTCAGTTTGGTTTGCCATTTCATCATGAATAGGTTGACAAAAGAACAACGCTTGCAAATCGTGCGAATTTATTTCGAAAATAATGGTTCAGTTCGCGAAGTTTACCGCAAGCTCCGTCCATTTTATGGTCGACATAATCGTCCATCAGAGCAATTAATTCGGTTAACCATGGGTCGTTTTCGCACTACGTTTACTCTATGTGATAATACGCATCCGCAGAGACGTCGAACAGTGCGCACCGAAGAAACAATTGCCGCTGTAGAGCAAAATGTTGAAGAGGACCCGAATGAATCGATTCGCCACCGTGCACAGCAATTAGAGCTTTGTCCATCAACTTTATGGAAGATTTTGCGCAAAGATCTTGGCTTGCGACCTTACAAGATCCAGCTTGTGCAAGAATTAAAGCCGCGAGACCATGCAATGCGTCGTGATTTTGGTGTATGGGCCGAAAATGAGATTGATCTCGATGCTGATTTTCATCGCAAAATTTTGTTCAGTGATGAGACTCATTTTTGGTTGAATGGCTACGTCAACAAGCAAAATTGCCGCATTTGGAGTGAAGAGAATCCACATGAGATCTTTGAGACGCCATTACATCCACAAAAACTGACTGTTTGGTGTACTCTATGGGCTGGTGGAGTCATTGGGCCATACTTCTTCCGAAATAATGCTGGAGAGTCAGTTACCGTTAATGGAAACCGGTATAGAGCCATGATAACCGACTATTTTGTCCCCGAATTGGATGGCATGAATGTGGATGAGTTGTGGTCCCAAAAAGACTGCGCTACATGCCACACAGCGCACGTCACAATCGATTTATTGAAGGAAACATTCGATGAGCGCATAATTTCGCGGAATGGACCTGTCAATTGGCCACCAAGATCGTGTGATTTGACACCATTGGATTATTTTCTTTGGGGATATGTGAAGTCGCTCGTCTACGCCAACAAACCAGAAACGTAAGGCGACTTGGAGGCCAACATTCGTGGCGTTATTGCCGACATACGGCCCCATATGCTCGAAAAAGTGGTTGAAAATTGGACCTGTAGAATTGGCTTTATTCGAGCCGGCCGCGGCAGCCACATGCCCGAAATCATATTTAAACATTAATGGCATAAAATTATCTTTCCAATAAAGCCAAATTGATGGACATTAAAACGATTTTCTTGTGTTTTATTCCAATTCGAAGTTCCATACTTCTAAAAAAAAAACCCTTTATTTGATCCGAAAAATGCGGTCTTTTTGTGATTTCAGGTTGCGGTTGCATGTATAACTGTTTGCAGCTACAGGCGCGATATCGCAAAAAACAAACAAAAACTGGAACAGAACTCAGTGTTTAAGCAATACGTGTAGAAACAGCTACAAACGTTTACAGCATAGGGGTGTGAATATTTAAAGAAAATTATAAAAAATCAATGTTTTTCTTTTTGGTACCCTTAGCCCACATAATAAACATCAGTACATCACATTTAAATACAGGTTCTTTTAGAATTTTGAGGGGGGGTTTGAACTCCTCAAGCCCCCCTCTGAATCCGCGCCTGGTGGGAGCCCTCAAGTGGTGGGGTCCTGAGGTCAGTGGCCTCCACGTTAATCCGGCCTTGGATGTACAATATAAATTCTTCCAATGATCCAGTTCGATGGTGAATTCGCCCTTGAATCTGTATAGTTGGTGTCAAGTGAAAAATGGGTGAGTAACGTTGGTTCATCAAAATGCAATATAATCTTATTTGAAACTAAATTAATTGACCTTATTTAGACGTCGGATTAAATAACCGTTCGACAACAATATTCGCAACAAATGACGTCATTTGAAAGCAACCGCAGTATATGTAGACATTCGTCAAGAAATGTATTGATTCTATTGGGTACCCGTGAAGCACAGAGCGTAATGGATTTGGTCATTGAGTCAACAGTGGTAATTTGACTTCGCCACCTTCACAACACAATCTTGGTGTCTCCGAAAGAAACTTTAGCTCATAACAATATTGGCAAATTACATCCATGGGTCATAATCAGCTATGGGCAGAGAGCGCTCTGGGAGCGCTGAGAGCAAGAACTGATAGCAAAGGCTTATGTAACAACACAAAATGCAACAACAAATCAAAGACAAAAGGAAAACACAGAAGCTTTAAATGTAGTGGTGCATATACGCGGTCGTAATCGTAACAAACGGCAATCGTTCGTTGTAGTCAACTGTGTTGTCATATTGGAGAACGGTACGATGTAATCGAACGGCACTTCTTCTCACTCGGCTATTGGCATTTGGTTCTTCATGACGATGCAGATCGCGATTGCACTGCTGTCTCAGTCGTTCACCAATTGCGTGTGCTTTTCTTTGCTCCTAAGTTCATCCTGCACAAATTCGAGACGATACCTACAAATAAAGACAGCTCAAATTGGATGATCTGTTTTTGAGTTATGCACGGTATTATGAATACCACTCTGTTTTGTTTATGTATAACATTAATTCGTAGTTATAATACACTTTATAGTATGTTATAACATCCTCAAACTAAGTCCTCAAGTCCTTATAAATATTAATCTTTAGTTAAAAAAAAATATTTTTTGTTACTTCTAGAATTGCAGGATTCTTTAACCTTTAAGCTTTTAACTGTGATCCTTTGGGACACTCGTACAAATGTTTCATTCCAAAAGCAATTTTAACAAAGACCGATAAAAAACATTTCGCCATGGATTAAAAGTGCAACGGAACAGATTTACTTGTCATTCTCTTTGTGCTCCGGGAGAACCCTTACTATTTGGATTTTTGTGCTGCGACTTTGTGATTTATATTCATAGCAATTTTTATCAGATACTTTTTTTTAAGTTTTTTCTTGTATTAGATACTCCAGGTGAGTCAGCATGAAAGAAAAAAGTTTCACCGCAAATAAACAGAACAAACATCAAATGTATTGTTTCAGCTACAATATTTCTGTGGTCATAAAAACAATGCAACTACTTTGCATTTAGTAAATATGAAACGAGATATAAGACACATCCCATCGTGCTCATATATGTTGCAGTGACGTAATCAACATGTATTTTTAGTTATTCAAAACGCAATAAAATAAATCAAGTTCTGATTTAAATCCATTCAACTCTGAATATTCGAGATAAACTTCTTACTAAAATTCTGCAAGAAGGATATGTACAATACACCCAAACATCCTATACAATTAAATGTATCATCTATGATTATGGATTCATTTTAAATATATACATTTTGTATTTGGTTTAATTCTTTTAAATTGAATTTATGTCGACAAAATTAAAGCTAACTTTTCTTTCACAATTAATTAAAAAATTGTTCCTTATATCATAGAAACTCATTTGTATGCATCAACATTAATTTATAAACTAATACAGACAAGCAACATTGCCAAATCTTCGGTGTATCATACGGACAGTAAAACAACAAAAACAATATCGCACATCATTGCAATTTCCAACTTAATATTAGAACGTATGTGTGGCTGACACATACGTATGCAATAAACATGCACATCTATTCCAAGCAGGACTTCTACAATATTTGGTATCTGCAATATTTACAAAGTTTCACTTAGGTGTGCTTGGCTCTATTTGGGGTATGTTGGTACATTTGTTTGTATGCCCAAAACATGCCGTACAATCAGACATGAAAATTTGTGAAGTGTTCATTGTTTTTGGCATTCATTACGCTACAACACTCTGCGTGTTATATTGTTCCTTAAATAAACAAACTTTTTTACAAAAACTTGCAATTAGTCAACGTCGTTATAAAAGATAAATCGTGTATGGTCAACAATAGAAATATTTTGATATTCTTTTTTATTTATGTCAAAAAAAGAAAAAAAAAAAATAATAATTAAAATAAAATAATAAAGTGATTTAATAAAATAATGATTTTTTAAAACTTGATTTTAAACCAGTTACATATTTTAACTTTGAAGCCCGGTAACTCATCTCGATTTTAAACAAAGTTAAGCTTGGTAAGTTTAAACTATACTTAAGGAAGTTAAACTTAGATTTTGACAGATAGTTTCTGAGTAAAAAAATATTTCTATGAATACATATTTCAATTTGATTTGACTTCAAAACTACCAAGCAACCATTAATGCAATGGATAACTTTAATTCTCTTTCTAGGGTGAGGTAAAAGAGGTGAAATAAAGGGTGTTTTTTAAGAGCTTGAGAACTTTGATGCTTCAAGAGTTGCTGGATTGTCGGCATAAGCCAATGACTTAACATACTCCATATAAAGTAATCGAGGGGCGTTAAGTCGCACGAACGAAGGGGTCAGTTAACAGGACCACTTCTGGAAATAATGTTGCCACCAAATTAATTTTGCAATTAATTATTGTTTAAGCGCGCTGTATTGGAAGTGCATCTTGTAAGGACGAAATGTCTTCGATGTTTAGCTGATTAATTTTTGGAAACAAAGAGTTAGTCAGCAGGGCTCAATAGCTGAAATTTACCTTAACGACAACTCCTTCCTCATTTCGATAGAAATAAGCACCGATGATGCCGTCAGCGTGTAAACCGCACCAAACAGTCAATTTTAATGAATGTAATGGTGATTCGTTAATGACTTGAGGATTGTCTTCGCTCCATATACGGCAATTTTGCTTATTGACGAAGCCATTTAACCAGAAATGAGCTTCATCAATAAGCACAATTCTTCAGTAAAAATGTTCATCTTCAGCCAGTTTCAAATTAGCCCAATTAGCAAAAATGCGACGTAAACGATGGTCATTTGGCTTTAATTCTTGCACGAGTTGTATTTTATAGGAACGTAAGCCAAGATCTTTACGTAAAATTTTCCACGCAGTCGAAGGGCAAAGGCCAACAAGCTGAGAACGGCGACGAATCGACATTTCGGCGTCTTTTTAAAAGCTTCGCGCTACAGCAGCAATATTCTCTTCGGTACGCACATTTCTTTATCTTGTTGATGGTTTTGAATCGAGAAGAGTAAAATTATTGCGAAAACGATCAATAACTGACGAATTGCTTGCTCACTCAACATAATCGACCGTAAAATGGAGGAAGTGCTCTATGAACTTCGCGAACAGATTTATTTTTTCAAAGTAAATTTCCACAATTTGGAAGCGTTGTTCTGAGGTTAAACAATTTATGATGAATTACCAAACCTTAAGCCCGTATGATACTTCATTAAATTGATCATTTTTTTGTCATTAAAAATGAAAATAGAGCAGTTCAAATAGTACTAATGCATAGATTCCATTGGTGTGAGTGAGTACGCATATAGTACGAATTGGAGAAAAAAATGTGGGACGGACTGCATTTTTAATGCATTGCTTTTGACGTTTCTCTCAATTCGCTCATCGTTAAGTTTCGATCAAATATTTGCTGTCAACTTCTTGTTTCAACACAACTTCACCCAAAAAAAATTTGTTGGTATTATTAACAATGTCAGTGTTGTTGAATTTATTTCAGAAAATATTATAAATATATATATGTTCTCGTTATTGAAAATAGTTTAAAACACTCAAATCTTTGTATTGACAAGATTTCTTGATGATTGTTTAGCAACAAGATTCTTGATTAGTTGAAAACAATTTTATTTTTATATATCAGAATTTTTTGCTGGTGTAGCTCCTTGCAAAAAAAAAAAAAATCAGCGCCAACTAGCAACGTCGCTGAACAGTCAAAATTGGTTCTTGCCACTGAATATGTTTCTATCCTATTCTCGCACAATAGACAAGAATATTGTTGTCTTGCCCACCCGCCACTTGTTTTCAGATTATAAAATTGGACAAAAAAATGAAGTATCATACGGGCTTTACTGAACAGGAATGTCAACACAGTTTGACCATATCAAACCATATCAAACCATACACAACAACCATCGAAACTTCTCATGCAGCTAAAAGAACACCCTGTACAATCGAGCGCATTGCTTTTTGTATGTTCTACTATTATGGCATCATTTTATAAATCACCGTGATGAAACGCAACGCTAACGCGGCGCATCACTTGGATTTAAAATTTGCATTTTATTAATCACTACGTTAACGCGTTAGCTATGTTACGTTACCACGGTGAACTGTCAGTCAACAACAGTTTAGGGTTGTCACATGTAAAATAAAACTAGCATCATTATTGCAAATCTTTGAAATGTTTAAGATTCACCAAATTCTGACTTGTTGGCAACTATATCAGCTGTTCTCTTCAGCCATCATTAAATTGAAATTGCAATATAAACGCCAAACACTGGCGTACCATTTGCTACCTGCGGTAGATTTTTTATTTCTTTAGCAACATTTCGAACTGTTGGTTCGTTGTTGCTGTCTTTAATCTATATTTAAACGATATATTTAAACATATAAGAATATATTAGTAAAACACATAGTTATTACCCTTTCAATGCCAACATATTCGTTCTAACGGCAGCTCAAGAGCAAGTGATGAAAGTGACAGTTCAAGTGAACGAATTTTAAGTGCTGCGTTTTATAAAATGCGAACTTTGTACTGTTTTCACTACGCTATTGCGTTACTCAACGCTTAAGATCACGGCGTGAAGCGTTGCGTTTTATAAATTGCGAATTTCAACAACGCAGCGTGAAGTTATGTGCAGGGATTTATAAAATTATGCTATTAGTCTACTTTGTACTGGTACTTCACGCAAGAGACATCGCAAGTTGAAAAATGTTAGTCAATGAACTCAAACTTTCAAATTTAACAAAATAATCGAAAGGATTTGTAATTGTTTCTGATCGGTCTCTAATCGGTCAACGGTGACCGGTACTTGGGAGACTTTTCCTTGTTAGTCAATTGTGATAGGGACTCATATACAGGGTGGGCCATCGGCTTTTCAATTTACATGTTATTTTGATACTGATAGCTTTTTTGCGCAAAAAAGTACTAAGCGTGTTTCCGTACACAATATCTAGTAAAAGTATAATAACCCAGCAGTTATTTTGGAGTCAATTGAAATAGTGAACTAGTTCATTTCTAGCGCAGTTTGCAGTAGTTCTGAAAAAGTACAAAAGGCGTTCAGTGTAGAACAGTTATTTTTGTTTTTGTTTTCAAAAGTATTGCTGAAAAAAATAAACGCGTTCTGGCTACTTTTTAAAATTTGCTGCGCACAAGAAAGAATAATAAAAAAAAAAATGTTTATAGACAAAATGTTTTCTGGAAAGTGGATGGAAAAGATGGTACAAATGAGATCTTTAGGACCTTTCCATTGCACTAAATTCTTACACTTTTGATATGTTCACTTTAAAACTAGTTAAAAAAGAACCACTTTCAGGCTACTCCGAAAGCAACCAGTCTAAAAATGTTCCTAATGCAACTAGTTAAAATATAGGGAAAAAGAAGTGTTTCTGGGGACAATTGTCTTTTCCTATGACATCAACCCGCAAAAAGCGTCAGTTCGTTCAATGTTAAAGGGTATTGCAGTGAAACTAGTACTGGTCCTTTTTGGAACTAGTTCAGAACTATTTCAAATTTGGTCCACTTTTCTGCTGGGAAAGTTCAAGCTGAGAGAGTAAAATGAAATTTGAGAATAATGTCAAAAGTACGGAAACGACTTTTAGCTAGTTTCAAGCACAAAAACAGCTGATTGCCTATAAAACGTAAACAAGGCCAAATTAATTTACGCCAATGGTCAATCATCAGCTTTCACATTAATTTATTGTGTATTTATTTATATTTATTTGTGACTAGCTGGTACCCGTCTCAAACTCACACCCCTATTCTGGCGTTGAAGTGACAATAGACTGTCATTGAAATTTTGCCACCGACCGTGTTATGCACTTGTTATGCATTCCTGTTATTTTATTCTACATCAAAGGTGACACGGAGAAAGCTTATTAAATTCCCCACACGATAGTAAGAAGCTGTTTTACTTTATTAATATGTGCCAAAATATTTATTGTAAAAAATATAAATTGTAGACAAACAGAATATTTTAACGAAAAAATGTAAGTTAATAAAATCTTTAATTTTTGCATATTTTAGACATTTTCTTATAATTCAGGAGCAAAATATTCGAACGTACAACTGCAGAACAACTGCAGTTTTATGTTAAATTCTGCAAGAAGCATCCCGAACTGCAGGCTTGTTTATTTATTAATTTTCAACAAAGTCTTCTTAGCATCCGGAATGTTTCCGTAAACAGTGATTCCTGCATAGAAAAACTATTGGTTGTATCTCTCAAATGGCCTTCGCCTATTTATTTTATTATTTCTTTCGGCAAGAATGGACGAATATATTATTATAAATTATTTTCTCATTGCTTATTTGTATACCCCTACGTTTAAAAAACGTAAACGGGGTACATTAATTTTGTCACTCCTTTTGTAACGCCCATAAGGAGGCGTGGCAGGCATAGAAAAGTGTATATATTCTTGATCAGCATCACCACTCGCGTCGATTTAGCCATGTCCGTCTGTCTGTCCGTCTGTCTGTCTGTCTGTGATCACGATTACACCCGTAATTTTCAAGCTTTCACCACAAAATTCGATATTTAAGCTTGTATCTAAAAATAAAGATCAAATTCAAAAATGAGCCAAATCGTATGAAAATCACGCCTACCTCCCATACAACGTGACTTTATCAAAACGGTAAAATCTCCTACAATTCCACAAAAATAATTATATGGACTTGAAATTTGAAATTTAATATACACTCTGAGTATGAAATTCAACCAAATTGGATGACAACCACGCCTACCTCTCATACAAAGTGACTTTTTACAAAAAGGTAAAATTTCTTTAAACTCCAAAAAAAAAAATCAATATATGGACCTGAAATTTTGCATATGAACTTTGATATGTAATATGTACTTTTTGTATGAAATTTAACCAAATCGAGTGAAAACCACACCCACCTCTCATACAAAGTGACTTTATCAAAAAACAAGAGGGAATATTTTCTGTTAAAACTATGACGAAAATGTTTTTACAAATAAACATTTTTTTTGACTGCTTAAGACTTTAAATACCTCGGTTGGGACGTAGGGGTATTTTAACTTCGGCCAAGTCAAAGATCTTTTCTTAATAGTTTTTTTTTTATTTTTCGCGCAATTTAACAATTTATAGTTTTTAAGATTTTACAAAACACCCAATACTAAAGAAAAAGCGTTTCAAAAATTCGCTTGTCACCTGCTCCCTAGGTGATGACAGCTAGCAATGACAAATTTAATTTTTTGATCTGTCACTTATCTGCTAGAATAGAAGAACATGACAATAGTCATTCCCCACACTTTGTCACGATTTTGTCACTGTCACTTCAAAGCCAGAATATGGGTGTCAGTCTCAATCTCAATCTCAACCTCTATCTCTATCTCTATCTCAGTCTCAGTCTCTATCTCTATCTCTATCTCTATCTCTATCTCTATCTCTATCTCTATCTCTATCTCTATCTCTATCTCTATCTCTATCTCTATCTCTATCTCTATCTCTATCTCTATCTCTATCTCTATCTCTATCTCTATCTCTATCTCTATCTCAGTCTCAATCTCAATCTCAATCTCAATCTCAATCTCAATCTCAATCTCTATCTCTACCTCTACCTCTATCTCTACCTCTATCTTTATCTCTATCTATATCTCTGTCCATCTCTATCTCTATCTCTAAGTGGAACAACTCGTGTAAATTGAGGCCGATAACCAAATTTCGAGGCTATACTACCTATAATTCCAAAGTAATTCGATATCGTAAATTTGGGTTGCATAGGAGGTGCCACGCCCCCTTATTCAATCGAAATCAAACATAGCCTATAATTTGCGCGGAATTGCAAGCAATAAGCTGACAAAATTTTATTGCAATCGGATGATCGGTCTTGCTGCGGATAAAGGACGAACAAATATACAAACAAATTTTAATTTTTATACATATATTAGATTTGTAATTCACTATTTGTAAATTTATTTTCCGCCGCACGGCATAAACAAGCAAAAAATTTAATTTTGATATTTTCTTGTTCTTCTTGATGCTTGTTCTTGTAATGCTCGAAAAAATTTTTCCAACACACTTCTAGCAACTTTTGAGCTCGATCGAGCGCTTTTATGCATATTTTTCTTCTTCTCCCTTTGAGCTAGAAAAAGTACGGAAACACATTCTATCTCATACAAATAATTATATGTGCATAAATATTTCTTTGCATTTTTCCTCCATTTGGAATAGTACAGTATTTTTATGTATGCAGTTTGTTTTTGTAATTCGTTGATATTGTTTACCAAATTTTAGCATGCAGTTCGTTTTCTATTTAATGTACCGTTACATGAAAAATGTGTCGGTGCATTGAATGATCAGTAGTAAAGAATTATATGTGCATAACGCATTTAATTGGTGTGTGGTTTTTTAATTGATAGCTTCAAGTGCTCGCATTGGAAATAATTGTTGCGAAATACAAGGTAAGGTGTTTTCCTTTTAAAATCAATAAAGTTAATTTAATTTTATTATTAAAATAATTATTAAGTTCCTCGCGGAACGAGCCTTTCTGAACATGACCAGGGAATAATACTGGGAATGAGTGAAAATGGAGCTGAAATAAAAGAAATAGCCAAAAAGCTTAATAACAACAGGAACACAATAACAAATTTTTTAAAATGTCCTAGTAGTTATGGCACAGCTAGACGGAGTGGTAGGAAAACCAACATCGACACTCGGTGTAAACGAATAATTCAACATCTTGCAGTAGTGGAAGCAATGAGTAGCGGACAAATAAATAGTCAGATGGGGCTTAACGTAACAAGAAATAGAATAGTTCAAATATTACATGAAAATCCTACAGTAACACATACTTCCATGACGCGACAACCTAACCTTTTGCCTCGACATATTAACGCACGTTTGCCTTCGCTACCAAGCACCAATTTTGGGATAAGGAATGGCGTAACGTTATCTTCAGTGACGAAAAAAAAATTCAATTTTGATGGGCCTGATTGTTACAAGAAGTATTGGCAGCATAAGGATCAGTTTCGGCGCACCTGCCACCTGTGTGTCCATGGGGGAGGATCGGTGATGATCTGAGCTGCGTTTTGTTATGAAGGGAAGACGCCAGTGTGTTTCATATCAATATAAATGAATGCTGAAATAAATGTACGTTAGTTTATTAGACAATGAACTAATACAATTTGCCGGCCAACTTTATGGTGATAATTGGACTTATCAGCAGGATAATGCGCCAATACACTGTGCAAAGCATACAAACGATTTTTTTACAGCCAGAAATATACCATTTCTACAATGGCCAGCAATAAGTCTAGACTTAAACCCCATCGAGGATCTCTGGGAAATCCTCTCTGGATAAGTATATAAGAATGGAAGGGAATTTGAGACAGATAGAGAGTTAAAAATAGTAATAGAGCAAGAATGGCAGAATATCAGTCCACCCCCCCCCCCTAAAATCATTCATTAATTCTATGCCATTCCGGCCCAGCCAAGTTATTTTAAAAAAACGAAAGCATACAAATTACTAACATGAAATTTTATTTAATTTTTTTATTATTAAGCTTGAAAATAAAGCCAAAAAACACATATACTTGAGTTGTGCACACATAATTACTTACTATGAAAAAATTCTTTATATTCAATTTTTATTAAATTTAAAGGACGATTGAATAAAGTCGTTGTTATGTTATGTTACTGTTGTCATAAACAACATAACTGCAAAAGCAGAATTTTGAAACATTTTTATTTTAGCGCAAAAACAATTTGACCAATGGTGCACATATAATTATTTGTATGAGGTAGCAGCTTACAAGTTACTACAATCGACTACGGAAACAGACCTACTATAAACTCAGTATAATAGCTTCGTGGTACAAAATATGTCGCTTTACGCTTGAACATTTTTAAATATTCAGCCCTATTCAAGGAATCGTCGTAATAAAGCTACGAACGTAAGCCTATACTACGAATCATAAAATTGCTATACTAGGATCCGAACAAAACAAAGTGGAATGTTGCCTAATTGAAATTAAATTTCAAACTATCGAAAACATCTGTTTTTGACCAGAGGCATGAAATTTAAAAATAAAATGGGATTAATTGAAGTGTTAAGTTAAAAGATTTTCAAATAAGAAGTGATTAAAAATTAATTCCATTGCAATTTAAATGTTTGCACTGCATGAGGAGGATATGCTACAAAGAATAGCTATGAAAGTTCAGCAAAAAGTATTGCGAGATTACAGCGATCCTTCTGAAATGAATAACGAAATGTAGAAAATGCGCGTTCCAAAGTATTTGGGAGGGCTCGACTTGGTAGATGGAAAACTATCAACAGCAACCACGCAACTGACGGTGAAAGCCGACGTTTTTCTTTCGATAGGAGTGCATTCGATCTGTGTCGAAATTGCGGCACTCATCATCGAGAAAAATCGTTTCAAATATGTCAACTAATTCCATAAACTTGTTTTAACTATCAGGCATGCCGCGAATCGACTCCAGATTAGATTTCTTCCCGCCGTAAAGAATTGGCCAGTTTTCAAAATAAGCATTTTTACAATACAAAAATGTGTGTCTTCAAAATCCATTCAATACACTTTCGGGAAATTTCGACTCAAGTTTGGGGTTGTTTGACATGTGTTGCCATTGGTGTAAAGAACGATTTCAACGTTTGAATAAGAAACGTTTCATTCCATTTAATTCATTAAACTGATCAAACGCGTGTATTGGTTTCTATTTCTGATTTTGTACCTACATAAACAGAAAAAAATTACATATTTTCCTTTATGCAGCTTATTTTGATAGAATAAACCACATTTCACTTTAAAATTTCGACTTCCCAATGAATTCCTACGCTGCAAAGCTGTCGTAAGAAAGCCGAGAAAAGAACTGTCAAATGATGATGCGTTCGGAACGTGGAATGTCAATGTTACGAATTTCGAATACGACGTAACGATTCGGATCGTAGAATAAAACTTTACGAATCCGAAAGAAAATCACAGCTACGACGGATCCTGGATATGGCTGATTAGAAACTTTCTTTCAAAGTGGATGCTGTGCTGCCGAACAATGCAAATTTTAAAAAGAAATATAGGTCAAACACACTGCTCCTGAAGCAACTTCAAGTTGACCTAAAATGGCAACGTAAAGTGAATGTCTCCAAGTGTTTGTAATGTTTTTCTGATGAAATATCACTTTGAATTAAAATCCCAGCTGATTTCGTTTTGAAAATATCTCAATTTTTGCATTTTAACGTGATTGAACCACCTTGTACATTAGACAGCGCAATATATTCAAGTATAAAACTGTTTATATATGTATGTATGTATGTATGTATGTATATATATATATAATATACCTAAGTGTGTGTGTGTGTGTGTGTGTAAAATATTGAGAATTGGGATATTGTTTCCACACCATCTACTGAGATAAATATCGCGGCGCGTTTTTTTTTTAAGTGGTATCCTCTGTAGGCCTACTCCACTATCCCGTCTCGTCCATAAATTACGTAATCACTTTTAAACTTAAATTAGGTCAAATTGGACAGCCTCTAAGAAATATAAATCTATCATTTATTACAAATGTTGCGAAGTAAATGTCACTGCAGCATTTTTTAAGCGACTTGAGTATGAAGAATCTTCGGTAAGATTAATTTTAAATCTCTCCCAAAACTTGTTAAATTCCCTGTGAATCGACTCTCCAGCCTGCTCTGACCACCTCGTTGGGTATCGTATCTCTTGTTGGGCGGGAAAAAACATTGATTTGGGCCACAAAGTTGAAATTAATGGCTAAAAATGATCAAGGAGAGATCTTTGAAGGCAATGCATGCAGACAACTTTTAAAGGAATCTGCAAAACTTAATGACCCCGATATTTATGAAACGGTTGGAACTTATGCCTTGAAGCCCTTTGAGTGTGCTTTTCAGACAATGAATAAAATTGTAGATTCTTGTTTTATAACCAAAAAAACCGATTTAACCGATTTAGATAAAAATTTGATAACTTTTCGCAAAGCTATTGAGAGTACTGGTGTCTCGCAGACGATAAAAATACATGTTATATTAGATCATTTGAAGGATGCTATTATAAAACTAGAGTGAGATGGTTTGGGATTGTAGTCGGAGCAGGCTGGAGAGTCGATTCACAGGGAATTTAACAAGTTTTGGGAGAGATTGAAAATTAATCTTATTGAAGATTCATCATACTCAAGTCGCTTAAAAAATACTGCAGTGACATTTACTTCACAACATTTGTAATAAATGATAGATGTATATTTCTTAGAGGCTGTCCAATTTGACCTAATTTAAGTATAAAAGTGATTACGTAATTTATGGACGAGACGGGATAGTGGAGTAGGCCTACAGGAGATACCACTTAAAAAAAAAACGCGCCGCGATATTTATCTCAGTAGATGGTGTGGAAACAATATCCCAATTCTCAATATTTTACACACACACACACACACACACACTTAGGTATATTATATATATATACTAGCTGGTACCCGACGCGTTGCTGTCGTAGCGGAAATAATTTCTATCTCTATCTGAATCTCAAACTCAGTCTCAATCTCAATCTCAATCTCAATCTCAACCTCAACCTCAACCTCAATTTCAATCTCTATCTCTATCTCTTTTTCTATCTCTATCTCTATCTCTATCTCTATCTCTATCTCTTTCTCTATCTCTATCTCTATCTCTATCTCTATCTGTATCTCTATCTCTATCTCTATCTCTATCTCTATCTCTATCTCTATCTCTATCTCTATCTCTATCTCTATCTCTATTTCTATCTCTATCTCTATCTCTATCTCTAACTCTATCTCTATCTCTATCTCTATCTCTATCTCTATCTCTATCTCTATCTCTATCTCTATCTCTATCTCTATCTCTATCTCTATTTCTATCTCTATCTCTATCTCTATCTCTATCTCTATCTCTATCTCTATCTCTATCTCTATCTCTATCTCTATCTCTATCTCTATCTCTATCTCTATCTCTATCTCTATCTCTATCTCTATCTCTATCTCTATCTCTATCTCTATCTCTATCTCTATCTCTATCTCTATCTCTATCTCTATCTCTATCTCTATCTCTATCTCTATCTCTATCTCTATCTCTATCTCTATCTCTATCTCTATCTCTATCTCTATCTCTATCTCTATCTCTATCTCTATCTCTATCTCTATCTCTATCTCTATCTCTATCTCTATCTCTATCTCTATCTCTATCTCTATCTCTATCTCTATCTCTATCTCTATCTCTATCTCTATCTCTATCTCTATCTCTATCTCTATCTCTATCTCTATCTCTATCTCTATCTCTATCTCTATCTCTATCTCTATCTCTATCTCTATCTCTATCTCTATCTCTATCTCTATCTCTATCTCTATCTCTATCTCTATCTCTATCTCTATCTCTATCTCTATCTCTATCTCTATCTCTATCTCTATCTCTGTCTCTATCTCTATCTCTATCTCTATCTCTATCTCTATCTCTATCTCTATCTCTATCTCTATCTCTATCTCTATCTCTATCTCTATCTCTATCTCTATCTCTATCTCTATCTCTATCTCTATCTCTATCTCTATCTCTATCTCTATCTCTATCTCTATCTCTATCTCTATCTCTATCTCTATCTCTATCTCTACCTCTATCTCTATCTATATCTCTATCTCTATCTCTATATCTATCTCTATCTCTATCTCTATCTCTATCTCTATCTCTATCTCTATCTCTATCTCTATCTCTATCTCTATCTCTATCTCTATCTCTATCTCTATCTCTATCTCTATCTCTGTCTCTATCTCTATCTCTATCTCTATCTCTATCTCTATCTCTATCTCTATCTCTATCTCTATCTCTATCTCTATCTCTATCTCTATCTCTATCTCTATCTCTATCTCTTTCTCTATCTCTATCTCTATCTCTATCTCTATCTCTATCTCTATCTCTATCTCTATCTCTTTCTCTATCTCTATTTCTATCTCTATCTATATCTCTATCACTATCTCTATCTCTATCTCTATCTCTATCTCTATCTCTATCTCTATCTCTATCTCTATCTCTATCTCTATCTGTATCTCTATCTCTATCTCTATCTCTAACTGGAAAGACTCGTGGAAATTGATAACCAAATTTTGAGGCTGTGCTACTTACAATTCCAAAGTTATTCGATATCGCAAGTTTGGCTTGTATGGGCGGAGCCACACCTCCTTGTTCAATGACGTCTCAGTTTTCTAGTAGAAGAATATCACCCAATATTAATTCCATACTGAATTTCGTTGTTAAACGACATTTAGTTCCAAAGCTATCTGATATCAAAAATTTAAAGTGTATGGGCGGAGCCACACCCCTTTTTTCAAAACCCATCCCAGTTTTATAGTAGATATATCACCAAGTGGCAACTCCATACTGAATTTCATTATTATACGGCATTTAGTTCCAAAGCTATTCGATATCATAAATTTTAATTGTATGGGCGGTGCCACACCCCTTTGGCCTATACTGGCTCAATTTTGCAAGTCGAAAGACACGACTAAATAGAACGTTCTAACCGAGTTTCATTAATGTGTGACTTATAGCTTGAAAGTTATACTGAAAATTTGGCTGAAAAATTGCCACGCCCCACATTCAACGCCCATAAAATTTTACGTGTGGAACGGCTCTTGTAAATTGAGATAGAACACCGAATTCCGATACTATGCGACCTATAACTTCAGAGCTATTCGCTACCGTAGATTTGGGTTGTATGGGAGGTGCCACGCCCCCTTATTTTAGGGGGATGAAAAATAGATGTTGTTCGATTCTCACCCCTGACTAATATCCTCGCTAATTATCACGAAAATCGGTCGAGCCGTTTCGGAGGAGTTCGATCACGCACCCCGTGACAGAAGAATTTTATATATTAGATACATACATACATACATACATACATATATAAACAGTTTTATACTTGAATATATTGCGCTGTCTAATGTACAAGGTGGTTCAATCACGTTAAAATGCAAAAATTGAGATATTTTCAAAACGAAATCAGATGGGATTTTAATTCAAAGTGATATTTCATCAGAAAAACATTACAAACACTTGGAGACATTCAGTTTACGTTGCCATATTAGGTCAACTTGAAGTTGCTTCAGGAGCAGTGTGCAAAGCCAGCAACTCAACCTTAGCTATTCTATCCTGAGGAGAATTATACATTTAGACTTCGGCAGGTTGAATTAACTCAGAAATTGACGGCAACTTACCATCCGCTTTGATATCGCTTCTCTGTATGACCTTTGGAGCAACTGTAAATGTCGGCGATTTTAGTAAAAAAAAATCATCTTTTCGGCTGAGGCGCATTTTAATTTTTGAGGCTACGTTAACAAGCCAATTGGCGTATAAAGGCTCGGAAAACCCACGCTTAGTCACGTATTTGTAGAGAACCTAATGCACCTTGAGCATGTGACTGTTTGGTTTGATTTTTGTATATTTCTTCGAAAATGAAGACCTTAATATCGATACGGTGAAAGGAGAGGATTACAGAGACATGCTTACCAAATTTTATTGGCATCACATTAAAGAATTGGATGTGAGCGAGCACTGGTTTCAACAAAATGTAGCGTGCATGCCACACAAGTCATCTTACAATTTATATTTTGCGCACTTGTACAATAATCATTTAATCAGCCGTTTTGGTGATGATAGTTGACCTCCACAGGGTTCGAATAATTATGAAAAAAGATCCAGGCATCGATTAGCTCGAATATTTGGAAGTTTAAAAAACCAGTTTAAATTTAATAATTAGTAAATTTAAAAACTTAAATACGTTTTTAGGGGGTCTACTAGTCTGAAACTTTCAAAATATTGATTATTTTTTCGCATTATTTTATAGTTTATACTTTCAAAAATAACAAATTAAAATTCCAAGGTCTGGTCTCTAATAGTATTTGTGCTACATCGTTCCAAAGTGCAGCTGCTCATCTGTTAGAAGTGCACGTTGCTTGAGGGCCGCACAGTGGTTTCATCCCCTATTAGAACACATGCAAAATATTTTGCAATCCACCAAAAACTACGCCTACCTCCCATATAACACAAAAATTTAAAACTATATTCTTTCTATTATTGAAGCTATATCAAACCAAGTCAATCAAGAATATAGAATATATATGTGGATTTAAAAAAAAATTAATTGCCTGCCATAAAAAATTTCCACAGCATCACTGTGTGCCGTACCTGAGTCATTGTTCGGGCACTGTCGTCATTGTAAATAATCATAATAACATTGGGGATGCCATTGTTGACCAGGAGCTTTTCGTAGAAGATGAAGGTGAATTTTATGGGCCTGAAATAGCAGATTAACTCTAGGTATGATATTGGAGACTCAGGAGATAACTTTCTATAAATAAAATATCTTCGTTGAAAAAATTTAGTGTATATTCATTATTTATACTCGAATGCAATACTATGCAATACTTTTAGTTTTTAATTCCCAAAAACCACTCTTATTTTCGGGCGTCACACTAGTCGTCCCCCTTATAAACCCTAATAACATCAGTTAAAAACAAAAATATGCTGCGATTATTCATATTTGTCAAATAGGCTCAATAGAATCAAAACTACATATTATTAGTAAAGGTATTGCATTTTTATGATAATATTCAATTGAAAAATTTGTTATTTTAATCGTGACAATAGCATTCGTCTGGCGGTGGCGTCCGTGGCGTAGTTGGTTAAAGTGCGTGGCCGCTATGTCAACGAACCTGGAGAACCAGGATCGAACCCTAGCAGCGACAGAAAATTATTTGAATTAAAATAATTTTTCTGTATGGCCGCCACCTCTCTGCAGATAATGGCAAACCTCAGAGAGTAATCAAAATGCCATATAAAGCTTCTTGAGAACGAGAACATTCCGTTTATCGCCGTTCGGAATCGGCGTTAAGCCTGTAGGTCCGTTTCTCGGTCAATTGTGTACACTGAGGGCTAAAAATATTAAATTTATCCAAAAACTTTTTTAATTTATCCAAAACGCGAGTCATTTTTGCACCAATAACGCATTTATTGAAATCGACCACGTAAATATTTAAAATTTATTTAAATACCTTTTTAATTAAATAAAATATTAAAATATTTAAACAGAATTAATAAAAAATATATTAAAATTATGCAGGAATATATTTAAATATCTTTAAAATATTTACTTTTTGAAAACAAAACTATCGCATTTAAGGAAAATTTATATAAAAATATTGAAATTGAAAAACAATTTATTTGAATACTTCCCACGAGCTGCGTCCATATCAAACGCCATTTAGTGGGAAATTTTTTTTTTTCTTTTTGTGAAAATATGATTTTTGAGTCCAGTGGTGAGTGCGATGCATGATGAAATTATGTAGAGTGGAGTGACATTCTTGAGAAAATACCGAGTTGTCACTCCACCTTACATGAATTCATCGTGCTTCGCACTCACCACCGCACTCACAAATCATATTTGCCAAATATCCACGATATATTACCCTTGAAATAATAACTAAATGAGAACTATAAGACCTTCAACTGCTGGTGCGAAGAACCAGATATGTGTGTCAGTGTGTGGCATAAATAAAATTTAAATACGGGAAAAAAACGAGTTGTAAGGAAAATATTTGATTTATCCACGTAAATATTTAAATGAAATATATACTCAGGCGTGGATAATGTTAATATGCGTTATTTCCCTTAGTGTACAAACTTAATAACACGCACAACACAATTGATCATAAGAAGCTAGGTCAAAGTCCTTTCAAGGGCTCAAATGGCCAGTTATTTATTTATTTATTTATAGCATTCGTCTATTTGTATAAATTCCATAAATATCATAAATATGCGCTGCTCATGTCACAAGTGTTAGATTGCTTCAGGCAGACAGATGAATTTTCCATTTGCTTGAACAAAAATAATTTTAATAGCCTTGTTTAAATTGAATGTTTTTAGTTACTTTCAGCAAGAGTTAAGCTAACACTAAAATTTCAATTAAACTCAATTTGAAGTTGTTTTTTATTTTATTATTTGCGACAACTTTTATGCAAATTCAGACAAAGTATTTTCGAATAACTATTTATCTTTTTCAGCTTTTTCTGCAATAGTGCAAATAGTATTGAATATTTTGTCATATTATCAGTTTTGCATAAATTTAATGGTCTATAAAAGTGGATTTGCATTGTTTTACCTATTCGTATGATGCTCTACTTAATTGGTGTACACAAAACATGCAATAAAAATTGCATTGTATAAATAATGTGAAAAATTAAAATTTTGAAAAGTATTGCGAGCTTTTGGCCACCCTTAAATTGAGGAATTTAAAACTTTCATCAGAAACAAAAAAAAAAAAAAGGAGTTGGCTGTGCCGTGGACACACCCGTAGGTTTTGACGTGGCGGTAATTTTTTATACTCCTATTTCATGTCCAAACTCTTGCTTTAATCCATGACCAAATTCTTGACTTAATCTAACAACAACTTAAGTGTTGTTGTTTCTTACATGTTTTTGATGTTGATGTTGATGTTGATGTTGATGTTGGTGTTTGTGTTGGTGTTGGTGTTGGTGTTGGTGTTTTGGTGTTGGTGTTGGTGGTGGTGTTGGTGTTGGTGTTGGTGTTGGTGTTGGTGTTGGTGTTGGTGTTGGTGTTGGTGTTGGTGTTGGTGTTGGTGTTGGTGTTGGTGTTGGTGTTGGTGTTGGTGTTGATGTTGGTGATGGTGTTGATGTTGGTGTTGGTGTTGGCGTTGGTGTTGGTGTTCGTTTTGGTGTTGGTATTGATGTATATGCGTCACTTTAGGCGGTTCCATGAGAGGCCTAATGACGCCATACATTTTTTTGGTTTTTATCATATCAAGTCCTCACCTTCATTTTCTATCCTTAAAATTTACCGTTACGCCAATAGTCACATAGTTAAAATTCCATGAAACGTTTTTTCATGGTTGTAGTTTTTTTACTGCATTATGTGGTTGCCATCTTGAAATTATGACGATAAGATTTTTTTTCGTATTTTTGTTGTGAGGCGTAATAACACTTCTATGCTGTCGTAAAACAAAATTTACCGTAGCACTCTCATAAAATAAATTACCAAAATGTAGCCAAATCGACGAAAACCGTCGGAGATATAGCATTTTTATTGACTTGTGGACGGTAAAAGGGTGTGTGACAGAAATTTAAACCATCTCGTACTTGACAAAATGTACTGCTGAAATTTCAGCTCTATCCGCTCAGTAGTATTGGGACATACAGACAGCGTTTTGCTTTTTATATAAGGTTTTCCAATAGAGACTTAACAACTTTAAATTAAATTTCTGAACGCACCCTTTCACTAATCATCAAACTGTCACTGTCAATTTATTCAGTAAACTCAAAAGTTTTGCCAAGGTGAAGTATACAAACGAACAACGTATGCAAATTATAAAAATTTACTACCAAAATTCGGAGTTGGTGATCGCAACTTTAAGCTTTAACTGTAGTTTTCGGTCGTAATTCTCACCCTAGTAGACAGACAATAACAAGTTTAATGCAAAAATTTGAGTCTACATATTCGTTGTGTTACGTTACCGTGCCAGTGAGACAACGTGTTGGTCGAAAATATCGCTGCCGTTCAGGCGTCCGTAGCAAACGATACAAAACAGTCAATTCCGCGTTCTCAAGAATTGGGCATCGCCCAGACCACTTTATGGTGTATTTTGCGTAAGGATCTTCGTTTACACCCACACAAGATCAAGCTAACTTAAGAATTGAAGCCGATGGACCATTTGAAGCGACGTATGTTCTCCGATTGGGCTCTGGAAAATATGCGCCAAGATGATGAATTTTATCGCAAAATCATCTTCAGTGACGAAGCTCAATGGGTTCGTCAATAAGCAAAATATGCGTTATTGGTCGGGTGTAATACACATGTGCTTAATGTATCACTACTTCATCCATAAATAATAACTGTTTGGTGCGGTTTGCATGCCAGCGGCGTCATTGGACCATATTTTCTTCGTCAAAGATAACGATCGTAACGTTACTTTGAATGGCAATGATATGAATATAGATTATTAGTTATTACTTTTGATTGGTAAGAGATACTAAGATAACTTTTTCTAATAAACTATTTTTTTGAGCTTTTAAATTTATTCAAAAATATAAAAGCACAATACTGAGAAAAAAAACCTTAAAAATCAAGGGGTAGCCTTGTTTTTTGAATCACAAAAGTGGTTTTTAATTTTTGCATAAAATTTAAACAACATTCGCTTATAAGTCTTAAAGCTTTTGAAAATTTGTGAATTTGAATTTAAATTATTTTTACAACAAAAACAATTCTTGAGCCTTTTTTTGAGGAAAACTCCAATATTTTAGAACTTTTTTGAAAAAAAATATTTAAAATATACTATATACTCAACTAACGGCATTTTTGCAATAAGGTTTTCATAGTATTTTGATGAAGCTTTAAGAAAAAAAAAATTTAACAAAATGTAGCTATAAAAAAAGAGCGGAGATATTTGAATCGAAAGTCACAAAACTATATTTCTGATTATTTTTTTCTCATTTTTGAGCACGATGTTGCATTAAACATATAATTGTAGCAAAATTTTTCATAGTTTTCAAGATATGTTCATGTTTTTGATGTCAAAATAACGGATATTTAATTTAATTTAATTTCAATTTCAATTTCAATTTCAATTTCAATTTCAATTTTCAATTTCAATTTCAATTTATTCAAAAAATTATATTAGCATACAAGATAGGCTCTTTTAAATGCAACAATTTAGAATATTCTAAGTAAAACTTACAACTACAAATTCAAAATTAAGAATTCAAAATTAAAAATTTAAAACTTAAAATTTACAATTAACAATTTAAAATTTAAAAGTTTATATAATTTAAAAATCTAAAAAATTTAAAAAATTAAAAATTTAACAATTTAAAAATTGGAATTACAACCTTTTAGAAGGATATAAAAATATACAAATTTTTAATGGTTATAACCATTGGAGAGAAAAAGAAAAAAAATTATTTTAACTTAAACAGAAGAATAGGAAAAGTAAAGCATTTGAAGTACGTAGTTAAAGAAATAGTTGAAAAAGGAATTTAAGAGAAATAGTCAAGAATTAAGTGATTAAAATTTGTTTTGTTGGTAACGCGTTTCAAATTATTTGGCAGTGAATTCCAAAGTCTTATTGCGTTAATGAAAAAAAGACGACTAGATTCATTGTATCTGTACTGTGGAACAAGGAAGAAAACATTTCTGGTGGATCTGCAAAATGTGAGTTTTTCAAACAGGTAGCTGGGGCTTATCGAAGTGATAAGTCTGTGCATGAAAATGCAGTTTCTTGCATTGAGAAAACTTATGATATTGCAACCAAGGATGCGCTTATTATAAGCTGATATATGGTCAAACCTTCGAATACCGTAAACATACCGAGCTGCATTGTTATACGCCACTAATAGTTTATGAGCTGACCTTGAGTCTAGTTTGCTATATACGACATCGAAGTAAGTTATTATTGGCACAATTAATTGTATAACCAGTTTTCGTCTTGTTTCAGTGGGAACAAATGACGCAGTTTTTCTTAGATTTCTTAAGGAATAATAAACTTTACTAACTACACTGTTAATGTGGTCTACACACGTAAGCGTAGAGTTCATGACAAATCCAAGATTGACTACTTTTTTAACAAACCCAAGTCTAGTTCCACTTAGGAAAATAGAAGGCAGATCATTAAATGGGTACCTTGATTTCACTACGGGTAAGACGTACGACTTTTGAGGATTTAACCTTAGCTGATTTTCACTGGCCCATCTGCTGATTTCATTCAGGTCTTCGTTAACCCTGACACATAGATCCTCAATAAGGCATGTGGGTCGGGACAAATAGAGCTGCAGGTCATCTGCATATGCATGCATTGTGACATTATGACATAGAGAAAAAATATCGTTAAGGAACATAGTAAACAAGAGTGGACCCAGTACTGATCCTTGGGGTACCCCACTAACAATAGACCGAAAACCCGAGTAACTATTTCCCACCTTAACCCTTTGCGTCCTTCCCTCTAAGTAGCTTTTTAGGAGTTGAACAGCAGTATCTGAGAAGCTGAAGAAGGTTTCTAACTTTTTAAATAGAATAGAGTGGCTTACACTGTCAAAGGCTTTCGAGAAATCTAAGAGACAGACTAAGGTGATATGTCCCTTATCAAAAGAAGTTCTGATATCATCTAATATTTTAACAACAGCAGTGGTACAGCTATGCCCTGGACGAAAGCCCGACTGGAGGGGAGACAAAAGGTTGTTTGCATTAAGATGGTTAGAGATCTGCTCTGCCATGAGAGATTCAAGCACTTTTGAGAGTGACGACAGGAGACTGATTGGACGGAAATCGCAAGGTGCAGATGCCGTTGGCTTTTTGCCGATAGGTAATATCGTAGCTATTTTCCAGATTGAGGGAAATTTAGAACAAGTGAGGCAGTGATTATATATGTGGACAAGGGGGCTAATGACATAAGGCAAAATTAGCTTGACAAACTTGATATCAATCCCATCTTCGCCGATAGCATTCGATTTTATCTTTAAGATACATCTCACAATATCCGATTCATTGACCGCAGTAAACTGAAATTTTTGAGGCAAAGTGGAGATATTGACGAACGAGTCAAAGCTAGAAGTTTCGGATTGAGGACTAGACACGAAAAATGCATTTAGAACATCAGGGTCTAAACGACAGCCTCCAACTTGGGTGTTACCTATTCCAATTTGCTTTAAGTTATTCCACAGCTTCTTTGACGGCAAAGAAGTACTTAGCTTCGAGAAAAAGAAATTTTTTTTCGACAGTTTGACTGCAGATGAAGCATCGTTTCTAGCCCTTCTATATAGTTCCCAATTAAGCGCGGTTGGATTTCGTTTCCATTTCGAATAAGCCTTATGCCGTTTTTTCAGTGCTTGCTTGATGGAATTCGTGAACCATGGACAAGAATTGTTAGTAATACGGGATGAACGAAGGGGCACATGAGTGTCGTATAAAAGAGATATTTTGCTCAAAAAGAAGTTTAATTTATCGTCAACTGTATTAAAGAACCAGCATTCCATCCAGTTAATACTAGACACATCAGCAAAGACAGCGTTGAAATTAATTGATTTATAGTCACGATATGTAAATGATCTGCTCACATCAACAGGCGTGAGATGAATATTGAGCGTACAAAAAATAAGGTCATGGTCAGATAGAAACGAGATCTGATCAAATAGCAAAACCGTTGAGATATCAGACACTGCAAAGAAGTCGAGCAGACTAGGCGTTACATTATTTCCAAAGCGTGTTGGCTCCTCACAGTTGACAATAGATAGACCGACTTCAGACAAATCATCAAGAAGTTTGTTGGATAGGCTATCTGTGCAGAGCAAATTAATATTGAAGTCACCACATATTATCAAATGGTCATAATCAATCAGACAGTTGGATATGGAAGAAAATAGTGGATCAAGGCTAGAGCTGCGATTATAATTATACACACAAGAGAGAAGGACTTTTACTCTGCAATCATAAATTTCGATATTAAGAAACTCAACCCCAGAACCACAGGATTCACTCAAAAATTTGACATTTAAGTTTAATTTGCAATATATTGCAATACCTCCTCCCCTCCTATTCAGTCTGTTGTGTCGGTAAAGGTTGTAGTTCTTTATATTTAGTAGTGAGTCTTTTAAATTATTATGAAACCAGGTTTCTGTAACACAGAGTATGTCAACAGAGGAATCGGCAAAAATGTAACGCGCACAGTTTAATTTAAAGTCATTAAGGCTTCTGGCATTAAAATGTGCAATTTTCAAACCAGAATGTTGCTTACAGAGGATATCAATCATAATCTTCTGATTTCCATTAGCGTCTAGATTGGAATTATTTAGGGACACAATGTTCTTTCGAGGAAAGCAACAAAACAATAAGCTGAACGAAGTAAGGAAGAAAGTAACATAGCTGTTATGGAAAATAAATATGTCGCAAGCGCACAAAGTAAGAAGAATAGAAGTTTAGAAAAATTTAAATAAAGACATAAAAAGTAAAGTGATACATTAAAAATATTGACATATAAGATAAATATAAAAATAAAAATTAATATAATATATATTAATATTATTATAATATAATAATTTAAGAAATATTTTATGTTTTGTAAATATTTGCATATGTAACCTAAGAAAACAACCAAAAATATGCAATTTTGTAAAACATTTGTAATACAGCACCATCTGGTTTCAAGGTGGATCAAAGAAGATGGTGCTAAAAACCTCACCGCACCTGAAAACCACTATATACCAATTTTCATTCTAAGCGCATGAGCGGGTTGGGAGTTTTAGGTGGTTTTGCAAAAACTTTGTACTACAGCAACCTCTGGTGTTCAAGATTTGTAAAATATGATAGCCCTAAAACACGCATCGTAGCAAAAAACTTCTACACACAAATTTTCATGCTAATCGGGTGAGTAGTTTAATAGTCTATTGCGTAGTTACACACAAAAAATTTTTTATATATGTAGATAGAAAGATAGTTGGTCTCTCATACCAAACTAGTTATTTAAAATTATTAGATTTTTCATTTTTTATGATTGTTATTGTATCATAGGAGAGAATTATAAACATTTTTTAAATCAAATACCGAGTAACTCTGGGTATTCCAGCCATTAAGGTACGTAAGTTTATAATGTTTGTGGTTAAATCCAACTACTTGAGTCAAGCTCTGTGAGGAGAAATTACCGCTTTTTCCCCCTTTATATGAATATAAAAAGACTATGCCGAATAAATATGCTGGAATAAATAGGGTATATTTCAATTATTTCTGTAAAAATAACGAAATTATAAATTATTAAAATAATAAAATTTATATAAATTAAGCCAGAACGTGAATAAAGCGAAAGTTAAAATCAGCTACACCAAGTTATGATAATAATCATCAAATTTTCAAACATACATTTAATTTAATGTGATTTGTTATAAACTGAAAATGAAGAAATGAAAATGAAATGAATGAATGAACATTTTGCAATGAAGAGCGTTGCCTCAAAAAAAAAAAAAAAAATAAGAAAACACAAAACAAAAAATTTGTTAGTAAATCCGTTTATACAATTAATTCTGGTCTTTCTCAATAAACTTCGACAAAACATTGAATTGACTTTACGGAGTAATAAAAAGTTTTTGTATTTCACAAATTTATTGCCTGCACCTTTCAACACTTCAATCAATATGCATACTCTGTAGCAATTAAGCAAAGACAATTGGCTATAATTAAACTTAATTAGTTCAATGGCATACATTCACTCTCACATAATCACACCGATAGAAAGACAAGCAAACAAACATACGTCTGAGGCAAACGTGTGCATGAACATGGGTAATTAATGTCAAATAAACGCCAGATTCAAATCAACTGCGTGACACGCATACACTTACAATTATAATGCACAAGCACACATAGAAAACTAAAACCATTGCCCAGTAGTAAAATTTTTGCGATTACATCAAAGCTATGAGAGTGGACTGCAATAACACTGTGGAACAAATTCAGGTTAACAAATGTTAGGTCGATTCTGAGAGTGAGGGGTCCAAAAATAGAGGCTTAATTAGAAGACCCGTATCGCGGCGTTTGTTTATGATAGTTCGAATTTTTTTTTAATCGACCTTCGAAATTGCAGTCAAATGCCGATTTTCAGCATATTGTTTATATGGTTTTTTGGCTATAACTCGTCGACTAATTGATATTTTTTCAATCTGTAAAAGCCAAATTATTGCTAGAGACCTGTGCAACAATTAAAATTTTTTAAAAAATTTATTTAGAAATTGTTTGTGGTGCTTATGAAGCAAAATGTTGGAAAAATTATTTTTTTTTTCATGCCTTTTGAAAATATTTTCCACAAAACTAAGTCTTTTTTGCTTTCTGTTTGATCTATAATATGCTTCTCAGTTTCTTCAATAAATTTCATTTCAAAAGAAAACAATCATAATACAAAACTTGCGTTTTCCAGCTTAATATTAATTTACTTCTCAATTTTTATGTACCAATTTTGTTCAGTGTTGGTTTTGAAGAAATATTGAAAAAGAAATAATAAAAATATGGAAAAAATATAATTTTGAAATGTTAGTTATGAAAAGTTTTAAGTGAAATAATTAAATAAATTAAATTAATGATTTGGCAAGTTGCCGTTTAGCAGGCGGGTGTGGATCAACATCACTGCTCTCTCTAATATCTTCGTCATCGTTATCATCATCAGAAAGGTCGATAATTTCGTCCCACAGATATTCTGGAATTTCATCTTTGTCTTCCCCTTCTTCCTCTTTTTCCTCGTCTTTGACCATTCTGACCATTCACTCTCAGAATCGACCTAACTTGCTAGCCTGAATTTGTTCCACAGTGTTATAAGTAGCAGTAATATTCAAGATATCGTGATGAAATTTTAATTTCAAAACTGAGCCATACACATTTCTTACCAACACCCTGTCTAAAAGTATTATTTTAAAATACCAGCTTAAAGCCAGAATTTTATTTGCTACTTTTATATTTTTTGATGAAATTGTTAAATTTCATGTTAGGAAGTATTTTTTTTTTTTAAGTATCAAAATAGAATATAAAATCGTGGCCTTAAGTTGGTGTTTTAAATTAAGACTTTTAGACAAGGTGTTGTTCAGGAATATTTAAAGAATCCAAATTGAGCAAAGTTTCTTCGGTACCATGTCTGGTACCCGAGATATAAAATCTTATATTCATTTTTTTGAAAAAGTTAAAAAATTGCATTCAAGTATATATTTCTCAAAAATAGGAAAATGCATATGCAAAAATTATGCTAATTATTAATTTGGCAATTTTAAGGAATACGTTAACAGTATAATCAATACCACCAAAATTTAGACTATTGGGTAACAATCAAAAGTTCTGTGCTATCTCGATTACAACTTTTGCTTCGAATATCCTTCACACATGACACTGTGGATAAGAATCGTCAGTGGCATCGTGTTTACCAATATATTGTTAGTTTAAGCCTATACCTACTTTTGCTTTAAGACATACGTAGTTTTTTTTATAAAAGTCAAAGCATTTTAAGGTCGTTATTTTTTACTGTTTTCCTCAAAAAACAACTTTGTCCTTGCGGAGCAGGAAGACATCCTTTTTTTTCCTTAAAATTTTTTTTGGGTGATCTTGACAACCCCATGAAACTTTTGAGGCGTCTTAGAATACGATGTAAATTTTTCGATACGCCCTAACGTACGCACTAAATCAGATCAAAACCACGCATTCCTCCTATACAAAGTAAGGTCATCAGAAGGCATCAGAAAACTCTAAAAACTTCTTTGTTCACGGGTTGATGCAAAACTCAATTGTGGCGATGAGAAAGTGCAAGATTGCGAATTTTCGCATCATTCCAACAACAAAACATTAGAAGCAATTTTGCAACTCTTCTTGAATGACGCACAAGCAGTGATGCGAAACAGCTGATTCATGTTTTAGTTGTTTTCAAGCATAGTTGTCATCTGGGTAAAACTTTCAAAGGCTAAGTTGGTACGTTGATTTTAATAACTTCTTGTGATTTTGAAATAAAGTGGCAATATATTTCTTTCAGTTGTCGTATTAACAGAGTTGCAAAACTAAAGTTGCAATATTGATGTTCACACGTCAGTGCGAAAAATATCTTGCATTTTTACATCCTAGCAAATCGCATCAACCCGTCAATACCCTCGTTAAAATCAATTTAATATCTTGAAATGTTGCGCATACTAAGCTCTGGTTCCAGCTACGTACTCTAAGCTTGAGGTTTTTCAATATCAAATTAAAGCCAGGAGAATTCCCATACATTGTGTCGTCATTAAAACAACAAAACCTTCATAAATTCCAAAAAATATCAAAGCAATGATATAAATAATCAAGTGAATGAATGATGCCCTTAAGCATTAATGTTGTGGTATGTTCATTGGGGTACTACTTTTTTTTCAAGTAACATCATAGATAGAAATTGGGTGGGGTCTAATCATCAGATCGTGGGATCAGTATATATTCGGGCATTTTTATTAAATTTCTATTAAACAATACAGTACAATTACAATTACAATATCACAACTTATTGACATTATTTTGCCGGGAAAAAATACTCACAGAATTGGGATCTCAGCACGAGCTGTGAGTGATGTTACATCATCTGGTTGGATACACATGTTCTGTTGGCCTAATTGATCCAATTCAGACACAAGAAAGCTTTCCAACAAATACCAATAGAGGCACCAGTAACTGTTAAAGCGTCTATCATCTTAAAAGAAATATGGCCTTATGATGCCCAAATGGCGCTGCATTCATTCACTCCTCTATGAGGGTGTAATAGTTTGAGATGTATCAATTGAGGGTTTTCATTGACCCAAAATCTATTCGGTTTATTAAGTTTTCCAGGAACTTTTTGCAAAATAAATGATTTTTCTAAAAGATCAACTCTTCTATTTGCGCTAATTTTGCTTATTCTAACTTTATTTCGATAAAAGCTTTCGAGTTAGTGCAGGAACAGACCTAATTACTAACTAGCCACACATTTAATAGTTGTCTGATATATAATTTTGACACTTTATGAACATAACTGTAAATATGACTACTGTGCCAAGTAATTTATCTCAAATGAGTTAAAGTATTTATTTTCCTACTGGGTCGTTTTTCTATGCATGTGTCTTGTAGGTTCTCGTGCTAATTGAAAAATACGAATTGATTACATATGCACACAGCAGCAACACAAACAACAACAACAACAACAACAACAACAACAACAACAACAACAACAACAACAACCGCTAAAAGTGCAGTTTGTAGGGAGCTTCAAATTGTTTGGTTATAAGTTGCAAACGTAGCATTTCATAGTAAGTATGAATGTTTGTATTTGTTTGCTTGTGTATGTGTGTTTTTATTCGAAGCTTACAGCTTTAGCTGTATTGGAAGATTTTTTGGTTTATTGAAAGTTGAAGTAGTTTTTTACTTGTACATAACAAGTTTTCAGTTACCTTTGGAAAAATCTAGTACAGCTACACAATGCACACTCGTTTTCCATAAACTCTATTGGCAGTATACGCAAAAAAACAAAATAATAATTTTAAGCAAACTTTCACTCTGCTGCTGGAAAAAAAATAAGATTGGCCATTTCAGGCAGTACAGAGACTTTGACGGAGCTTTTTTTGATCAATTGCGTCGTTAGTTCTAGAATAACAATTCAATGCAACGCCGATGAATTTTGAAAAAATGCCATTTTCAACTTTTTTTTGGAAATCTGCGCGGTAAAACGTAACTTCCTAACGTCAAAACAAAAAAAAAAAAGGTACAAAACTTTTAAATGAAAAGGGTCTGGCCAGACCTTGTCTCACTCGAAGGGTTAACAATTAAACCGATGCAAACGATGCAGTTTTCTTCTTCACGCGGAAGATTTCTTCTTGCGGAACAAAACTACGAAAAAGAAAAGAAATTTTTAAAATACACTTAAAAAAAATAAGAACACAATTAAGCAATTAAGTGTTCCATCATCTAACGAAACCAAACTAAATTAAATGGTAAAACCTCAACTTTAAGATACAAATAAAAGAGGCAAACAATTGCACCGAACGTACTCTGTAAAGCTAACTTATTGTTAAAACAAATAGAAAAAGAACCGTTTGTTGTTATTGTTGTACCTTCCAGCGAAATGCAGTATTTAATGCTGCCACCCGTGCCCTAGGCCCAAAACTTAAAACCACCCACAGTAAAAACAGCCGTGCAATTAATGGAAAAGTTTTTCAGAGGAACTTTAAGCGCTTAACATTTGTCTGCATTTCCATCATGCAGCTATTGTTTATTGCTTTTCTCATTTTCTCGACTTGCTATCGACAATATTTGAAGAGCTTCACAGCATATTCAACAACAATACAAACTACAACAAAAACAACAACCTCTACACACACATGCAGTAGCATCTTCGAAGAAATTTTGCGGAAAAGCTACTTAAGAAGCTCGTCTTCCAAAGAAGCACAAGTTGAACTTTTGCCAGCGGCATCTCGTACGTACGAGCGCGCGAGAAAATTTAATTAATTTGCTACGCTGTGTTATCGGAAAATTTTGTAAGTTAAGCATAGAGAGCGCATTGTATGAAAATGTATTGGAGCAGGAGGGGGGGATGGAGGAGGTGTTAAGCGCGCTAGTGCTGCGGCTAAATTCAACTTTATTTTAATATTTAATTATGCATAATTTTAGTTCGAAATAAAAGACTTATTGTACAAGTTGAGGGTTTTGCGATAATTAAGCTGCTTAACTTTGACGCTTAACTCTTGCGTCGATGAATAATTAAAACAAAATTTTAATATGTATTTTGTACGATTTATTTTGATGTTTTTTAATTAGGTGGCGTATAATGAAATCTTATAAATTACAATGAATAACATGAAGGAAAAGGAAATTGTAAGGAGCATTATATACGTTAAAACAATTTAACGATGATATTACATAAGTAACAAGTGACCATTTATAATTTAAAAGCATTTATAAAAAATGGAGAGGTTTTGACAAATCGACAGGCTGTATTTCTGGTGAACAAAAAGCATATTTCTTAAATTAATTTTTGAACTTTTTTGAGTAGAATAGTATGATACGTTTTCGGCACTCACAAATGAATCATTTTGAAAATTAATTTCGAAACAGTACTCTCAATTTTATGAAGAATCGAATACAAAAATGGCTCTATGGGTCTTATTCTGCGAAAACATACATGCGGTGCTACCAACTATGAGTCCCTCTTGAGTCAATTTGACAGCAAATCGTCAGCATACCTCAGTGCAAGATTAGTGCAACTCTAAAAATATCGAATTAAACACATAAGAAGAAAGGTAATGTCGTCCACATTTTTTTGGAAAAGTGTCCCGATTGTAACTTATATTCTGGCCAATAGAGAGCAGATCTATCTTGCATTGCACGAAAGTCATATGGAATTCTTTTTTACATACTGTTACAAGTTTAGTTTCTCAAAATTCAACATTTTTAAGTTGTGACAGTCCTACACTGAGGTTACGATATGATTAGGCATTGTAACGCTCTAAGAATCAAATAAACTAGGCCGTAGCAGTCGCTTAGCAAACACTCACGTGTTTGCTAGCTAGCCACATAAATTGGTACGTTGTGAAAGCAATAAAGTTGAGTTGCTAGCTCCAATAGATTTTTCTAAAAACTATAAAAGTAAAGATATTAAATAGGTTTTGTTATTTCAATAAAATGGGGATTCTACTCTTTGTCAATAAACTTACCAGATCTCAAACATTCAATTACAAAAAAATTTCAATATATTTTAATTGAAATACATTATTTTATATTTTTCTTGGCGTTTTTCTAGCAATACTTTCTTTTTATTTATTTTCTTATCATAAGGAATAGCTGAACGTAAATTTCTTTAATATCGAAAACTGTTTGATCGAGAGTTAATCCTTGCGATTTTAAATATTAATGGCATAAGCAAGTCGTAGTGAAAATTTCTAGCGAATAAAATTGTTCGATCCTTTTTTGAATGATACTACTACGGAAGGAATAAGTAGAACATTTTAGTTGTTGTATTTTGGTCCAGAATAATTGGGAAACTTGATCATAATGCACAAAGGAAATTCCTCTATAAATCGGCCACTTTCGCGATTGTTATAGACAATTTCAACAACCTTACCTGTGGCCCATTGCACAGTCCTACTAATAAAAAAAGATTTTGACTCATTAATTTAAGATTTTGGCTTAAACCTCTTTCATTGTTAGAGGAGTCTGACAACGCTCGTGGGTGTGTAAAGCATTGATGATTTTCACAGCCAGAGAACGCAAATAAACAAAAACAAATCGTTCTATTTTGTTACGTTCGGATCTTTAGGGTTGCCACCTAAAAATTTTGAAATTCTGACAACGGATTCGGATTCAGGGACCCATTTTTACCTAGTGTTCGCCCCAGCATCGAATTCGTAAAAATAAAAAAAAACTAGGTGGCAACCCTATCAGCCATCTTGAATTTTAAAATTCTGACATCAGATTCGAAATCAGCGACCCCCTAAAACTGTAGGATAGTAATTAAAAGTTTAAAAAAAAGCATATTTTTAGGTGGCAGCCCTATAGGGTTAAAAATTTCACAATTTTGAAATTCTGACAACGGATTCGGATTCAGGGACCCATTTTTACCTAGTGTTCGCCCCAGCATCGAATTTGTAAAAATAAAAAAAAACTAGGTGGCAACCCTATCAGCCATCTTGAATTTTAAAATTCTGACATCAGATTTGAAATCAACGCGATAAAAGAGGCAAGTCGTCATTCGCATGCTAACTCTTTCCACGGAGTTTGAGTTCAATGCCTTTTGCATACCAATGATCATTAATGAAACGTTTGATTTGGTTTCGTTTTCTATACTGACACGATAGCAAAAATTATAAAAATTACGTTTAGTTCTCTCTTCCACTGAAAAGTTTCGTGTATCGGTAGCCCTCACGAATAAAACGAATGAAAAATAAAGGTTTTGTATCACCCTCTGAGCGATCGGTTCGAATATCGTTTAGTTTATTTGCGTTCTCTGGTCACAGCATTGCCAGCATTTTTCAGCTTCTTAATGTTGATTCTTCAATTTGAACGTTTTTTGTGATTATTCTCGTTAAAAATTTTGAAAAAATGTGTCCAAAAATTCACCGTTTACAAAAAATTTGGTCACAAAGTAACAAATCGTAACAATAAGGTCACAAATGCGGTAAATGTGCGTTAAACGCGCAGTAAGCGGCCTCGGTAGTCGATTAAGTGGCGCGATCAACCACCCCAGAGGTCCCGGGTTCGAATCCTAGCTAGGCCATGATCCTACGCTTTTACCTTTCGCATTTGCAAATTTCTTTCCTCATTTTCTAATTAACTGAAATTGAAAACTCATCAATATTTACGACTTGAAAAGGCATGTAAAGGCATTACACTTGCCTCATATTCAAATTCACATGCTTCTTTGGCTTTCCGTCACGCTTAGAACATCCTACACATGCTTCACTTGATTGCCCCTTCCCTCACACTAATCTACCACCCCATTTCGAACCAATGCAGACTTGACTGAATAGGTATTACACCTGAAATCCTTGCTTCAAAGCTAAAAAACAAAAAAAAAAGCCTCATAAATACGGCATCAAACTTTGGATAGCTTGCGATGCACAGTGGGTCGTCCCATACAAGTTAGAAGGAAAAAGTTCCAGGGATGCAAAAAGAACTAAAACAATGTATAAAGAGTTGGGGACTTTTTTGACCCCTGGAAGCTATGGGCAATTTTGAATTTTCGGGATGTAAAAACTCTCTAGCGGTGAACATATTTTTGAAAGATAATTCATGGCCTTTCCAACGAAATGCAATACTAGTATAAATTTGTGCTATGGCTGATGATACTTAATTTTTTTGTACAATTTAATTTTAATGAAACAAGTTTCGCATGGGCAATAGGGGTGGAAAACTATCGATAGTATTGACTATCGATATTTTTCGATAGAAGTAGTGGGCTCCATCGATATATCGATACTATCGACCAAATTTAAGTCAAGATATTAAGGCTTTTATTGTATAATATATATTTTACATCGTTTTGAGATAGGTATATGTAAGTATGTATGTATTTAAAAAAAATGTATTTTTGTAAAAAAATTTATTTTTGTAAAAAAATTAGCTTGTCTACTGTTGATGCCTTAAGGTTGGTGCGTCTTGATTGATAGTTGATAATTAACCCGGCTTTGCTAAATAAATATAAAATATATTCCTTCTGATTCCACAGATGAGGCTGGAATACAAAGGTATTTCTTGGTACAATACGGTAGTGGTTAAAGCTGCTTATTATTGTTAACCTTTAAAAGAGAAACTATTTAATAATCTGTTCGTGAAAATTGCCTTAAATATGTTGCCTTCCAAAACATTAATGGATCAGAACTTTGGACGCAGTTAAGCTGCTCCAAATATTGTTTTTTGTGACAATTGCCGCCACGGTTGGTGTTCTGTTGTTTTTGTTTGTAACTCGTTGCCATAAAAAGCTAAATAAAGGACTGGATTCAGCATTTGTTGACTGCATTTCTGTACTTTCGATATTTTCGTCATTAGCTGGCTTTAAAATAGAAGATAGTAACTTTTCGGTGCCCTTGATGCCTGTCCAGCATTTTCTTCACTTCTTAAGGCTTCTTTTTTGAAGCGTGGGTCTAATATTGTACATAAGCGAGGAAGAGTTCGTTCTTCATAGGGATATAATCCTTAAACCACTACTTTTAAAACACATTCATAGAATATTTTTCCTTCATTTGTATTGATTTCCTTGCAGGACTGTTGAAGTTGTAGATGTTTTTATAGTGGGATTATAAGAGGCAAAGTTACTTTCTTTGAACTAGATAATTGTTGAGCTGTATCATCAAAAAGCTTCAAAATAATTACTAGTTCTCTTAAAATATCAATTTCGTCACTATCAAAAGGCTGGAGCATTGAACAACCACAATTGAACAGAGTTATGTTGATTGCATCTTTTATATTAATAATTCTAGCAATCATTTCATAGCAACTGTTTCATCTGGTTGAAACTTCTTGAATAACTTTTAAAGGTTTTTCCGTAGGTTTTTCTTGTTCTTAAAATCAAGCTCTTTACACGCAAAACGTTTATTGCCAGTTTGCCGCAAACGAACTTCGTTTGTCGTGCTTGAAATCGTTATTTGCAAACGTTTCAACAGTTGTCATAATAACAGTTCAGTTGCGAGAAACGCGTCATTTAGTTGCAGGTAACTAATTTCGTTTGTCATATACGCGAATGATTTTAAAATTGCAGCAATTGAAAAATTGTTTTTCCCAACTGAAAACTTCCTTTGTTTTCCCTTCGTTGCATAAACACAAAGCTTATAGTTCAGAGTTACTTTTTGGACAAATTGTTGCGATATAAGCAAATTGGTAATTTTCTTAATACCCAAACGGAGATAGCAACAGAGGTACGATGAGTGCAATCCATTAGAAGACGGACGGGCATAGGGAGAAATTGAAAAATTGTTTTTCCCAACTGAAAACTTCCTTTGTTTTCCCTTCGTTGTAAACACACAACCTTTATAATTCAGAGTAACTTTATGGACAAACTGTTCTATATAAGAAAATTGGTAATTTACTTAATACGCGGACGGAGACAGCAATAGAGGTGCGATGAGTAAAATCCATAAGAAGACGGACGGAAATAGGGGGAAAGACAATAAATAATAATGACCGAAATAGCTTGCGGTATATATATATATAAGACATATTTTTATGTTGACAACTGAATATTCGTTTGTGGCAAACACAACTCGCAAACGAAGTTTAGTTGGCAAATTTTTCAGTCGCGGTGAACGAAAAATTTCTATGCGTGTAGACGTCATTCATACGGGCCAATTTTTACTGAAGTTTTACATAGTTCAGGTTGTGGCGATAGTATCGATAGTCCTAAACCATCGATAGTTTACTTTTATAAAACAAACCATCGATATATCGATAGTATCGACGATATTTTTCCACCCCTAATGGGCAAGACCATGTTATAATAATACATGGTAGCATTGACAACTGCTTATTTTCTCTTCTACAAGAAAACATCTCCTGTCAAAAACAGCTTTTTGTGTTGTGCTGAAAAACTTAAAAATTAAAATTTTGCCGACTGATACATTTGATTTCAAAAGCCCTGGCAGCTGATTATATCTGGGACTACAGATGTGTCAGTTATAAAAACAAATTAAAAACAACTTTTTTAGACCTCTCTAGTAAACGAATTCAATTTGCGTTTTGAGCCGAATGTTCCCTTTGAATATGGTAAAATATTTTGCAATGTACATTCGGGACATTCCACGGTGACAGATGTTACATTTGCACTCCTTAAAATATCAATATTTTCCATCATAAAAGTATTTAAATTTTTTACAGTAATAAAAACAGTGGCGTCCGTGGTGTAGTTGGTTAAAGTGCGTGGCCGCTATGTCAACGAAGCCGGGTGCGAACCCCAGCAGCAACAGAAAATTATTTGAATTAAAATAATTTTTCTGTACGGCCGCCACCTCTCTGCAGACAATGGCAAACCTCAGAGAGTAATCAAAATGCCATGTAAAGCTTCCTGAGAACAAGAACATTCTGTTCATCGCCGTTCGGAGTCGGCGTTAAACATGTAGGTCCGGTTCTCGGTGAATTGTGTACAAACTTAATAACACGCATAACACAATTGATAATAAGAAGCAAGGTCAAAGTCCTTTCAAGGGCTGAAATGGCCAGTTATTTATTTATTTTTATTTACAGTCATAAAAAATTGTTTTTATGCTTGTCTATCCATAAGTGGAAAAAATGTTTCAAAATCATGGTCAATGTTTATGTAATTTTTATAAAAGTGACGGGTGTTACGAGTACTCATTGATTTCACTTTGAATGTTTGTGAAATTCAGTCAAGCTAGAATTGTTACAAAAATTATTTTAATTACTGTCAATCAAATAATCTTTTATCCAATTAAAAACCCTGTAAAAAAAAAAATCGTTTCGACGGGTGTTTCAGTAGAAAAATAAAGAAAAATTTAAATGATCAAATTAAAGGAGACAATCATAGGATATGGTATCTTCAAAAATTGCAATATTATGTTGCTTGGAATATGCTGTTGTTCCGCATGCAATGTTATTTTCATACAAGTGCATAAAGTAATGACTTTCTTGTATTTGCGGAATAGATTTTAAATAGATTTCCCACCTCTTTAGAAGAACTTCCTTTATTATATTGTCGTCCGCGCTGTCTACGTTTATGTATTTAATGCCATTTAGGTCCTTGGCGAGGTAATCGAAGCAACCGAATACATTATTTAAATTCACTTTTTCTTCTCATGAGAGAAATTCACGGAAAACTTCTCATGAGAGAGATCGTAGCTTATTATAACATATAATATACATTTAGTGGTACATTGCAACCAACAGCAATCTGTGAACAAGGTAGCTTGAGGATGGCGTCAGTACGCACTCTTCATCTTGCGAAACTATAGATTAGTTCTATGTAAACTTAACTTGCAATAGAGCTGTAGTGTCTGTAGTTGATTATGTTTTGTGTTGCAAAAACTTTGCTTATTAAGACTTAACGAAGCAGTGAAACTTAAACTTTTTGTGGTACAACAGCCTATTTTGGACAACCTTCACGAAATTCGTCCTGTAACGAAGTGCGACCACTATTAAATTCGGAAAACCAGCGAAACACGGTGTCTGAACATGGTGCTTCATTACCAAAAGTCGAAGCAATTTTATCGACAGACTGATGTTGGTTTAATCCACATCAAAAGTTGTAGGAAATCATGGCACCAAAATGTTCACGATTTAATTCCGTTTTTTTACCAAGATGAATGTTTCAAATGGCCGTAAAAAACACAAATAGCACTCGTATGACAAAACGTTCAGAGTACGTTCATCATTAAAAATGTTAAACTTTACGATGACAATGTCAAATTTGACATATTCACATTAGTGTTGGCATATCTCAAGACTTAAAAGTCAACCTACGTTATATTAATATGTATAGGGTATAAAAGAACAACACAACTGTTCAAACATACACATCTTACCTAACTATCGAGGTTTTTGACGGGTGTTACACAATTTTATCGAGTTAAATTGGCGATCTGTAAAAACAATGAGAACAAAATTGGAAATTAATAAGCTGCAAGCATATCCTTACTTTAGCAAAGTTACACCTAAACTGGCTAACAACTTTTGTACTGACTTAACTATTTGTTGTTTTATGTTACGGGTGTTACAAAGAACGTAGCAAGTTTAAAAAATCTGAAATATCGCTTCCGCTCATTTACTTAATTTGAATTACAGCAACTAGCTGTTACCTTCATAATTTTTTAACGTAGAATACGTTATACGGGAGTGTTAATCGTGAGCACAAAATTTTGAGAAAATGTTTGTCACTTTCATTATAAGTTTTTAATACTTTATGCATGCATTGAAGAAAATTCAAGTATGCTCGTAACATATTTAATATTTCTTCTTTTGATTTGTATTTAAATAATCATATTGCTACATATAATTTTTTTGATTCTATATGTAAATCAAAATTTAACTCCTTCAAATTTTGTATTAATTTTCATATGCTTTGTATTTTATGTATTATAACATCATGTGTAAGAGCAGTACGATATCTGTGTGTTCATCACAGAACCAGTGTGAGAAACGTACACACATATTCCATACAAGCAAGCAGCAACAGCATCGCACACGTACACACATATTCCGACAAGCAGCAACAGCATCGCATTCTGTTCTCTTGCAGTTGCAACCTTAGTTCTTATAATTCTCATTTCGTTTTTGTTGCAAGAGTTGTATAAGAGGAATATTTGGCCGTACGTATTAGCATGCTCAAATAATGCAATGTTGTGGGTTAGAGTGACACTCGACATTTTCCCACCAAAATGTCGTACCGATTGTCATTCGCCTGCATATTTTGCTTATAATTTTGGTTTTGTTTTTTCTTAAAATATAAATTTTTTATTTTTTTTGTTTTTTCTTTATGCATTGACACATTGACGACGGCAACGACATTACGACATCTGTCAAATTTTTGTACATGTAATTCTTATGGAAAGAATTTGGTCTAATGTCGCAATGTCGTGTCGTCAATATAGAACTATTCTTAATTCCTAATTTGACAGCATGTCGTCGTTGTCGTCGTCAATGTGTTCAGTACATAAAATATACATTTTTTATGTTTTTTTAATCATTTTTTAGTAAATAAGTTGTAATTTTTATAAATTTCAAGCGAAGAACTTATTTGTTTTCAGTCATTTTGTTTTTGTTTTTTTTATTATTTAAGCTTAGGTAATATCGCGAAGGCGCGGGTTCAATTCCGGCGGCTAGCATGATTTTTTTTTCAATTTCGCATTATTTATTATTTTTTTTTAACAATTTCTTAATAAATAATTCTATAAATAAAATTTTGAGCAAATAATTAACTTCTTTGCAATCATTTTATTTTGTTTTATTATTTAAGCTTAAGTGGTTAATATATATGTGCATATGCTTAGAGTAAATTTAATTTTTAATTTTTATGATGATTTCGCATGGATGTTTAATTGAATTATAATTTTTTTTTCTCAAATGGTTGCATTATTTAAAAAAAAAATATTTCATTTAAAAGTAAGTACATATTATTAAAAAAAACTGACAAAATGTATAAAATTAATTAAATTATTTGCAAGAAATGGTAAAAAATTAAAATACAATGTACTCTAAACATATGCACAGACAATACATATTAACTTCCTAAGCTTAAATAATAAAACAAAATAAAATGACTGCAAAGAAGTAAATTTTTTGCTCAAAATTTTATTTATAGAATTATTTATTAAAAAATTGTTTAAAAAAAATAGTAAATAATGCGAAATTGAAAAAAAAAATCATGCCAGCCGCCGGAATTGAACCCGCGCCTTCGCGATATTACCTAAGCTTAAATAATAAAAAAAAACAAAAACAAAATGACTGAAAACAAATAAGTTCTTCGCTTGAAATTTATAAAAATTACAAATTATTTACTAAAAATTGATTAAAAAAAAATAATAAAAAAATGTATATTTTAAGAAAAAAAAAATCATGCCAGCCGCCGGAATTGAACCCGCGCCTCCGCAATCATATCCAATGAAATTGCATTTTGCGAAAAAATACCAGCTTCATGGAAATTAAACAAAATTGCGAAAAAGTGCATTGTTGATAGAAATGGCAATTACAAACACAATCACAAAATTTAAATGATTTGTGATCTTCGCAACAAGAAGAAAACCTGTTTTTCTGAGTAGCGCAACATGTTTCACGATTTTATCAAAAACACAACATGTTTCACTTCTCGATGGCCCGTCAGGTTCGCTCACGAAATTATGTTAAAATAACATTTTGGAGGTCTTCTCTTTTTATGTTTTTGTCATAAGCAGAAAATGAAAAAATGTTTATGAATAACAATGTTAGCAAGGTTGCGTAGAAGCTGCGTAAAGCCTTAAACAGTGCGTAACTAAACAAGCGTTTAAGGTTGTTTAAGGAAATCTATTGAATAAGACTGTTAATGGTTAACGTATTCTACGTCTGAACTATGCGCCCGTGTTATCTAACACAGGCTTGAGCTTTTTTTTTTTATTTTCCACTTTAATATTTTTACTGACAACTAATTGACGCATAAAACGGTGCTTACAGTGTTGCTCTATTTAAAAAGTGAAAAATATTTTTCGTAGTATACTTAACTTAAGTGGCGTCCGTGGCGTAGTTGGTTAAAGTGCGTGGCCGCTATGTCAAAGAACTTTGGAAACCCAGGTTCGAACCCCAGCAGCGACAGAAAATTATTTGAATTAAAATAATTTTTCTGTACGGCCGCCACCTCTCTGCAGACAATGGCAAACCTCAGAGAGTAATCAAAATGCCATGTAAAGCTTCTTGAGAACGAGAACTTTCCGTTCATCGCCGTTCGGAGTCGGCGTTAAGCATGTAGGTCCGGTTCTCGGTCAATTGTGTACAAACTTAATAACGCGCACAACACAATTGATCATAAGAAGCTAGGTCCAAGTCCTTTCAAGGGCTGAAATGGCCAGTTATTTATTTTTGTTTTTTTTTTATACTTAACTTTAAAGTAAAAAATATCTTAGATTACCATTTATTTTTAATTTTTAAAATATGATACTTAACTAAGACTAAATCTTTGTCATAAATAATAGTATTTAATACGATATCTTTTAATATAAAATGTTTGCCTTGGTAACGATTATCTTGGAATGCTCCCTCTGCGTTTGAAATTTGTAAAAATTTCGATTTAAATCAATTATCAAGATACCTTCCCATTAACTGCTGTGAAGTAATTCTGTCGGCCGATTTCGATGATTTTTTTACGTATTTTTTCAAAATTGAAAATCTCAAGAGTTTTGTTTTCAATTTCGAGTTTTTATTCATGTTCAAATGATGCAAAATTCACAGAAAAACCTTATAGAGAATAGTCATGTTTACTTCCCTAAAAAACAACTCAATCAGTATAGAATTTATTTTTGTTACAAATCTTGATCCTGTAAATTTATAGCATACTGAATATATGCTTATAAATTTGCATCGCAAATGAATTAATACAAATTTTATTGAGGAATTTATGCAAATATAACTCAATGAATCAAACAATATGCAAAAGTGGCAAATTTTATAGTCAAGTTATCATGAGTGACAACTCACAATCTGAAATCCGATCATATTTTCAATAAGAATAGAAAAAAAAAAATACCAAGTGTGTTCGATGTCTGGCATGACATTGCAGGATATGAACGTAATGTATGTGTGTGTGTTTCTCTATAAGTGTAAGAATAACCCAGTTGGAATCTGCATCACATTATTATGCGTTATACTGTTCTTACATTTTCTTGGCGAGTTATGCAAACAAAAATGGTGAAAATCTGTCAATAGTCGGATTAGTAAAAGTAATTAAATGAAAAGAATCAAAGTGATATTGTTTGCAAAAATAAATAGGTAAAGGATTTAAAATATTGAATCTTTTAAACACCAAATGCAATATTTTATACATGGTTTTTAATTTGATATTTGAATGTATAAAAATATTAAGGAAAATATATATAAAACTCAAAATAAAAATAGAAAAATGTCAATAGAAACATATAAAAAAAAAAAATACAAATTGAAAAGAAAACAAAAATTGAAATACAAGAAGAAGTAAAATAAGAAAACATTCAAAAGACAAAAATAATAATGTTATAAAAAATATATAAATTATACTTATCAAAATAAAACAACCATAAAAGTAAAACTAAATTTATGTAAAAATAACAAATAAACAACGACTCAAAATAAAAAAAATAATAAAGTAAGAATAAGAATAAAAAAGACACAACAGTTTTGATTATGCAGTAACAAACGTAGAATTAAATAAAAATTATACCTTGGTTAATAACTAATAAGTATAAGAATTTAGAAAATTTTCGTGAAGACTTTTCGTGACAAAATAATTTGCGTTATTCAGACGATCGAATTGCAGTATTGATATTTTATGTATTAATTTAAGCTAGTCAATGTGAAGAACAAAGATAGTAATAGACGCAATAATTGATTTTCAAAGCAAACAAAAAGAAACAATGACAAATCCTTTCGATTATTTCGTTAAGTTTGAGTTCATTGACTTGTCGATTTCAATTATCTTGCGATGCCCCTTTCTGATGCGGTAAGTAGCAGTACTCATACAAAAAGCAGCACTACTTACAAAAACCTATGTACTTGATTGTATTACCTCTTGCGATGCCCTCTTGCGTTAGATATAATCATTAAGTAAGTAACTAAGTTCACACAAAAAATATGCGAATACCAAACAGAAATATCAAATTTTGCTCTTATGTTTCATGTTATTGTGTAAAATTCATATAAGTTAGAGAATTCTAAAATGAGTTTTTCTCCCAGTGACCATCAAACAGACCAATAAGTCCTTAAATCCACATTCTATATATACGCATGGAAATTTTTCATTCACCGCAACTCAAAAATTCGCCAACTACACATCGTTTGCGAGTTGTATTTGCCACAAACGAATATACAGTTGTCAACTTAAAAATATATCTTTTATATATATTATACCGCAAGCTATTTCGGTCATTATTATTTATTATATTAATTGTCTTTTCCCCTAAGTCCGTCCGTTTTCTTATGGATTGTACTCATCGCACCTCTGTTGCTAAATCCGTCCGCGTATTAAGTAAATTACCAATTTGCTTATATAGAACGGTTTGTCCAAAAAGTAACTCTGAATTTTAAGCCTTCTGTGGGGAAAAACGAGGGGAAAAACAAAGAAAATTTCAGTTGGGAAAATCAAATTTTTCAATTGCTGCAATTTAAAAATCATTCGCGTATATAACAAACGAAATTAATTACCTGCAACGAAATGACGCGTTTCTCGCCACTGACTATTATTATGACAACTGTTGAAACGTTTGCAAATAACGATCCCAAACACGACAAACGAAGTTCGTTTGCGACAAATTGGCAATAAACTTTTTTTTTCTTTGCGTATATGATCAGTACTTTAAGCACACTAATTGCTCACATGAGCTTAAATTAAATTTGTGTAAACCACCCCATAGAACCCGCAATGTAAGACTTAATTCTACGTCAAAAAGAAAAAACATAATAAAATAAAATAAATTAATATAGCCAAATACAACCAGAAAACTAAAGTTAAACCTAAATGCAAAAAAAAAATATTAAGAAAATTTATATTTATAAAACTAAAACTAAAAATAAAAAAAAATAAAAGTGTAAATGAAAACATATAAAAATAAAAATAAACCTTCAAATTATACAACAAAAAATTAAAATATCTGTAAAATTAAAAAACAACAAAATTACAATAGAAAACTTAATTAAAAATATATAATTAAAATTAAAAATATGAACATAAATAGAGAATTAAAAATAAAAATATAAAAAATAATAAATATGCATGAAAAAATAAAAAACCAAATAATATAAATAAAAATATATACAATAATAATAAAAAAATAAAAAACAAAATCAAAAACACAAAAATATAAGAAAAAAATAAAATTCTATATAAAAATAAAAGCAAAAACAAAAACAAAAACAAAAACAAAAACAAAAACAAAAACAAAAACAAAAACAAAAACAAAAACAAAAACAAAAACAAAAACAAAAACAAAAACAAAAACAAAAACAAAAACAAAAACAAAAACAAAAACAAAAACAAAAACAAAAACAAAAACAAAAACAAAAACAAAAACAAAAACAAAAACAAAAACAAAAACAAAAACAAAAACAAAAACAAAAACAAAAACAAAAACAAAAACAAAAACAAAAACAAAAACAAAAACAAAAACAAAACATAACAAAAACATAAACAAAAACAAAAACAAAAACAAGATACAGCATATACAGATACACAGATATACAGATATACAGAAAAGATACAGCATATACAGATATTTCGACTATGTCGTAAATCGAGTAAACTTAAATTAGAAACAATCGAGTTATAGAAATCTTATTGATACTAAAACATAGAAAAAGTTGGTACAATTTTTTCAACTTGTTTTGTTGGGTGGTTTTATGTGGTAGATTTCGCATTCAATGGCTTACAACTATTAGCTTGCATTTAAAATATCAATTATAAAACCATGCCTCAGACCCGCCCCCTCCAAAATGAAACCCTCCCCTCTCACAATTAAATAACACTTATAAACCCATTCCGCAGTCGCGCCTCCACTGACGCTTTTTCCAAACGAAAATTGGTAGTTCTCGATTCTGTTAAAAAAGCATGCCCCTCAAAATTACACAATACTTTTTTTTTATTCTGTTAAAAACAACATGCCCCTAAATGTATGCTAAATATATTTTTTTAAAACATAAAATTAAGTCTTCGCTATGCTAGATTGCTACCGTCCAAAAAACCGGAAACTGTCGATAAATAGGTAGCAATCTTAAACAAGAACCATGCGCACAGCAAACAAAAACATCAAATGTTGGCTTTATATTTCATGTAATTGTGTAAAATTTATATAAGTTAGAGAGTTCAAACATGAATTTTTCTCCCAGTGAGGATTAAGCAGACCAACAAGTGCTTACATCAACATTGTACAATCAGTACTTAAGGCACACCAAAGGCTCAAAATGGGCCCTAAAAACGCTATCAACCGCCGCTTGATCACTATCAACCGCCCTACTAACCTCCGAGGATGACGTATTCTACGTCAAAAATTAAAATAAAAATGAAATTGTTTAAAATAAAATATAATTAAAACTAGGACAAGTATTTTATTAGTACAAGAATTTTGACAAGGATTAGAACAAGGATGATTTATATTTTAACATGATCTAAAACAAGAATTTGGACATGGATAAGGATAAGGAATTGGGCAAAAATAGGGAAATTTTTAAAAATAAGGACAAGTCTGGTAACAAGTTAAATCCGAATACCTTCGGGTGTGTCTATGAATATTGAAGGTATAAATGATGAAAAAACTACCACAGTATAAACTCAGTCTATTTTTTTTTTTAATTTTATAATTCTTAAAAAACATATTTTTTAAGAATCCAAGCATCGTTGTCTTGGTGGATTTAAAATTTTCAATATAGCTTCCTTCCAAATGCACCCTTATACATTTCATCAGTAATTTTTTCCATTTATTTGTTAAACTGAACCAATGCCAGATGAGGTGAAACGACCCCAAACCATTACGGAAGAGCCACCATGTTTCACCGTGTTTTTGGTGTACCTTAGGTCCAATTCTTTCAACAGAGGACGCCTTACATAAGGTCTTCCATCATTTCCGAAGACATTAAATTTAGATTCATCTGTCCATACAATAAGATCTCAAAATTTTTGGTCTTTGGCCAAATGTTTCTTTGCGAATTCAAGTCTCCTTCGCAAATTTTTTTAATTTGTACTTATATTTTGACAAATTCTTAATACTTTTTGTTTAAGAAAATTTTTTCCTAAAGTGTCTTATTTTTTAATAAAAACCCGTTTCAGATTGAACATTAAATATTTTTTGGACCCACTTTTGCTGACAAGGGTTAGCTTTTAGAAAAATTAAAAAAAAATAAAAAAAATAAATAACTGGCCATTTCAGCACTTCAAAGGACTTTGACCTAGCTTCTTATGATCAATTGTGTTGTGCGTGTTATTATGTTTGTACACGATTGACCGAGAACTGGACCTACATGTTTAACGCCGACTCCGAACGGCGATGTACGGAATGTTCTTGTTCTCAAGAAGCTTTACATGGCATTTTGAATACTCTCTGAGGTTTGCCATTGTCTGCAGAGAGGTGGCGGCCGTACAGAAAGATTATTTTAATTCAAATAATTTTCTGTCGCTGCTGGGGTTCGAACCTGGGTCTCCAAGTTCGTTGACATAGCGGCCACGCACTTTAACCAACTACGCCACGGACGCCATAGAAAAATTTACAATTTACAAAATATATATTTATTTTTAGGTAAGGAACAAGATTTTATCATTAAACAGTAAAAAAAAATAACCTAACCCAACTTTTCTTAAAGTTTCCCTATTTTGCATTGTCCAAAAAAGTGAACCAAGCAAACGGCGGCAAAAAAAAGATTTCAAGGAAAATTTTAAGCCGCCGTGGAACTTTTTATATCAAAAATTCTGATGTGATGCCAATTTGATAAAGAACGCCCCATATATGTGATTCCATGTCGAAACACCCACGTTATTGGCATCACTATTTTTGAAAATTTTGAAACTCTCTGGGTTGGTAGTTCACTTGAAACGTTTTATATTTACATTAGAGTGGAACGAAATGTATGGAAGCAAAAAATCTTCATGGGCTTCATATAGTTTTGAAAACTACTTTTATAAAAATGATTTTCTGCATCTTTAGTTTTTTTCTGCGACATAACTTTTGACTGCGCCCAATGGTTTATATGTTTATACTGTCAGACTTTTTTTTCTGAAATCCAAAAAAATTTAGAGCTAATTTTTTTGATGCAAACTTCTTCATTAACTCATTAATAACAACTTGGCATGTTTGCGCTAGAAGATATTCAGGTTCAAAAATCACCGAAATCGGTCATTTGCTTATATCTCCGCTCTGCTCAAAGTAAATATGAAATTTCAACTTTGCGTTATTCAAACATATCTAGTCGCATAGCGGGGAAACTGTTTGTTTTATGTTAAAACTGTTAAAAGCATTTTTGTAGAGAATTATTTGATCTACAATTTGGTTCTGAGCATATTTTCTGTCCTACAAAGAGGAGCGGAGATATAAGCGAATGACCGATTTCAGTGATCTTTGATCCTGTATATCTCCTAGTTTTCTGTATTTTTGTACGACCTTTATAAAATAAAAATTTTATTCCTTTATTGTTTTAAAATAAAACGATTTTCCTAAAACTTACTTGTAACAAAAATTGCTTTTGACTTTGGTTTTTTGTAATTTTTGAATTAAACTCTTCCATAAGTTTAACTCCTCTTTTAGCTGAATCGTTTATGACGCATACGGTATTAATAGCTTACTGCCAGGACGTCCGGGTTGTCTCTGCATACGTAAAAAATCCTTATCTTCTTGAATTTTTATTAACCGAAAAGCGTCTGCATGAGCAATGTCAAAAATTTGATTTAAGCTTTCTTTGAAACTGCTTTCTTTTGTTATGAACGCTGCTGTTTCTTTTTTTTTTGCTCTTGCCTATATTTCGCCACTCTTCATAAACTTTTTTTATTTTTCGTACACAGTCCGAGTGATGTCTTGTAAGAATTCGAGATTTTTCCAAAATAATAAGCACTCGTCGATGACTAAATTTGCACTCTCATTTAAATTCATCTTCACTACTCTTAAATTAAACAACAACACTTTTAGAATATCGAGCACTGAAGGCAACTTACTGCCTATAATCCCAGAACTCATTGCACCAATAAGATAAATGTTTTCACGCGGCATTTTTATTTAATAAAAAATTTAAATCACAATTAATTTACTCCTTCAAAATATAACAGATAAGCCTGTCAATCAAAAAGCTGCGAAGAAAACAGCTGATTTGAGCTATAAAGCGTTTAATACAACGGCTGTAAGAAATAAAATAAAGGTAACAACAGATCAGATGTAAAAAAGGAAAGTACTCAAAAAGTGAAAATAACATTCGCCTGGAACGACTATTGTAAAAAGTAAGTAATTTATCAGAAACCTTCATTACAAATACTCACAAAATATAAAAATTTTGCTCAAAACTTTATGAGATATTTCCAATATATTTGTAGCCAAAAATCTGATCGAAATTAAATTTTGTATAGTACTTCTGCTGGGGTTAATAAAAAAAATGCCGGGGTCCGCACATAAATCCGAGCACTTCCTTTTTTCTCCATACAACTAACGACCAGTCTAATACACACCCTGTTAATATACCTAACGGAATTTTATTTAAAAATAAATTTAGACATTTTTTTTATTAGTTGTTGTCTTCGTTTGCCAAATAGGTGATTTAATTTGTCCACAAATTGATTCGAACAAGGTCTGTCTTATACGTAGAAAAAATAAGTGAATATTTTTAATAATTATACAAGAAATATCAAAAAACCGTTCAAATGTAAGTTATGTTCCAGAATAAGTTACATTGCAGATATGAGGTTATATTGCAGATGTGCAATTCTATGCACTTAACTATATTTAAAGCTAAAATTAAAAATAAATTAATTTTAAAAATAAATAACTTGTGTCAAGAAAACAACCCCTGTCTTCGTCACCACGAAGAAAATGATCTTCGGCTTGTGTATATATTATTTTAAAAGAGTTTTACGGGAAGTACTTCTCATATGCATTACAAAGTTTTTTTTATGATAATCATTATATGAACACTACCACTAATAATTGAACTTGAAAGGGGTATTTATTGGGTGCAATCCGTCGGAACTGAATTCTGAACTCAAAACTACGGAGTGTTCCCATATTAATGAAAACATCTCGAGGAGAGTCTGTAGAATATGTAGCTTACCATGATGATATTAACGTACATTTGATTTCATGGAGATATAATAAAGTTGTTAATTTGATGTCAAACCATTGCGGTAAAAGTCCTGAGACCATAGCTGAACGATTTGATAAGAAGTTGTGTAAAGACATGTCCGAATATTGTTTCACAATACAATACATTTATGGGGGAAGCCAATTTGTTCCACTCATTTATTGGAAGCTTCAAGATAAAAATACGCTATACGATAATATTAGTAAATGCATTGCTATTGTATAAGCGTGCGTAGCAAAAAGCGGTAATCATGAAAAAAATAATTGTCAAGTTTCGTTTGTAAGTGGTAGAAAGTCTTTACAAAGTAGGAAAACTATCCACAGAAAGTGAAAGACCTTCCGAATTATAAAAAAACCATGCAAAAAATTATGAAACATTTGAGAAGTTTCCCACTATCTCAAACAGAAGTTCGGTTGGACCATTTTGATCTCTGGCCACAATGGGACAACAAGCGTTTAACATGTAAACTACCAGGGTGCAATGGTTAGCTACCAGTTAGCTGCTCAATAGTTTAGACAAGAGTATGTTTTAATAATATATCAAAATAGAATCAAAATAGAAAATGTTTTAAACAATTTCGTAATGAATAATGTTTTATGTACTTATTCAATGAATTCTTATACAATGAGCTTCAAATTAAGAAACAAAATCCTTGTGACCTTGTAAATCAGTGTTTTATATTTTCCTTTGTTTAAAATTGTCAATTTAAATTGACTATATAAAAAACTGGGAAATATATCTTAGTTTAAGTTATTAAAAGCATATAATTCCATTTCCAAAATGTAAAATACAAATTAATAAAACTTAATATATAAACCATCATATACTAATTTTTAGTGCTTCCTGCATGAAATTGCACATATGCAATGTTGCGTAACTTCGCTCCTATTCATTGCAGAGCATCCAAATTTCGTTTATACATTCTCTAAATCTCTCCAATCACAAATAAAGACATAAAATATTTGTATACACAGGGAGAAAGAATCATGTAATGAAGGGTTAAGGCTATTCGGAATATCTTTCGGAAGTTCTGAATTATTGATATTTCACCTATGATATTTTCTCACTGGGATAGCACAACTGGTTATAAGTGGGCGTATGTATCTGGCTGATGCACCTGCTGCGCTGTAGATTCTTTCTATATTCATTGAATTGAATCTTTGAAGTTCTGCGAAATAAAAATGTAAGGAAAAAATATTTTAAATCCTCTTTTAAGTAGAGACTCGAGTAGAGAGTGTCAATAAAAAAGCAAATAATGCAACTTGGGTGCTTAGTTTCAACGAAGAAAGAAACAGTATTGAAAATACATCTATGTGAATTGCATAAAATGTATTTCAAAGCTTACATTTAATGCCTTTTTTGCAACTTTAAGACGCTTTATTGCAACAAAATCGGTGCAGCTTGAGTGTTTTATTCCATTTCAATTGAAGTGGCTTAAAATAGAATATAATTGAGGAAACATTGTGGAGTTTTATCAAATAATACTTTGTTTCTTTGTGCGATCAAGAATAGGGTTGCAATTCTAATTATTTTAATAAAGCTACATTTACCGCTCAAAGGCAACCCTGCATTAAGCATAAAAAGCGAAATAATTGTGCACGCTGCATTTGTTAGGATATTCAGCGACGTCATTATCAACATAATCTTCACAGTCTTCCTTCCGTGCTCATTAACAACATGTCCTTTATATGCACCACACTACCACTGCACACAAACCAGCCTGCCCACCAACCAGCCTGCCCATCAACCAGCCTGCTTGTCTATCGTGCTTGTACTGGTTAAGCAGTCGTGGTCTACATCGGCAACTTGTCAAGCTTCGGCATAACTTCAGGCTTCAACTAATTGTCTTAGCGTGTCTTTATAGAGCAAGAACATAAAAGTTTTATGTCTCTTGGGTCGTCCTCTACGTAGCAGAGCATTAGCAGAGGAAGCAATTTTTGGTTTCTTTTTTTAAATTAAATTTAAAAGCTTTCTGCTGCAATTAAGCTGAAATCTTGTTGCATCTGGCTGGCGTTGTAAATGCTGCTGCTTCTTTTCTCCTACAAGGTTTTCAATCATTACCACATCAAAATATTTGCTTTTTTCTTTTTTCATTCAATGCTCCTTAATGTATGCTCAAATTTTTGCACTTCAAAGTATCTGGATTGACACATTGTAATTAAAACTGTTGCCCTTCAAAATGTCACGAATTAAACTTGTGCTGTTGTTGTACTTTATTTGTCTACTGTTACAGTTTTACGCTGTTGTTTCTGCTATGAGAATTAATTACAAAAGTATTTTCACTGACATGACTGACATACTCGCATACATACTCGTAGTTCAACAAGTTTGTGCAGCAGCGAAGTATTACTTTAACAACTAGGCTTGTGTACGTACTGGCAGAAAACTACTTTCGCAGACTTGAATGGGTGAAAAACCCAAAAATCGATTTAACTTCACCGCAAAAAATGGGGGGGTATTTTCTGTATAGAGATCAACTTGGAGTTGGCTTATCGTTCAGGGCGCTTCGAAGTGGAGTTTGTTTTAAGCACTGTTGTTGTTTTTGATGATCTGAGAATGTTGGCACATAATTAAGCAAATAGAAATAGCAGTTATTAAGCTGATATTTTCATGAATTTTTACATATGTATGTGTAAAGTAACGAAAATATTTACATTTTGTAAGCTTTTTTTTACAATTACTCTAATCTTTAGAGCTGTTCTGTTAATGTTGAGCACTGAAACTGGACACCTGGACGATTTTGCTTCTTATTTATATTGCAAACATTTTCGAGTTTACTGTTGAATAATTTATCATACGAGGGCAAATCAAGAAGTCCTGCCAAGTACTATGTATTAATAAACTACTGTCAAATTTTTGTTTGTATTGTATTGTCAAATTTTGAGCAAGCTGCGTTGTTTAGCTTGTGTTTGACAGCCGTTGAAAGCAGACAACCTGGTGGGTTTTGTCAAAAATTTCGTTTATTCATCAAGCATTATTTTTTGCATTAAAAAACCATCACCTAAACCAAGGAAAGGCTTGATAAATACTATGGGGACTATGAACCATAAATTTCACTAGTG
>OX030949.1:132398697-132463087 GCA_943735915.1 Pherbina coryleti
AAGCTCTTGGATTCCCCGAGCCCCAAAACGCGGCAATTCTGCTTGTTGACCTAGCCATTGAGATGAAAATGAACTTCTTCACTGAAGATGATTTTTTTTCGCAAAATCGTGATCAACTTGATGATATTTCAACGCATGGTCAGCTGGCTTAAGTAATTGGGTCAACTGAACCTTGTAATCGTGCAGATGCATATCTATCGCCAAAATGCGCTGCAGCGAGCTCCTGCTAACTCCCAATTCCCGACCACAATGACGAATCGACGTTGTTGGTTTTCGTCCGAACGAGCGGTTTTCGTCCGAACAAGCGGAATGGGGACAATCACTCCTTTTCGCGCCTACAACATAGCCAGTGGACTCAAATTGATTGAATGAATTGACCACAGTATTGCGAGACAGTGCGTTATGATAACAGAAGTATGCGGATTTTGCGAATCGTCTCTGCAAAATGTTCACTAATTTTGTAGTGAATCTTTACAACTTGTACGTAAATTTCTGCATGACAAAACCTCCATTTTGCTGTTACAGATTTTGTTCTCTACGCTTGCCACAAAAAAGTTATACCCTAATCAAAATGTTAGCGACTTTTGGGACTTTCTTTATAACTCAATCACGAGTGTTGACTTTTTTAACTGCGGCCAAGAGTAAGATAAAAAATTCCTTGGTAGTTTTAAATAAGGAAGTAAGACACTTGCCTTAAAAAGTCACATTCAATTATTCTTTTGTATAATTTTCAGAAACTACGGGGATTTTATGCCCAAACCCTTTTCCCCTGGCTATGAGCTTGTTATGGATTTTAACAACACTTCCAAAGAACTTTTTAAATATTTTTTTTCTCAATTTTTAGTTGATTTGGAAAAATGGCTAAAAACCCCCACTGATTCATTCAGCATGGATTTTAAAACACGCGTAATTTCTAAAGAATCGTCTTTTCACATTAGCTACAACACACTTTCACTCATATCGGATAGTCTTCATTAAATCACTGTGTTTGATCAAGATGTGAGTCATTTGATTGATCTTAACAACTTTGACTGGTTATTACGAGAAACAATTTCACAAGAAAGCTAATCATTAGCATATTTTATGAATGAGGTTTGGCGCACGTTAAAGTCAATAGCACAACAAAATTGGTTTCAACCAAGGGAACAGCTACTTGTTGATCATGTTAACATAAAAATTAGATTTTGTTTATTTTTAACTTCTACTTTGCTCTTTTTGTTCGTATGATTAAATTGATAAAATCTTGTTAATACTGCAAAGTTATGGGAATACTAAAACAATAAGAAAATAATATAAAAAAAAGTTGTTTCTTACTTAAAGTAAAAAACCCGTTGAATTATTCAATTGAATCGAATTCTAATTGATGAACAAGTTTTAGATATTTGTCACGATATCACAATATACAAATAATCATTGCCTATATTTTATTACTTGGCACATATCAGGCAATATTTATTTATTAATTCAGAATCAACATCATTGTGAGATTGGCAAGCTTATTGTAGTTTTAAGAATTGCTTGTTAAATGCTACCTTCTAAAGGCTCTATCAGTCAGATAAGTGGAGAGACTTTTTCTTTAATATAACGCATTTAATGTGTGCAACACATGCAAAAAAAAAATTCAACTATTTATTGGGCATCCGATAACTTTACGGAAGCTTGTTATAGAAGATACATTACTTCTACAAGCGCTCATTAAGTTGTATATATGGTTGATCTTATATGGATTGTTAAGTTGATCTTTTTGTGTTACAAAGACGATTCGCAGTCTATGCATATTCAATAAAAAAATATTTTATATAGAATATATTTTCACCCATCGTCCGGATTTGAACCCACATAAAGTGCAAACATCCCATACAATAGAGAGACAACAATAGAAGAATCTATTGAAACTTAATCGGATTTACAAAATTTAATGAATATGAAGTAGGTGAGCTAAAAACTGAAAGTAGTTTTTTATAACTGGACCTACTAGCTTTATGCCGACTTCGAACTTGCATGTTCTTAAAAGCTTTACATGTCATTATTTACTCTCTGAGGTTCGCCATTGTCTACAGAGAGGTGACGGCCGAACAGAAAAATTAATTCAATTGAAAAAACTTTGTGTCAGATGGAAATTAAACCAGGGTTCTTTGGCTTATGTGTCACGCCCTATACTCACTGCACCACTGCCGTCATTTTATTTCATATTCAAACTTTCAAATAACAAAGACACTAACGAATAGCTTTCAAAATATGACATTATTATTTCGCTTCATGATGTTAATGACTACAGGCCCATTGCTAAACTGTCATCGATTCCGAAACTTTTTGAGCGAATCGTGTATGATCGGGTAAAAACTCACTGCCGTGAAGTCATAACAACTCGTCAGCATGGTTTTGTTAATGGCAGATCTACGGTATCTAATCTACTCGATTTTACAACGCTCTGTTTAAACACCATTGAATCTAGCTGCCAGGTCGACTGCATCTACACTGATTTCAGCAAAGCATTTGATAAGTTACCACACAATTTAATTCTATTTAAACTTAAATCTATTGGATTTCCACAATATTTTGTTAACTGGATTAAATCGTATTTGACAGACCGATCTTATCAAATACGATTCCGAGGGGTATTGTCTACTGAGTTTATTGCGGTATCAGGTGTTCCTCAAGGAAGTCACCTTGGTCCACTTCTGTTTATTTTAGCCATTAATGATGTGACCCATATCATTGAAAACTCTCATCTGCTTATTTATGCGGATGATATGAAGATATACAGAAAAATAAATTCTCAAGACAATTCAGCCCTACTCCAGTCCGATCTGAAATCTTTTGAAGTTTGGAGTTCTAAAAATAATATGTTTCTTAATCCAGATAAATGCCAAACTATGACCTTTTCGCGAAAAAGGAATAATTTAGTTTTTGATTATAAAATAAAAGATACTGCTTTATGTCGTGTGGATGTCGTTAAAGATCTGGGAATATGTATGGATTCGAAGCTTTCCTTTAACATTCATATTGATAACATTTGTAAAAAAGCATCTTCTATGCTTGGATTTATTAAACGCTGGGCCAAAGAATTCAATAGCATGATTACGACTACAACGTTGTATTATGCAATAGTGCGTCCTCACTTGGAGTACGCAAGTCAAGTTTGGTCTCCAAGTTACAATGTGCATGTTGATCGAATAGAGAGAATCCAAAAATGTTTTGTTCGGTTTGCCCTAAGGGGCTTAAGTGGATTTGATATTTCAAGCCTTCCTCCTTATGAGGATCGCTTAAAACTTTTAAAAATGCAATCATTGAGTGAGCGAAGGAAGTCTGCAGATATCGTCTATTTGCACCAACTCATCACCGGTGTATTCGATTCTCCAGAACTTCTTTCTCTTATAAATTTTAACTCTAATCGTAGAAGCAGTAGAAATGCTAACAATTTAATTTACTTACCATTTAGTAGAACAAATTATATGTTAACTGCTCCTTTAAACCGTATGAGTAAATTAGTTAACGATTGTAGCTTTTTTGATGTTAACTTGTCTAAAGGTCAACTCAAGAGTAGATTAAAAACTATTGTTTAATTGCATGGTTAGTCGTGTCGTCTTGTGTTGTCCTTGAGCCCATTTTGGTGGGTAAATTTTTCTCACATTGACTTATTTCGAGCCACTAGTATCAATATCGTTGAATTATTTCAAAGATTTTTGGACTGTGACTTTTAATGCGTTAATGATGAGAATGTGCGAAAAAGCTGTAGTAGCTAAACTCGATTGTTATTGCATGTTCATACAAAACCTTTTTGTTCGATGCAATGGCTATACTCAAATACACTGCAACCACATAGTGTACACTAGTGATGCTCAACTCGGCTCATACGAACTCTCAGCTCAGAGCTGACTTCGAGCTCGGCCATGATACAATTATTTCAGGTATAATTCACTCATAATTTTTTGAGGTTTGTCCTTTTTGCTAGAATGAGACAACAGCATATGCATATGTCAAATAAAGCGCCATTTTGCAACATTACGTTATATAAAGCACCAAAAGTTTTTCGTTTCGTCTGCTGTTTTGCTGTTTTCTGCCTGACATTTTTATAAGTTTAAGGTATTTTATTATTGTTTCTGAAATTAAATTTATTGAATTCGTGTTCGCGAAAGCCTTTATAAATTAGCAACATTCTTTAAAATATGTTCTGTGCCGAAGCGCCTGCTTAAATGTAAGATGTAGTGTTGAGGAAATTAGTTAGTGTTGTGTTGAATAGTGTTTTGTAAATTAATTAAACAAAATTAAAATGAATAAAAAAAGCTTTGCAAAATTGCATGAGCATGGAAAAAATAAAATTTCTGTCAAGTGCAAAAAAATTTAGAAGGCTTGACGAAACCGAACAACAGGAATGCGTTGATTCCTTAAGTGCGCCTACTAGTGCTGCAAGTGAAGTGGACAGTGACGTGAGTGATTTATTTAATGTGGAAATGTGCAGTGGTGGTTCGGAGGAATCTTTTGGTAACTTAGAAGAGGATTGAGATATATTTAAAAAAAAGTGTAGTGCAATAAAATCTTGGGCATTGAGAAATAATGTTTCGCAAAACGCATTATGTGATTTACTTCAAACTTTGCGTAGAGTAGGAGTTAGTGATTTTCCATTATCAGCTAAAACACTTTTAGGAACAAGCAGAGAAAAGGTAACAATTTAGTCAATTCCAGAGGGCGATTTCATATTATTAGGTATCCAAAAATACTTTAGCTCAGATTCTTTTAGCTATTTAGAAAATTCATTAGAAATTTTAATAGATGTAGGAATTGATGGCCTAAAATTGTTTAATAGTTCTAAAAGAGTTTTATGGTCAATACTAGGTGCAGTAGTTGGTTTTCATAAAGAGAGCCCCTTTACCATTGAAAAAAACAGATAGTGTAGACGACTTTTTATAAGATTTTTGTGAAGAAGTAGGTTTCTTAAGGGAAAGTGGAATAAAAATAGGTTTTAATGGTATGAGGAATGGTATGAGGAAGTTAGACGTTCGTCTTTTCACATGTGATTCGCCAGCTCGAGCCTTTGTTACAGGTGTCCAATATTTCAATGGTAAGAATGGTTGCCCTAATGCTTTCAAGTAGGAAAATATATAAAAAAGGGTAAGCTTTTCCAAACAAAATCACGATTTGCGCACTGACTCAACCATTTGATCTTAGAACTGACCCTTCACATCATAGCGTTTATTTTAGAGAGCAAAAAAGTTTGCTAGAGATTTCGAGGTTCGGTGTGGTTTCTCAATTCCCTTTAGATGTTATGCATCTTGTTGATTTAGGCATAACAAAAAAACAAATACACCTGATGATAAAATAGGAAATGTCGCAGAAATGAATGGAAAGATAAATTTACTTTCCGAATTTGTACCATCAGAGTTTGGTAGAGTATCTAGAGATTTATATGAAATTATCAACTGGAAGTCAACAGAATTTAGGCAATTTCTATTATATAGAGGAATTTTTGTTTTAAATGATTGCGTTCATCCAAGTTTATATTATCACTTCTAGATACTCCATGCCAGTATAAGACTCTTGTCTTGTGAAAAGACATGTATAGAGATCAGATGTTGCACAGGAAATGTTAGTAGAATTTGTAAGTATTTTTGGAAAAATATATGGAGACCATTTGACAAGTTTCAATGTCCATAGCTTATTTCATTTGTCAGATTGTGTGCTACAATATGGCCCCTTAGATAGATTTTCAGCATATAAATTTGAGAACTATATGCAATATTTAAAAAAAAAATATCAACAAGCCTAATCAAATATTTCAGCAACTGTATTTAAGACTTCATGAGCGCCAAGGCCTTGAATCGCATCTCGAAAGTAGTTCAGAAATAGGTTTGTTCAAAGTATATCCAAAATAAGAAAAATATTGTTATTGCTTTAGCGGAAAAATTGGTCCTGAACAAATTGTTGATTATAATAACACTTCAAACTCGAACGTTTGTAAGGTCTTTGAAAAAACAGAAAATTTCTTTATAAACCACTACAATCTTCCACTGTTCTAGAAATAATTCTTCGTAGTCAAATCAAAACGGAAACTATTTCAATCGATATTTAATATATTCTATTTGAATTCTTTTGTATTCCGTATCAAAATAAATTCATTCTTATACCACTTCTACATCACACCTTCCATAACTTTTCAATATATTATAAAGAAGCAACGCATTCCGTCCATAGTAGTTATTGCTTATTTTTGCCTTTTTATATTTTATTTTTGGGGTCATTTATTTTTTTATGAATTTTCTATAATTATATATTCTTTAATTTGCATGTGTTATGGATAAATGCAAGTTGAAAAATGATCTCTGAGGAAATATTCCATCAAGCATCGTCTTGTGATGGACAAGGTAAGAACTATATTATTATTATCATATATTTTCAATACTATTAATGATATTTATCTTGCAGTCAATCACTTACGAATTGTGAAGCGAAGCTTCGACAATCAACATAAGGCTTCAACTCCTCACAAAAAGAGGAAATCAATAGAATTTGCTCAGGAGCGTGGTATGCTCCTGAAAAAAAAGTCTTTTGCATTTTTTTTTTATTTATAAATTTACTCTTAAATGTCAAATTTTGCGTCAAATTTCCATAACACATAAATATTCCCAAGTTCATAATATACATAAATATAACTATGAATTTTTTTCAGTGTGTTTGAAAGGACTGTCGTCATCTACGCCCTTTAAAAATACGAACAGCGCCTGTCATGTTGAAAACAACATGAAGGTAAATTATAATTTAATTATAAGTTTATTTCTTAACCCTTTGACGACCGCTCCGGAACCGCTGAAAAATTCGTTAATCCGACAACGGATTCGTGTTAATCGACTCCAAATTACTAAAAAAAAGTGTCGCAAAAAACAATTTTTTTTACCTGCAAACGTGTGAAAAATCATGGGACCTATATGTCCCAATGGTCGCCAACGGTAAAAATGTATACCACTATTTTCTCTCGTTGACAGTATGCGAACGAAAAGTTTGAGGTTGAATTTTGATTTACTTCATGAGAACTAGTTGTTTTTAATCTATTTTAAAGGTTTACAAATGAAAGTTTAAAAAATAACCTTTGCAATGATGATACTTTGACCTCTATACGACTATTGGTTTAGGAGATATTCCCAAAATATTTAAGAATATTGTTTAAAAATTTCAAAAATTATATCATTATAACTGGCCTTCTATATATGCTACGACGTAATGTTTGATATGCAATGAAAGGTTGAAAAATAACCTTTCCAATGGTGGTACTTTGACCTCTTAACGACTATTCAAAATATCACAAAATAGGTTAAATTTTCCAAAAAATCGGATCTTTCATTTGATGCAAAACAAAACTCCGTAACAAAAAAATTGTTGGGATTTTTTAACGAATTTTGACCTATTTTGGAAATATCTTTTGAACCAATAGTCGTAGAATGGCCCAAGTGCCACCATTAGAAAGAAATTTACACTCTTGATTTTGTGTTTTTATTTCAGTATTACTACGAACACGCTCGCAAATCAAAGACCAAATTCTACTTGCATCTTTTCTGCGATCGCTTTGATTTGAGTGTGCACAATCAGTGGCGGATCTAGGATTCACCAGAGGGGGGGAGGACTGAGTTAACAGTTTTATAGTCCAAGGGGGAGGCTGAAACGGTTTTTAGCGCTTTTTTCAATTTTTCCCACACAAAAAATTCTTCAAGGGGGATGGCGGCGAAAGCCTTATCAACCCGTATATAAATCCGCCGCTGTGCGCTATGGTAACAACAAAATTTCTACTTTGAATAATGATTTTTTTTTTATTTTCTATATCTGCATCGGAAGTCCGCGGGCAACTGGCTACTCAAATGATCAATACGGTTACCAACCACGAAGTTGTAAAACAGGTACCTAAGAGATTTAAACTTGCGGATATCACTTCCCTGTCCGATAATTCTGCAAAAGTGAAACGGGACGTAAGGATGTATTTTCTGCTCAAAACAACACAAAGGCCATCGAATAATTACTATTTGTGCCTTTTGCAAAAAACCGTTTCACTTCGCCAATGATCGAAATAACTTCAAATTTCATCTGAGAAAATGAAAATTCAATGCATTTATCAAAAATGCAAACAAATTTATTTTTATTTCAAATAAATCAACTTTTCAACAAAATTAAATATGTCTTAGATTTTTACCGTTGACGACCATTGGGACATATAGGTCCCGTCAGATTTGGTGGTCGCGTGGATAGCCCGAGTGGACTATCTTTTTTTGCTATTTTTTGTTAAAAGGTGGAAGGTTGCTCGCAACTTCCCTAAAAATTGGTTACCAATACCTCCTCCTACCCCCAAAATATTGCAACAAGAAGAAGGGGGAGAAAAAGTAAAGATTTTTCGACTTTGGGGTGGTCTGGTAGGCAAGGGATGAATCTATCCTTGAAAATTAAGTACTTTCTGGAAGCCACATTCATTCCCTGTTGAATGATACCTTGCTAAGAAAAATCGCATAGTTTTTCCAGGAAAAATTCGAAAGTAAAAGGGTCTTCGGTGTCCCAATGGTCGTCAACCCTCAGCTAATAGGTCTTCACCTCCATCTTATACTCCTCCATTGGCTAATAGTCCTAATTTGATTTCTACTGAGCCCAATAATCCAATAATTAATTAAAGGGCAGTGTCGAGGGAAAACTCTTATTCATTTCACGTCTTCAGCCCGACACAACAAGTGAAAATGTATTGACGTTTGTCAAACAAAATATTTTATTTAGTCAAAATGCATTCTGTTCATGCAAAAAATTGGCAATAAAACCTCCCACGCCTCCTTTATTCTAACGGTTGCAGCCGAAGAATTTTCTACTATTCTTAACTCTAAAAAGTGGGCCGAGAATATTCTCGTTTCTGAGTTTACGCCTAAAAATAAGTCTAGAAGGCCGAATAAAGTCGCCCATCAGACCCAAAAAAAAACTAAATAGGCTATCCCTTTACTATAAAAATGTAAGGGGATTATGTTCTAAAAACGTGAGATTTGTTTTTAGAGTCTCAGATCCTTTGGTGGTGTCCTTTTAGCTGTAAGGAATTCCTTTGTCAGTTCCTTAATTGATATTCCCTGCGCTTCTAATATCGAACTTATTTACGTTAAGGTTATAAATACATTGTAATATCAATGTATATGTTATAAATGTGTATGTTCCTCCAAAGAGCAGTGCAGAAGTCTATGCAAGCCTTGCCGATTGCATAGAATATATAATAAATCTACTTGACGCTAATGACGACATTTTACTGTTGGGCGATTTTAATGTGACTGACTTGAAATGGCATTCTTCCGAAGATGATACATATTTGTGTGCATCTAATTCGAAGACCCGCCAAGAACATATATTCGTTGATAAAATATGTTCTGACTTACAACAAATGAGTTGTATTTATAATAGTCATGATAGACTTCTTGATTTGGTCTTAACTACAGACCGTAACAATGTCATTGTTAAGAGGGCCTTCCATGCTCTGACTATTGTAGATGAATACCATCCACCATTGAGCATTTGGTATAAATCGGACAGAGAGAGTATAGGTAATTCGAGTCGAGCTCAGTAGACAAAGTTTATGAATTCAATTTAAAATAAGCTGACTTTTTGAAGTTGAATCATTTACTTTATAACAAACTTAATGTTATTTTAGAGTACTTAAATGGAAATAACCTTGATGATTCCATACATTTTTTTATACGGAGCTCTTTACCGTATTCTCTCAGTCCGTAACATATAGCCTTAAATTTGCGAAAAACTGTGCGTACCCTTGGTACAAAAAGGATTTAAAAACTCTTCGCAATAACAGAAATAGGGCATGGAAGAAATATGTCTGTAGTTTACACTCAAATGTCCTGGAAACCTTCAAACGTTTGTTTCTGGAATTTGAAACTAGCTCAGCTGCATTCAATAATGAATATTTAGACAATATAAAGCTGAGAATGGCTTCCGTGGCGTAGTTGGTTAAAGTGCGTGGCCGCTATGTCAACGAACTTTGGAGACCCAGGTTCGAACCCCAGCAGCGACAGAAAATTATTTGAATTAAAATAATTTTTCTGTACGGCCGCCACCTCTCTGCAGACAATGGTAAACCTCAGAGAGTAATCGAAATGCCATGTAAAGCTTCTTGAGAACGAGAACATTCCTTTCATCGCCGTTCGGAGTCGGAGTTAAACATGTAGGTCCGGTTCTTGGTCAATTGTGTACAAACTTAATAACACGCACAACACAATTGATCATAAGAAGCTGGGTCAAAGTCCTTTCAAGGGTTAAAATGGCCAGTTATTTTATTTTTTATTTTTTAAAGCTGAGAATACTGTCTGATCCAAAGAAGTTTTGGGGATTCATAAATACAAAGAAGAAATCTGATGGATTCCCTTCATCATTCAAAACTGTTGATGGAATTACTGATGATCCCGTCATTATTTGTGGTTTGTTTGCAAATCTTTTTAAAGAGTCGTTTCGTTCGGATTCTTTTGATCCTGATGAGGGGTATTTTGAATATATGAATTCTACACCCAAGGTTTCTTTGGGGCCTATATCTTTTTCCTCAGAAGATATATTAAAGTATATTGGATCAATCGATGAAGATTTTGGCGCTGGACCTGATGGAATTCCTGCCGCAGTGATAACTCAATGCGGTTCCGTTTTGTGTCAACCTCTTTCATTATTATTTAATAAATCTATTAAAGAAGGATGTTTTGCACGTTTTTGGAAAAATTCGTTTATTAGTCCAATTTATAAAAAAGGTTGCAGGAATGAAGTTATAAATTATAGGCTCATCGTTAGGCTTTCATCGATTCCCAAACTGTTTGAGCGAATAGTTTACGATCGCGTTAAGGGTCACTGTTAAGAAGTTTTAACGACTCGTCAGCATGGTTTTGTTAATGGTAGACCCACTGTGTCTAATCTTCTCGATTTTACAACATTTTGCTTAAATTCTATTGAATCTGGTAACCAGGTCCACAGCATTTACACTGACTTAAGTAAGGCATTTGATAAACTTCCTCACAATCTAATTTTATTCAAGCTGAAGTCTTTGGGATTTCCGCAATATTTTGTTAGCTGGATTAAATCGTATTGGATTGTCAAAACGATCTTAACAAATACGATTCCGAGGTGTGTTGTCTTCTGAGTTTATTGCGTAATCCGGTGTTCCTCAGAGTAGCCACCTTGGTCCACTTCTGTTTATTTTAGCAAGTAATGATGTTACTCACATCATAAAACCCTCTCATCTGCCTATTTATGCTGATGATATGAAAATATACAGAACAAAAGACGATTCAGCCCTACTCCAGTCTGATCTGAACTCTTTTGAGATTTGGTGTTCTAAAAATAACATATTTCTAAATCCAGAGAAATGCCAAACTATGACGTTTTCGCGAAAAAGGAATTATTTCATTTTTGATTACCAAATTAAAGATACTGCCTTAAGTCGTGTAGATGTAGTGAAAGACCTTGGTGTATACATGGATTCTAAGCTGTCGCTTAGCATCCATATTGATAACATTTGTAAAAAAGCATCTTCAATGCTTGGATTTATAAAACGCTGGGCCAAAGAGTTCAATTACAACTACAACGTTGTATTATGCGATAGTGTGTCCTCATATGGAGTACGCAAGTCAAGTTTGGTCTCCAAGTTACAATGTGCATGTTGATCGAATAGAGAGAATTCAAAAACATTTTGTTCGGTTTGCACTAAGGGGCTTAAGTGTATTTGACATTTTAAACCTTCGTCCTTACGGGGATCGTTTGAAGCTTTTAAAAATGCAATCATTGAGTGAGCGAAGGAAGTCTGCAGATATCGTATATTTACACAAACTCATGACCGGTGTATTCGATTCTCCAAAACTTCTTTCTCTTATTAATTTTAACTCTAATCGTAGAAGTAGTAGAAACGCTAACAATTTAATCTATTTACCATTTAATAGAACAAATAACATGGTAAATGCTCCTTTAAATCGCATGAGTTCCTTAGTTAACAATTGTAGCTTTTTTGATGTTAACTTGTCTAAAGGTCAACTCAAAAGTAGATTAAAAACTATTGTGTAATTGCATGACTATGTTCTGCATGGTTAGTTGTTTTGTCTTGTGTTGTCCCTGAGCCCAACCACTGTTTTGGTGGGTAAATTTTTCCCACTTTAACTTATTTTGAGCCACTAATATCAATATCGTTGATAATTTCAAAGATTTTTGGATTGTGGCTTTAAATGGGTGAATGCTGGGAATGTGCGAAAAATCTGTAGTAGCTTAACTCTATTTATTATTGCATGTTATTTTTAAAACTAAGCAATCCTCAAAAACTTATGCGATGGTTCTGGGATGATATTTCAAAAGCGATTGCTTTGTAAGCTGCTGGGTCGAGGGCATTTAAGCATCTATGTATATAAAAAAGGCTTTCCCTTGCCATATGTGGATACACTCGTCAAGTGGGTTCAAAAACATAAATTTGAAGAGGGAGTCCTGAAATTTTCAATAGCAGCAATGAAATATGGACACGATTTGAAACTAGACGAGGATTTGTCTCGAGTCGCATCGCTTTACTAGCATGATCCATCGACAGACATGGTCAGAGCACCGTAAAACAATGTGCAAATGGCGATAGTACAGTGATTGAAGGCATCGTGGAAGCAACCGGGTTTTTATGGCTTCGACTGCAAAGTGTCGAAAAGTCTCTTATTCAATATAATTGAGTCTCGGTCGATGATGCTGGATTTCCAAATGTTGATGTCGTCTCTGATATGGGTGCATCCAACCAATTACTTTGGAAACAGCTGGAAGTTAACATTAGTAAGGATAAATTAAAAATCATAAGGAATTATATTTAACTAAATTTTTCATTTAAGACAAAACTTGGTTTCCAAATCCAGTTAATTCTGAGGAACCAATTTTCGTGTTCGCATATGTTCTCCATGTTGGCGTCCGTGGCGTAGTTGGTTAAAGTGCGTGGCCGCTATGTCAAAGAACTTGGAGACCCAGGTTCGAACTCCAGCAGCGACAGAAAATTATTTGAATTAAAATGATTTTTTTCTGTACGGTCGCCAGCTCTCTGCAGACAATGGCAAACCTCAGAGAGTAATTAAAATGCCATGTAAAGCTTCTTGAGAATAAGAACATTCCGTTCATCGCCGTTCGGAGTCGGCGTTAAGCCTGTAGGTCCATTTCTCGGTCAATTGTGTACAAACTTAATAACACGCACAACACTATTGATCATAAGAAGCTAGGTCTAAGTCCTTTCAAGGGCTGAAATGGCCAGTTATTAAATTTATTAATTAATTATTAATATGTTCTCCATTTCCTTAAACTGGTTAGGAATCATTATTTTGATTCGAGCCTGTTATTAGAAATCACAAACAATAAAGTAAGTTATGCAGCATGCCTCTGTTTCTGATTGTTCTATTGTTGACAAACTGACAGATGAGCACTTGTCTGTAAAAGACGAAGGTGAAAAACCGTACTAAAGACACAATTTAAATATTTGATCGTTTATACTTATGTATTATAGGCAGACAAAAAGAAAAGCTTACAGCCCAGCTATTTTCAAACACAACAGCCCATGCGATAAGGAGGTGCTTTCAATTGGAAAGGGGGTATACAACCCAACTGCAACAGCTGATTTCATCCATCTGATAAATGATTGGTTCGACCTGCACAACTCTAAGCTCTCGTCTCCATCGGGCATTCCAAGAAAAATGCCATTCGGAAAAGTTCTTCAATCATAGGCACAAATCTTAAACCAAATTAACAACATAATGGTTAACAAACTTGTTCCTGGGAAACAAGGTCTTGCACCATTTCAAAAGGGAATTGTTATCAGCAACAACTCTCTCATGGATTTGCATGAGTATTTAAGGAGCAGATATGACATTGAGTACATCCTAACAAGTAGACTTAACCAAGATATTTTGGAGAACTTTTTTGGTGCCATGCGATGTAAAGGTGGTCTACATTACCATCCCAGTCCGAAGGAATTCAAGTATCGACTTAGGAAGTACATTTTAGGTATTTATTCATTGTATTTTTGATCAATATCGAAACTACACGTTTTCATTAACACATTTTATTTTTAATATAGCAAGAAACACATAATATCTAAGCTCTATTGGAAACACAAAGCAAAGTGACACCCGTTGGCTCCAGGTCTCAGCCTTATCTTCAAATTTCACACAAAATGAAGAACGAATTAATAGGCATCATTGACAACCAGTATTCAATCGACGGCGAAGAGTTTCCGGATGAAGTGCGGCGTATAGTCAACAACGACTGGATTGATGAACTCCACGAACACGCTTTGGAATATGTTTTCGGCTACCTTACTAGACGGCTTAATTTAGAGCAGTACAGAAGCAACGATACAGAAGCAACGATCAACGTGAGTTGATGAATTTACCCAGGGTTGGCTAAAGAAACCATCGGCACTTTTTCTTGAAAAAATTAAAGTTTTGGAACGTATTTTTAAAGAAGCCAATGGTAAAAATATTCTAGTGTGCCAGAATTTCCGTACAAAGCTCGCTGACTTGTGTACACCGAATTCACTTCCTGCACCAGCAAAGGCGCTTTTTATTAAATGCAGAATGCATTTTCGCATTAAAAATTTAAATAAAAGATTACGAGACCAACAGCTAAAACAAAAAAATTTTAGGCAATAAAAAACTTAAAACTTCGTCTCTAAATTAATTTGCTTACTTGTGTTTATTTAAAAAAAAATAGGTCAGGAAAATAAAAACACGCATTTACCAAAATGTTTAACAAACAATTAATGAATAAAAATAATTATAACCACTATTAACTTTTTGTGTAATATGGAGTGGCCAAATTTATATATTATTTAATTAATTTATTTATTCGTTTATTCATTTTTGTAAATTAAATTATTAAAAATATTTTATTTTTTTATAATGGTATAATTATTACTCAATGATACAGCTCGAATCATTTATTATTTTCAATAGAGTACGAAAAAAAAAACTCGCTCATTTCATTTAAAATAATAAGTACAGAGGGCAACACTGTTTTACGTTTTTCATAATACTTTGACATTATACGCCTTAAAACAACAAACCTGACAACAGTGTCCGTCTAAAGCGGGTGTCCGCTTATGGGAAGCGTCCGTTAAGGGAGATTACACTGTAAATCTTAAGAATTCAAAATTTCTATTATTATTTTTTTTTTTTTTTTTTTTTTGTTAATTTCTCAAATTAATTTATTTATAATCAGGATTTAAGATTTTTATTTATAAATGAAAACATTTAAAGTATTTGTGTATAAATTCGGTAAAAATTTCATATTAAAAACATAAAATATTTTAAAATTTTGTAGCCCTGCTTGCTCTGAATTTAAGACGCAACCATTGAACTCTGCCATAATTTTCTTGCGTAAATTGCGCCAGCGAGTAGACGGATGCATATTCAAATGCAGTGAATGAACTTCCAGCTTAACAGATCGATTCTGTGCGTTACCAGTAACAGCAATATTGTTACCAAAACTCGTTACCGGTCTTAGAAATTAGTATTCTGTGCACTCGGTAACGCTTTCAACAGTCGTAAACTCACGTTATTGAAATGAAGCTCTCTCTCTTTTATGTGGTGAAATATGAACAATGGAAAGTGAGAAATACATACATAGCATATATTGGATTATGTTCACTTTTTATATAATACTAACAGGCCAGAGCGGTCCGCGTCACGGACGTTTTTTCTATTTGTCTATTTAAAATTTAATTTTTCAATTTAAAAAGAAAACTTATTGAATCACACAATGCCATAATTTCTATAAAAGTAAAAAGTTAGCCGTTTGTTTCTCTTGCTCATTTATAAATTACAGGAAAACCACGATCAAAACATGTGTAGAAAAGTTGCATGCCGCACAATAAATATACATACATACCAGAGCTGTAAAAGGATTGCATCATTTCGGAATGCACACACTCTTAATGCATTCAAAAGCTGCATCAACCAGATTGCAATCTTATGCTTCTGTTGAGTTAATGAATTACAGATGCACAATTCATCATTCTTTGAAGATAAAAGAATGCACACCCAATGCTCTGTAAGGAATGGGACATATGGAAATATCAATCCCATTCTTGTTGGCTTAAAAAATCTGATGAATGCACTCAGTTTTTTCATTCTTTTCAACTCTGAAACATTGGACATTTTATTTACTACCATGAAATACTACTAAATATAAAGCAGCATTTTGCATTTATGTTGTCATTTGTTTTCGACGGCCGATCTTAGTGACATGCTTTTGTATTTCCTTTGGCATTTTCTGGAATAAAAAAGTGCTTATTAACAATAAATATTATTAACAAAATGTATAAAAATTAACTTCTACAATTTGTTGTATATAATACTTTTTCTATACATGATATCAAGCCAATGGCAACCCATCACAGCCATGCCCAACCGTCACACACGCATACACAAATAGACAAAACACAACTTCAGACAAAAACAAATTTTTGCGGCTGAAGCCATCGCCGGCTGCATTCACTAAAATTTCAATTCGGCTGCAACTATCGATGGTTGGTTTCAGAAAAAATTACAGGGACAGTAACTGTTATGACTTTTTTCAAAAAAGTCAATAAATAATAGTTATTTTTTGACCGATTTTTTTTTTTGGTCAAAAATAGAAGTTAAAATATGACTTTTATTTTTCCGGTCAAACATAAAAGTTAAAATTTGACATGTATTTTTTCGGTCAAAAATAACAGTTAAAATTTGACTTTAATTTTTTTGGTTAGAAGAAATAAAAGTTAAAATATGACTTTTATTTTTCCGGTCAGAAATAAAAGTTAAAATTTGACATTTATTTTTGAGTCAAAAATAAGAGTTAAAATTTGCGTTTTATTTTTTCCAATAAGATGAAAGGTTAAAAATTTGACAGTGTTATCCTATATTAATTACTAGCTTACCCGTTACACGTTGACTTGCACCCGAAAATATGCTAATGAGCCGAATGAGTTCAAGTATTTAACATATTTCATTGAGTATGGATAGGGTATAAAACAACAAGTTACTTGGGTATGATTTGAGTATCCGATTTCTGTCGGATACTCATTGCAGTTCTGTTCTCTGATGTGTAGTGATTCGACAAACAACAGTGACAGGCAACGCAATGTATAACGATAAGCAAAACAAAGGTAGAGAAGAGACAACGAATAGAATTTATTCTTTTGTTATGATTTATACTTTTAACCGAAAAAATAAAAGTCAAATTTTAACTGTTATTTTCGACGGAAAAAGTAAAAGTAATTTTTTAACTTTTATTTTTGACCGTAAAAATAAAAGTCAAATTTTAACTTTTATTTTTGACCGAAAAAATAAAAGTCAAATTTTAACTGTTATTTTTGACCGTAAAAATAAAAGTAAAATTTTAACTTAGTTTTTTGACCAAAAAAAAAATCGATCAAGAAATAACCATTATTTTTTGACTTTTTCTAAAAAAGTCAAATAAATAAAAACCTTTGAAGATTATTATTCCTTAGCGAACAAGCATCGCAATGATTTATTCAAATTTAAAAAAGACAAATTTTTCCGCCTGACTTTTTGAATTGAAATTTCGAAAATAACAGTTATTTTCGGTCCCTGGAAAATTGTTCTAAATATTATGCATCAAGCAGTACAAGCTTTTCCTTTCTTTTCCATCGTGTGTTTAAAAGCTCTTTTTGAATATGCTTTGCTTATAGGCATGATAGGAAAAATGAGCTAATGCAGCAAGAACAATGTAAATTTTAAAATAGACAGAATCTATTTCCTTTTTGATGAAATTCGCTAAAGTAAAATTTTTAAAAGAAATAAAAATGTAAATATGAGCATATTTAAACAAATATAAATCTGTGTCGATCACGTAGTGCCCTTGCGAGGTAAGCGAAAATTCGTCTTTATACTAAAACACAAAAGAGTAAATGAGACAAGGGCTGTTGCTGTTTTCGACTCAGACTCAGTGCTGCCAAACAGTAGCAGCGGTGCTGCCATCTCTTAACAAGTAGGTGATAAAAAGCTTTTATTATCAGTGTTGCTAAGCTCACATTACAAAGGTTGTAGTTGTGATAAAACGTTGCACTTATCAAGATCCATTTTTATGCCTCTTTTTATGTGTGATGGTACCACGGCTACGACGTATTGGATATGCTAATTTGATGAAAGTAATTTAAGGGCCTACTAAAGTTTTTCGGCGACCCTAAATCAAAAAACTTTTTTTAAAAAAGAGGGGAACAAAGAGGGGAAAGGCCCCCTGATCTTCAGACAAATGAAAAAGCTTGTATTATTGTAAAAAAAAAAATAACAGTAATTATAAGAACTTCTCCCCCTGGCATAAAATTCTGTGGACGCAATATGGAAATTGGTATCAGTTGTGGCAAAAATTTGATTCCACGCGTATTATTCTCGCAAACAAAGATGTACAGGAAGCTACGCGCAAGGGAAGAATACTGAGAAGACAGAGGCAAGTTGAAATTTTTGACTCAACAATTGATGCATAATCGCGAATAACGTTGTAAACGACATTTTTTTTAAAAGTGTTTTTTTCGCGGATACCAGTTAGAATTACTCTCGTATACTATATAAAAACAGAAGTGAGTAAAAAAAAATGCAGGTTGGGGCATTTTTAATGCTTTTTTAAATGCCACTCAGTGGAATAACGTTGCACGTGCTTGTAAAATGAATAAAAGCGAACAATCGAATTTGATACGCAAGTGCTATCGATGCTCAAAACGTTAAATAAATTTCGAAACTTGGAAAAATTTTAACTATAAAAGACTAAGAGATAGTGGTCAGTCTCATATTTCGAGAAATGGAGAGACCATAGAAAATACAAATGCATCAGTGAATGTAATTTGGAAGAACGTTGTAAGTGCAGTAAGCTGTAAGTGCAGTCGTTTTTAGTAGTGGAAAAACGTTTTAAGCACCATAAGTCATATGTTATGTTCATTGGAAAAGCGTTTCAACATCCATTCAATTTTTGGATATAAAACGTTATTCCACTGTAAAAACTTTTAAACGGTAAATTTAGATGTAATTAAATCTTTTATTTAATTTTTTTTATATTTTATGTATGGTAAAGTTTTATTAAATCAGAGTGTTTAATAAAAAAACCAAAAATAAACGCCTACAATGTTAAAAACGTTTTTTTATCTCTAGTCAAAAATTACAATTTTGTCGTTTACAACTTATTCGCGATTATGCTTCAATTGATGATGAGGGTATCTTATATGGTCCTGGAATAGATGATACTATGTAAGTTGAAAAAAAATTAATGTATAACTAAATAAACTACTTTTAAAACTTTAATCGCGTTTTTCTCGAAACGGCTGTTTAGGATCTCTACCAAATTTATTTCACTTGTCAAGCAAATATGACCGATACTTTTGATGGTTCGATTTTTATTTTGGAAAACCACTCTTTTTTTTTAACCTAAAAATAAATTACTTTTTAGTCAAAAATCTGTTTTTTATCCGCCATTTTGGTAAAAGCAACATTATTCTAAAATCTTCGATTAAAAGCTCAAAAAGCTTCAGCAGAACCTTAATCAATGTATTTTTTGTTATTAGATAAACAAGCTCTGAAAACCGTGTCCACCACATATTTAAGGTACTTTACTAAACTACGGATTCCTGCTATATGGTTGAATATTTGTGATCGAAAAATTCAAAATATTTCTTCAAAACATATATAATTATAATGTAAAAAAAAATTTACCTAAAATAAACAGAAGCTTAAAAATAAAACTTTTAATTCAAGGTTTTTTTCGCTTAAAAAACTTTAGTAGGCCCTTAAGTGTGTTGATTTGAGAGTGTTCAACTTGAAATAGTTGTGTTTTCTGCTTGCTATAGTTTATTGCTTGCTATAGCTCCTTATCATCATTAGCATGCATATTATTATTGTATTCTTTTACCACTTTTTCTTTTATTTTCGCATATTGTTTCAACAAGCCGTTCATATTGAGAACAAGCCGTTTATTTAAAGTGGCAATGCCTTGTCGCACTTTATAACTCTAGAATTTTTTTTGTTTTTTGGGTTTTGACGCTTAAACAACTCAATATATCACGAGTTGCCAGGTCACTGTATTAATTCCAATTGAAACAAGAGCTACTGCGTCTGCAAATGTGAATGTCCCAGTATTTTAAAGCTTGTCTCACATACATATATAGCTGACAAGGGCCGAAATCCAATTCGTTCAAAACTCATAGTGTAAACATAGCTTCGGATTACCACCGATTGCCTGCTATACTGTAGATAAAGGCTATATTGGTGGAGTCAAACCAACAACAGGTCGACAAAAAGTCGTCCTTCGTTTGCGCTGAACTGCGGTCAAAATATTTTGAATGCTGGCTGAGTAGCCATAAATTGTGTGATTTGAGTGCATTGAACGTAAGTTATATGATTAAGCGGTGAAGAGGAAGACAGGAAGAATGTTTTATTGAACAAGTTCTGAGTTTAGTCAACTGTTGTCAAATGACTTATTTTCATGAATTATAAAGTTGCTTTTATTGTAGTTTACACCTTTTTGTATTTGACTGGTTGAGCCAACTCTTTGCAAAAAAAAAAAATTATCGAATTATATAGGCCAATCAATACACAGTGAGCATAAAATTAAATCTGACTAAGCAAAATTATTACTTCCACGAAAATATTGAATTAAACTTAACATCTTTCAGAAAGTAATGATTGTACACTTATTTAATTCTCACTTAAAAAAATAATTGAAAAAAATGATGTAAGCAAGAAGTTTATTTGTGAAAAATATAATTATATACTAGTATCTATAGATAAAATTATAGACACTTATCGCCTGTGGCTGAAATTCGACCATATAAAAATCGATTTTTCTTTTGTTTTTTTTTTATATTTTGTTTTTGAAACACGCTTGGCAAAGTTAAAAATAAGTTGGCCGTATCATGAACACATCTGTAGATTTTGACCAGACAGTGTTTCTTTAATTTCGTCCCTATCTTTTCATTTGTTCCCAAACTTGTCTTCAATCTAATTCTTATATTTGTTCTAATAATAGTCCTACTTCCTGCCCTAACTCATGTTTCAATCCATGTCCAAATTTCTGACATTTGCCTTGTTCAAATTCTTTCCTAATTCTTGGTCACTTCTTTTCTAAATCCTTGTCCTAAATTTTGTTCTTAGTGTGTTCAACTCCTTGTTCTATTCCTTATCCCAGTTCTCGTCCTTATACTTTTCCCAACCTTGTCTCAAATATTGTTTTAGGTATGTCTCAATCTTTGCCGTTACCCTTGTCTCAGTCCATGTCGAAGTCATCTTTTCAATTCTTATCCTAATCCTTGTCCAATTCTATACTCTAATCTTTGTTCAAATTTTTATCCTACTCCTTATTTTGTTCCTCGTCCTAATCTTTCTCCAACTCATTGTTCTCCTCTCTTGTCTTATCATTGCCCTAATGCTTAACCCAATCTTTGTCCTAATACTTGTCCTTAAAATACATTTCGTCGTTGCGCATACAAAAAAGGCTATGTGTTAAAATGCCCCATATATTCACCAAATGGTTTTTTGATATTATTATTGCTTCAATATTTGTTTGCATAAGAAAGGCAGAGGGATTCAAACTACAGCCATGGGTATGAGAATGCATAGTTTTATTTTGAAATGCAGTAATCACATAATAAATTTGGTTTTTTTCGTTATTTTTATTTTTCGGCACATCTGTAGTATAGTACCTTTCCAATGATATGAGTTTCATTCCCTTCTTTTTATTAAAAATATTGAAAAAGTGTACGACAACATTCGATGTTTGCGTATTAATATATAAGATAATATATAGTACCTGGGCGACCGAACTCCGCTCAGATTTCCACAAAATCTCACCCATCGCACTCATGCAATAATAAACATCTTAGCTATATAATTTTCATTGCAAAAACTAAACGAGAACTATAAAAAACCGGAAGTATTGAGCGACAAGCAAGAATCTTAATTCTAAAAACTTCATTGATAAACTGCAGTAACAGAGTGCAGTGTTGTTGCTGCTTGTCGGCTATTTCAGCTGTTTGGAATAAGTCAGAAGCTTCACTGTGTGGTCAAGCGCATGTTTTTTTTCATAAAAATGATACTAAGTGTCTGTACAATACATGTGTAAAATTTCAATTTGGTAATTTTAATTAATAGAAAAAAAAATAAAAAAATAGGAAAACAAAACTTTAAACGCAATTGTTTTGACTTGACAAGCTTATTTGCCATATATGAAGATTGTATTCCAACTAAAAAAATAAATAAATAACTGGCCATTTCAGCCCTTGAAAGGACTTTGACCTAGCTTCTTATGATCAATTGTGTTGTGCGTGTTATTAAGTTTGTGCACAATTGACCGAGAACCGGACCTACATGCTTAACGCCGACTCCGAACGGCGATGAACGAAATGTTCTTATTCTCAAGAAGCTTTACATGGCATTTTGATTACTCTCTGAGGTTTGCCATTGTCTGCAGAGAGGTGGCGGCCGTACAGAAAAATTATTTTAATTCAAATAATTTTCTGTTGCTGCTGGGGTTCGAACCTAGGTCTCCAAGTTCTTTGACATAGCGGCCACGCACTTTAACCAACTACGCCACGGACGGCACTATTCCAACTTCTTAAAGTAAAAAAAAGATGCCTTTTGTTTTGTGATATAAAAGTTAATTTTATTGAGTTTTGCAAAGTTTCTTCTAATTTGATCTTGCTTTGATATTTGCTCTTACAGGAATGAAGAATGCCTTTAATTAAAGTTGAAGAAAAAGTAAAGCGAAAGCAATAGGAAAGAGAACAAAAGAATAATCAGCGATATCTGCATACAAGAAGAACGGTGGATGGTATGAAAAACGATATCTGCATTAGCAGAGTTGTTGATTGAATGTTAGGATTATTTATGCTTGTTATTTATCGCACGTCTGGCGTCAGACAGCTATTTTCTCAAAGCAGATTTTTTAGAAGCGCAGGCGAAGATTAAAGAAAAACTACGACTTAAATAGTGCTAAAAATGTTTGCATTATATTATTTACGGCAAAAACTTGAAGATTACCTACACTCAGCCATTAAAATTAAAAACTTGATTTTTTAGAACGTTTGTAAGGTAAAAATAGTCATTTTTCAAATTTTGTTTTCGAAATGACGCAAAAAATATATGCGGTGTGATTGACTGATATTAGGTTATTTAATATTTTTAAGTGTTGCTTTCATTCATTCAGATGAAAATTTATATTTTTCTATTTCATATATCATGTTGTCACCGTTTTGGACCCGAAAAATTAGGTCCAAACTACGAAAGGCTTGAAAGAAAAAATAAATGTAATTAAAAAAAAACAGTGTTTTTTCTTTTTTCGTTGCTCGAATTAAAAAGACTCATTGCTACCAAGCTAGAACAGTAAATGTTAACTAACTTGTTATTTAACGCGAGTCGTAACAGAAAATCTGTTAGGCCCATATAAAATTCTCCATACAAAACTTGTTATATTTGTTCAAGCGGAGTGAAAAATCTAACATGTATTGACATAAGCGTGTGACATTGTATTTCGTTCTGGCACCCATGAAATTTCATAAGAAAAATCATAACAAATGTAGTCTTTCTTGTGCTCTCACTCGCCGCTTCCTCACCGTAGCATAATGGTTAGAGCTCAGACTTCTAATGCCAACTTACTCTGTCCGAATTGCGAGTTCAAACCCTGGCTCAAACAAAAACACAAACTTTTTGTTAATATTTTATTATTTTATTTCAGTATTTTCGTTATAAATGTTAGTAAATTCATATTTAAATATTATTTTACAATTTATTTCATATTCAAGTAAAAATAATACCTGCACAAATTAAAATATATACCACACATATTATTTTTAACTTAAAAATAAATATTTAAACTTATTAAACTGAAAACAAAATAAAAACAGCACAGCTTTTCCACACCACTTATTTGTCACATTATTTAATACTAGCGATACCCGGCGCGCGTTGCTGCACCCGGCAAGTATATTAGAAATAATTAGTTGATTCAAAACTTTTATTAGTCCCTTAGTCTGACACCACGCTCATGTTCCACTGCCCGTTACAGTTTCCCAGTAGCAGAACATCACTCCCAGGTGGCAATTCCATTATGAGTTTCAATGTCCTGTGATTTTAACTTCCATAGCTATTCTGTAAAGAAAATCCGGCAACACCCCCCTTTTCCAATGCAATTAGTAACTCCATACTGAGTTTTATTGTTATGCGACATTTACATAGTTCCAAAACTATTCAATATCAAAAATTTGACTTGTATGGTCGAAGCCATAACCCCCTTTCCTATGCCCTACCCAGTTCTCTTGTAGAAATACATTCTCCATTCTGTGTTTCAATGTTATGTGACTTCTACTTCCAAAGCTATTCGATACCTAAATTTGAATCGTATCGGCAGTGCCACGCCCCCTTGTCCAATGCCCACTCAATTTTTCCAGTCGAAGTACAAGACTAAATAGCACATTCTTACCGAGTTTTATTAATGAGTGACTAATAGTTCGAAAGTTATACCCATAATTTGGGCAGCCGAAAAAGTGCCACACCCTTTTCCCAATGCCCATAAAATTTTACCAGTGGAACGGCACATGTAAATCGAGGCCGAACACCTAATTCCAATTTTGCAACCTACAATTCCAAAGTTATTCGATATTGCAGATTCGAGCTGCCACGCCCCCTAGTACAATGCTCGCTGAATCACTTGTGAGTACTTGGGCACATCTTTACAAAAAGAAAATTAACTGCAAAAGTGTTCACAGTTGAAAATTTTTTTCAAACACATTCATGCACATGTCTATTATTTACCATTTCATTCTTATTATGCTTTTATATTTATCATTTGACATTTTGTGGGCAATTGCAAATCTTGCTAGCAGCAATAAATTTGCATGTACTATTATTTTTTCAAAGTAAAAATACAACATTCCTTTGTGTGTTATATTATTCAAACAATGATATTAAGGGTATTCGTCCTCAACCAACCTCATTAAAATATCTAATTGCCCAATATATAAGTTTGCCATTTTGCATGAATACCCTTATCATATTATTTATAATATACTAAAAATTGTATAAATTTTATTAGGATATACAATTGAATAATATTAATATCATGCTAAATTCATCAAAATCATTATTATACTACTTAAGCAGTATGTTAATTAAAAAAATTTTATCAATTTAAAAAAACTCGCATCAAAATATAAATTCCCACGATAATCCTATGAAAATCTTAGTTTTCCATCGGAATCCAAGAATACCCACATTTTAGCATTTATCAACGAAAATGCAACCCAGCGTTAATATGGAATGTCAAAAGCACGAGCTAGTAGAGCATGTCTCTACTCATAGCGTTGATCGTACGTCACCCCCTCAAATTCATTTTTTACGGGATGAGGTCGACGCAATGCATGAAGTCATATTTTGTGTTGCTTCATAAGAACCCATTCTTTCTATGCTGTCTAGCTGTCAAAGGCTGACCGACCTAATGGCTGAATTACAATACTGCGTTAGGTCGGTCGGCCTTTGACAGCTCGACTAGAAACAATGGGTTCTTATGAAGCAACACAAAATATGACCTCATGCATTGCGTCGACCTCATCCCGTAAATATGAATTTGAGGGGGTGACGTACGATCAACGCTATGAGTAGCGACATGCTCAAGCTAGGTCGTGCTTTTGACATTCCATATTAACGCTGGGTTGCATTTTCGTTGAGCAATGCTAAAATGTGGGTATTCTTGGATTCCGATGGAAAACTCAGATTTTCATAGGATTATCGTGGGAATTTATATTTTGATGCGAGTTTTTTTTAAATTGATCAAATTTTTTAAATTAACATACTGCCTAAGTAGTATAAAAATGATTTTGATGAATTTAGCATGATATAAATATTATTCAATTGTATTTCATATTAAAATTTATGCATTTTTTAGTATATTATAAATAATATTATACGGGTATTCATGCAAAATGGCAAACTTATATATTGGTCAATTAGATATTTTAATGAGGTTGGTTGAGGACGAATACCCTTAATATCATTGTTTGATTAATATAACACACAAAGGAATGTTGTGGTAAGGTAGATTGGCAAATGCCATTCACTTTGTTTTTGTAAAGTTGTACCCAAGTACTCACTAATTACAAGTGATTCAGCGAGCATTGTACAAGGGGGCGTGGCAGCTCGAATCTGCAATATTGAATAACTTTGGAATTATAGGTAGCACAACATTGGAATTAGGTGTTCGGCCTCGATTTACATGTGCCGTTCCACTGGCAAAATTTTATGGGCGTTGGGAAAAAGGTGTGGCACTTTTTCGGCTGCCCAAATTGTGGATATAACTTTCGAACTATTAGTCACACATCAATGAAACTCGGTAAGAATGTATTATTTAGTCTTGTCCTTTGACTGGAAAAATTGAGTGAGCATTGGACAAGGGGGCATGGCACCGCCCATGTAAGTCAAACTTATGGTATCAAATAGCTTTGGAGTTAAATGCCACATAATAATGAAACTTGGTATGGAGCTGCCACTTGGTAATGTCCATCTACTAGAAAACCTTCAGCCATTCTTATTTTTATGAAGAGAACTTCTGAAATGCACTGTCGAATCGTGGCGTTCCAGAAATCGTTTTCTACCCTATTTTTTAGAGCATTTCGTACAAGGGCAATCATTATATCATAGAAAAACACGATAAAAGTTCAAGTAAACCTTAAATTTTATACACCAAATGAAAGATTAATTTCCAAGCTTTAATAATATATTGTCTTTAATCCATAGTAATAAAGGTTAATTTTGAAGAAAAAAATGGTTTTATGTAAAAAATAAAATTACTTTTACATGCAAATATCTTCAAATAACTTTAAAACGTTCAATACTTAAAAAGCTTTTTAATGCTAAAAAGTCTTTTAAAATTTTGTTATTCATAAAAATGTTGTAGCTTCGAAAAACATCGTTGTTTTTTCGAAGCTACTCTCTGCACTGAAAACATCGTCATTTTATTATCTTGTTTTGTAAATATTTTGAAATGTTTTGACCAATTTTCTTGTTTTTATTTTGTTTTTCTTTTGAATTTTTTTATAATTTTGAATTTTTTTGACATATTATCCAAATTTTTGAAGTATTTTTAATTATTTTTCACAATATTTGTCCTCAAATGAGAGGATAAATAATTTTAAAAATGCTTTATGAGGGGTTTATTGGATGTTCAGCCATTTTTAAAAATCCTCTCATTTATAAACAACATTTTCAATAATTTTTTTTTTACATTTTCTGTTTTTTTTTTATATATTATGAAACAATTTGATGTATTTTTGACATAATTTGTGCTCAGATGAAAACAAAATAAAATTTAAAAATGCTTTATCGAGGGTTTATTGAAGGTTTCCTCCATTTTTAAAATTATCTCATTTATAAAGCATTTAAAAAAGATTTTTGACGCTATTGAACGCTATTATGACACTATCTTTTAATTTTTCATTGATTACAATTATAATTGCATGATTTCGGAAAAAGGGACGTTTTGTGGGATTTTTAGTATAGCTGCTTTTATTGGCATCACCAAAATGACAGACGCACGATCTGTCAACGCAACATTTAGTTTTGCAAAGTTTGAGGTCGTCCGTTTTGACAGCTTATATCGTAAAGTTTTTACAACGCAGACCAAAGTACGGTCAAAGGCCGACCGACCTAACGCAGTATTGTAATTCAGCTATAACGCAGTATTGTAATTCAGCCATTATACAGCACTACATTACGATTTAGCCATTATACAGCAATTCACAATTCGACTTCATGCGTTGATCGTAAAAAACAATACGAAGGGGTAGCGTACGATCTAACGATATGAGTAGAGAAATTTTACGTGTCAAGATTTTGTATGAGATTTTTGTGTGAGCATTTATGGGTACTCGCTCTCACCCTTGCGACAACCTTATTAATTAAACCATGGTTCTGCGATTTTACATTCCTTGCTATGAAAGGGTTGGTGGGTGTTTTTTAGTTTCAATGGAAAACAATTGGGTATTTTTGAGATTCGATAGTGAACATATATTTTCATGGGACTCGTTATATTATCCCAAGTGACAGTTTATAAATTATGTTATTTATGGTATTAATTATTTATGGTTTGCAGCGCGACTTGTGCCAAAATTGCTGAATTTACCTTATTACCTGCAAGAAGAGTTTCGCAAAACTGTCGCTCAGTAGATGCTCTAAATGGACGGTATGGACATTCAGCGCTTCATTACTGGTGACGAAATTTGGGTGTACCAGTATGACTCCGAAACAGCTCAACTATCTGCAGGGTGCCGCTACCCAGATGAGCCGAAACCCAAAAAAATACGACAATATCGTTCAACAATTAAAGTTTTGTTGATAGTTTTCTTCGATTCTCAAGGTGTCGTGCACTCGGAATTTTTTCCGCTAGACCAATCGGTCATCGCTCAATAGCTGCGTTCGATTCGCCAGTGCTCAACTCAACTTCGAAAAAAACGGCTACTCACTTAACTGTTACTTACTGCATAGTTGGCAACACTTTTGTTTTTACAGACCGCATAAAGTCTGCCAATAAATTCATTTTGTTTTTGTCTCTAGAATCTATTACTTTTACCTTATTCCGTACACAAACCAACTAAAAAATAAGAAACTGGCAACGCAACTTTACTCAACTCAACTTATAATTGACCTACTCTATACTCAACTAGCTGTCGACTTTGTTGTTGGTTTCCCATACAAATTTTGAAATAAGCGACATGAATTGAGTATAGGCTGGCGAATCGAACGCAGCTAATATTATTTGAGGGTTTTAAAGCGTTTACGCGAGAATATTCGGCGAAAGATGCCAGAATTATAGAAGGACAATTCATAGTTTTTGCACCACGATAATGCACCCGCTTACATATCACGAATTTTACGCGATTATTAAACTTTTGGTGATCAGCATCACCACCCGAGTCGATTTAGCTATGTCCGTCTGGCCGTCTGTGTGTCTGTCTGTCTGTCTGCGTGTACGTTTGTCCATCTGTCTGTTTGTCTGTGGTCGCGATTACAGTCATAATTGCTATCATCACGAAATTCGAACTATAAACTTTTATCTTAAAAATGAAGGTCATGTTCGAAAATGAGTCAAATCGGATGCAAACCACGCCTACCTCCCATCCAAAGTGACTTTATCAAAACGGTAAAATCTCTTAGAATTCCACAAAAATTAATATATGGACTTAAAATTTTGTATATGAGTTTAAATATTACACACTCTGAGTCAGTGGCGGATTATCCATAAGGCAAACTAGGCACGTACTTAGGGGCGCAAGGTTACGAAGGGGCGCACGCGAAAGATTTTAAGCAATAAAAAAAAACAAGAATGTGCTACTTAAAAAACTCATACTTTCTGTGTCACACAAGCTCTTGTTCTTGTTTTTGATTTTCTTCTTTATCGCACGTGTTAAACACAGATTCTTTTAATATATCAACAACTCAAACAGATGATTATGAAAGTTTGAAAGAGTCATTTCCAGAAATTCACGATGCTTTGATTGTTATCGAGAGCAATCCTGAGCATAAATGTTCTGCAGTAGGTAAGCTAAAGGCATAAGGTTGAAATTAGAACGGCTAGAAACTGCTTTACAGATCGATTCTGTGCGTTACCGGTAACAGCAATATTGTTACCAAAACTCGTTACCGGTCTTATAAATCGGTATTCTGTGCACTCGGTAACGCTGTCAAATGTCGTAAACTCACCTTATGGAAATGCAGCTCGCTCTTTTGTGTGGTGAAATATAAACAATGGAAAGTGAGAAGTAAATACATAGAATTAATTGCATTATGTTAACTTTTTATATAATTGGGCCTATTCGGCGAAATCTGTTATTCTGTTACGCATTTTCTGTTATCAATCGTAACAGATGCCGATCATAAAAGATCTGTTAAAATTGGTATTCAGTATATCGAACTTTTATGGCAACCTGTTATCAATCTTCGAAAAGAAAAATCTATTACAATTCCGTTAACTTCTGTTATGAAACAGCTGATTATTGTAAATAAATTTATTCAAGCAAACAAAATGCAGATCGAAAAGGTAAGTTAAGGGATGTTTTAGGCAAAGCTAGTTATAAATTAAACAATTTTTTTCTACAGTATATTTCAGTCCAACAACTGATCCAGCTGTGGGCTTCAAGGATGCTGCCGCTGCCTTCATGGTTGGTTCAATGCCATATAAGAAGGGTATGGAACGCAAGGATTTGCTCTCGGCGAACGTGAAAATGCATAAGATGCAGGGACAGGCGGTGGATCTACATGCACGCAAGGATGTTAAGGTACACATATTGCTGTAAAAAAAATAATTTTTCGACTAAATTCCCTTATTCTAGCAATGAGACAGTGTGCACAAAATCAGTCTGGGATGCCGACTTACTGCAAGGAGTATTTGATGAGACGGTGCAAAAGCGTGGCGCTGCCGTGATTTCCGCACGTAAGATGTCTTCTGCCATGTCTGCCGCTAAGGCTGCTTGCAATCATATGCACGATTGGTGGCACGGCACTCTTGCTGGTCAGTACATTTTACGTGTCATTTCGGATGGTGGAACGCCCAAGGATTCCAACGCATTCCCTGTTGTGATCTCAAACAAGCAAACAAATTTTTAAAGGTTTGCAGATCAACACAATTGGTTGGCTAAAGAATTTGTATTTGGTATTTTATACTTAAATTTTATAAATGTTTATTCAGTGCATATGTTTTATGCATATTAACACTATAAATGCAAGTTTAAGAATAAAATGTTTTATTCTTAATCCAAAAAACAAAAGTATATTCAAAGTCTTAAGCAGCCAATAAAATGTTTATTTGTAAAAACATTTTCGTCATAGTTTTAATAGAAAATATTCGCTTTTGTTTTGGTTTTTATTCGATGGTTGAATTTCATACTCGAAGTACATGTTAAATATCAAAGTTCATATGCAAAATTGAAAGTTGAGTGCATATTAGTAAAGATATAAAAAATCATATTAATAAAGATTAAATATCGAAGCTCGAATTTCGTCATCACAGACTTTGGATGTTCCACGATTGGTTCCAATTTCTTCATGAGCAGTCGAGCTGATAAGGTGAATATCCAATCAAAATAGCTAAGGATGCGCACGGCAGGAAGCTCGGGTTCTTCTAAAAAACAGTAAATTGAACACAAACATATACATATATTTACACTTAACAATTAGTTTACTTACATTTTTCGCCTTTTTCGGAATTTCTTATTGAAATTCTCAAATAAATATCCATTTCAGATATAAAATGTCACTTCAATAGAATTTGTTATGATAAAAGACTCAAAAATCTGTCTGTTATTCTGTTATGGTTTTTAACAGATTTCATAACAGATTTTGTCGCGCTGAATACCAATTATAGAATTTGGAATAGACTTTTTGACAGTTCGAAAATATGTTATGATTTATAACAGATTTGATAACAGATTTTGTCTTGCAGAATATGAATTTAGAACGCATAGCAGATTTTTTGACAGCTGAAAATTTTGTATGGGAAATCGTAACAGAATAACAGAATTTTTTCATAAAAGATTACGCAGAATAGGCCCAAATATTTGTTTTTTTTTGGCAGGAAATATGCAAGCACTACGCCGGCGCAGCTGCGGTGTTATCTATATTTAATTTATATAATAATTTTATGTAAATTGATAAATATTACACAGTGAATTGCTATAAATTTTTATAATTGAAAAGTGCTGAAGAAGCAGCAACAGTGAATTTAACATCGTTTTTTATTTTAATTTGCTCCGAGCAAACTCAAAATGCGAGCTATTTTTTGTAATGCAAGCCAAAAAATGTCTTCTGTTTTGCTTGTTACTACCTAAAGAGATGGTAACAATATTCACCGGTAACGCTTGGTCGCAGTATACCAACAGAGTGTTCAAGTTACTAAAAGGTGAATTTCTACGGTAACAAGATTAATGTTACCGCGACAGAATTGATCTGTTAATGATGATAATGGTGTTTTGGGATTTTATTTTGGTTCATATGAACAAAAACAACAAAAAATTACAGTCCGTTAATATTGATATATGTACAGTTATTAAAATGAATGACAGTCTGATTCACATAATTTCTGCAGAAAAGGAAAATTTTAATAAAGATAAACATTACACGGAGCTCTCTGTGAGCGTAACTTTTCACATGTACGCAAAGCACACAACAGAAGAGAATATAATTCAGTCGTTCGCAGACGGTGATGCCGTAAGGTCTATGCCGCTTTGCACGGCGTATTTTATGTACACTCTTAAAAAACCAACCTAATGATTTGTAGATTTATAATATTTATGCATTTATTTCTTTATTTTATAGAATTTCTTATTTTACGCATATATTAAGGTTTCATATAATTCCTACATACATATCATCTATTATAATTCTTTGTATTTTTTAGAATATGAATTCTGTATTAATTTTTTAATAATTAATTTATTGATTACTTGCTTATTTACTAATTTTATTTACTTATTAGTTACTTATTTTTTATTATTAATTTTAATTATTAATATATATTAAGATTTTTAAGTATTAAAATAATTATTCGTATATATTAAGGTTTCATATAATATACCAATATTACCTATTTAGATTCTTTGCATTATTCATTTTACTTGCATTAATTAATTTCATAGAAGAAATAATGAATTGTACTGATGAAAATTACAACATAAAGTAGAAAATAGAAACTTACAAATCTAAATAATTGTGACAACTATTTCGCTCAGTATGCTGGATTTGAGAGCGCACTACTACTAACAAAACAAAATAAAATGTGACTGTGTTAGAATGCCCAGCCCTGTTTTAAAGCAATTTGATAAATTTAAACACTGAAGAAGTTCAAAATAGAGTAAGTATGTTAGTAATATGTATTCTTATGATTTGGAAAAGTCCTGAAAAGTTGATGAATGCATCCATTTACGTTCTTATTCAACAATGATAGCTCGAGATGAAGTACTGCCTCAAACAACTAACACAATTTGAGATTCTAAGAAATAAAGAACTTGAAACAATTTACCCTATCATTGATATAGCCTTAGGAATGTGCGTATCGACGCCAGCTAGTGGTAAGCGGAGTTTTTTCTGTCTAAAGAGAGTAAAAAATTATCTTCATTCGATCATGACTGATAAGAGATTAAATTCGATAGCAAAACGTAACAACGAATCAAACTTATTGCTATCGTTAAACTACGAAGATGTCGTTGGCGATTTCGCAAAACAAAAATGTCATTAATAAATATATAATTCATAACATTTTTTTGTTGTGAGTTGCCTAGGGCGCTCTCGACTTTTAATCCGCCTCTGCTCTGAGTATGAAATTCAACCAAATCGAGTGAAAACCACGCCTACCTCCTATACAAAGTGACTTTATCAAAAAACAACAGCGAATATTTTATGTTAAAACTATAACGAAAATGTTTTTACAAATAAACATTTTATTGACTGCTCAAGGCTTTGAATATACTTTGGTGCGGCCGTAAGGGTATTTTAACTTCGGCCCAGTCGAAGAACATTTCTTTCTAGTTATATTTATAACTTACCTACTGGGTCACTTGCTGATCAATATTTGATGACGACATTGCATTAATTACCTAAAATACTTGCTCGTACAGCATCTAAATATCAAATATTCAAGATTCTAGATGCGAAATGTATTAACACAACATGTGTAAAAAAAAAAAACAAACAAAACAACAACACACAAAACTTGATTGCGGCTCGAACGAATCGATTGAGATACTCTAAAGACGTCGAATTGCAGATTTAGAGCTCAGTATAAGACTAGCGCTACGTGACTGTGGATTAAAAGTTCGTTTTGAAGAAGCGTTAAGATTGTTGATAACCACAAAACAAAATAAAAAAAATAGCACTAGAAAATATTGTAATAACTATACACATAGAGTGCACGTGAAATACGAGGTCAACAACATCTTGCAAAGGGCTTCAAATACTATTCGAATTAAAGTCAAATAAGCAATGCAGAGATATCGACAAGTGGCGGGAGTTTTGGCATTTTTATGTCTGTTGGTGCAAAATGTTGCCGCACAGTGTTAGTATCAATCATCATAGAATATGACAGAGAGCAAATTTTTTAATTCAGCTCTCAGTTTAACCGGTCATAAAAGAATTTTAAATTATATAACGTCGATGAGACTGCTATAGCGGCTAAGTGAAAATGGCAATGTCGCTTACAAAAAATTTTAAAGAAAGCAAATAAAATTGCTTTACGTGAAAAGCACAGAACTATTCTGCAATTGTTGATTATTTAGATACCTAAAGCTCACATTTTAACCAATGGTTGTATTGAAAAAAGCTTTTAAGAAAATATGTGTGAAAGTTACGCCGTTATAAGCGGTATTGTAGATTTATTTTAGGTGGTATTGCAGTATCACTGACGACAAGCAGAACTTGTTTATTTATCAGCTTAATGTCATCAAAAATATAATAAATACTGTTTTCTTGTTTCAAGATATTTTTTAGTGTTGTTTCGCTTGAACTTGAACAAGTTTTTTCCCGTAAATCTTTCAGTGCTTAACGTGATTTTCTGGCTTTCTGCTATACGTTCAAAATCTTCAAATCACACAGATTTCAACGAACACTGCTGTATTCAACAATACATTGCTACGTCAGATAATCAGCTGTATATAAATAGCGTCATACAAGATTAAAAAAATTTTTCTAGGAATTCATAATTTTTTCACAAATGATTCAATTTGTTATCAGTTTGTTTCATTTCTACTTTATTTGACAACCTCGATGGCTTGTTAAGCATATTTCGAATTATCAAGTTATTTTTAAGGCTGCAAATAATTTCAATTTTATTATTTAAATATATATTTAAATTTTGCATTTTTTTATATGCTACGTTTCATTTCTCAATAAAAATAAAATATTCAGGTTGTATTGCACGGAACAGCAACATTTTTTTTTTTTTTTATTAAGAAATCCTCAAAAATTTACTTATAACGCAAAATCTCTAATCATATGAAAACTAATGAATCTTGTACTCAGAATTCTGCATCACGCTAGGTTCTGGATGCCATTACCTGTCCTTTGGTTATCTAAGTTTCGAAGTATGTGTCTATAATGGCCCATGGATCGGTTAACAGTATAATTTCGCAAATACATATAAGATTTATATTAACATCTAATCGTATACGAGTACTAGCTTTTTCCCGGCGCGCATTGCTGCACCCTGCAACTATATATATTTGGGTTGTATGGGAGGTGCCCCGCCCCCTTGTCCAAAGTTCTGCGATTTTTTTCCAAAAACTTCTCGTAACAATTACGAACAAACTCACAGAAGGAAGTATCCAATTTGGTCCAGTCATTTTCAAGTTTTAAGCATCTGAACAAACCACGATTCATTTTTATATATTAAGGGGGGACACGCAGCCAGACGCCGAAAAAAAAGGTCATGTTTGTGAATTTTTTTAAGAAAACCTATGGGATATTTTTAAATGAGGGTTTTTATACCTAAAAATATACACATTCAGGAGTATTTTCAGTTTTTTTTTTTATTAAAAAAAATTTAATTTTAAGGTCGAGACAGCAGTTTTTGTAGAGCGCTCTGAAAAAAAGGTGAAATGCGGTGACCAAGATTGCTCCCCCTAAATTCATCTGAAACAAAAAAATTAAATATATTGTTAAAAAAGATACTTAAAACTCGTACTTGTCATAGCCATTTTTGAAAATATTGATTTTTCACAAAATGGCGGACTTTGAACGTAAAAAAAACGATTTTCGACCAAAAATTCGTCCAAGTTTTGCCTATAAAAAATGAACGAAGCTAAAAAAAAATCCTATGATCATCCTAAATCATCAACATAGTTGTCTTCGAGAGCGATACTAGGAGTATAGTGATTTTCCAAGTTTTCGATACCACTTTTATTATACGATTTCTCTTTCTCGTCAAAATAGGCCTCAGTTTCAGCGATTACTTTATTTCTTGAAGTTCTTGAATTTCTTTCCAGCAAGCATTCTCTTGAGATATGAAAACAGGAAAAAGTCCCTGTGGTTTAAATCTGGAGAATACGGTGGGTGGGTAAGCAATTCGAAGCCCAATACATTCAATTTTGCCATCGTGTTCATCGATTTGTGACACGGTGCATTGTCTTGGTGAAACAACACTTTTTTCTTTTGCAAATGTGGTCGTTTCTTTGCGATTTCAGCCTTGTGCTCGGTAAAAGTCGCTGTGGTTCCTTTTTGGAGATAGTCGATGAATATTATTCATTTCGCATCCCAAAATACAGACGCCATCACATTACAGGCCGACTGTTAGGTCTTTGCTCGCTTTTGATTCGGTTCGTCGATTGCTGTCCACTCAGCTGACTGTCTTTTGGATTCTAGTGTGAAATAGTGAAGCCATGTTTCATCTATTGTCACATATCGACGATAGAATTCGATTTTATTGCAGTTTAACAGCGCCAAACACTCTTCTGAAGCATCAATTCGTTGTTTTTTTTTTGGTCGACTGTGAGCTCACGCGGCACCCACTGTGCACAGAGCTTTCGCATACCCAAATGTTCGTGTAAAATGGTAAAAACACTACCATTTAATATCTTTACAATGTCAGCTAGCTCGAGCACCTCCAGTTTGCGATCGTTAACCAATTTGTGGATTTTTTTTTATGTTTTCTGGAATAACAGCCTCTTATGGGCGTCCACTGCGCTCTGCATCATTTGTGCTGGTACGACCACGTTTAAATTCAGCAATCCACTTTTCTACCATTTGTCTCGATGAAGCAGAGTCCGGATTATGTTTATCAAACCATTGTTTGGTTTCCACCGTATTTTCTTTCATCAAAAAGCAATGCTTTATCAAAACTCGAAATTCATTTTTTTCAATAACAAAAGTTGCACACACAAAATGCTTGAACTCACAAATCAAAAGTCAGATTGTTGTCAAATTTATATACGTATCGTTTGAAGGATAGTACTTAATAAAAAGCATATGGAAAAAAAATCTAGTAACATCATCTATGTGACATCCTATGGACTTTTTGAACGGACTGTTAACTCTTATATGGCTTATGTTTTAAAACTGAAAACGGTGTGTAATCCAAAAAATTAAGGGCTTTGAAATGGTATATTAACAATTTCAATATCTTTCGAAATGGAAAAGTTAGAAAAGAAAATATTGCAAATTTTTGTATTTTTTCTGCATTTTCCAATTTCAGCGAAACTTTGTTGCCAAATTTTATATTGCACTATCCCTGTTTATTATAAGATTCTGAAAGCTTTATTAATTCTGCGTTCAATAAGCTACTAATTTGCTTAATTGAGTGGCTCATTACTTTAAAATTTAAATTTAAGCAACCAAACTTTAGTACAAGATAGCAAAACATATTTGCGCATTTACCTGTATCTGACCAGAACTTTTTGCTTAAAGTTCGAAGGCGCCTCGGCATTCCAGATGAATTTTGACAGTTTCATTCGAAAATTGGGACTTTCTTGCATAAACTTACTCACAACGTTTTGGTGTATGTGCACTTATTGTGTTGTTTACAGTGGTTTGAACATTCTATTTCAGCAAAATGGTATTAACACATGAACATTTTCGGGTGATGACGTTTTAACGATTTACGACGTGTATTGACAAGAAAAGAATGCATCGATCAACTTAGTTCGACTTTTGGTGTTGAAGCTTCGCATCCAGCGACTGTAAAACGCTGGCTCAATGAGTTCGAGCGTGGTCGTCATTGTCACCAAGACGAATTTCACTAAAATCGATGCTGTGTGAGAACTACTGGAAGCAGACCGGTTTGAAACACGTCTTCAAGATCACCATAAGTGATATCGTTTTTTAAGAACGAGCCGGCCGTGGGTATCGGACTAATACCAAAGAATATACAATATAAAGAATGCACATCTTAATACAAAACGCAAACATTTTTCTTCCCTACTCATAGATGCGGGGGGTAGCAACAAGACGAAGATACGATTCAGCATTAAGCAACATCGAACATTTTAAGCGAACCAACCAACGGTTGCAACAGGAATGGTATTGTTTGACAAAGCACACAATGTTTTTCGGAGCTCGATCATGTTGTTAGCATGATCGGCATTCGTCGCTTTGCCTTGGCTTTTTGAAATTTTTTATTTTTATTTTTTTGAAATCTTATTCTTATTCTTATTCTTGTTCTTATTCTTATTCTTATTCTTATTCTTATTCTTATTCTTATTCTTATTCTTATTCTTATTCTTATTCTTATTCTTATTCTTATTCTTATTCTTATTCTTATTCTTATTCTTATTCTTATTCTTATTCTTATTCTTATTCTTATTCTTATTCTTATTCTTATTCTTATTCTTATTCTTATTCTTATTCTTATTCTTATTCTTATTCTTATTCTTATTCTTATTCTTATTCTTATTCTTATTCTTATTCTTATTCTTATTCTTATTCTTATTCTTATTCTTATTCTTATTCTTATTCTTATTCTTATTCTTATTCTTATTCTTATTCTTATTCTTATTCTTATTCTTATTCTTATTCTTATTCTTATTCTTATTCTTATTCTTATTCTTATTCTTATTCTTATTCTTATTCTTATTCTTATTCTTATTCTTATTCTTATTCTTATTCTTATTCTTATTCTTATTCTTATTCTTATTCTTATTCTTATTCTTATTCTTATTCTTATTCTTATTCTTATTCTTATTCTTATTCTTATTCTTATTCTTATTCTTATTCTTATTCTTATTCTTATTCTTATTCTTATTCTTATTCTTATTCTTATTCTTATTCTTATTCTTATTCTAATTCTTATTCTTATTCTTATTTTTATTCGTAGTCTTATTCTCTCTCTATACAATGTTTCTTATATCGTTTTTTTTTTTTATGTATTAATTTTTTATTTGTTTATAAATAATTTTTATAATACATATTTTGCCGTCCTTTATGAGAACTCGATAATTTTTTTATTACTATAAAGGCGTAATTGCATATAATTTGAACGAAAACCGATAAATCAGAAAATTGCTTGATAGAAATAGCTGCCACGCGAATTTGCAAAAGTATACAAATTCCGATTCCCTTCTTTCATACCCTGACTTTAGCAAGCAAACACATGAGATAGGTTTAAAACAAAAACAATGCACCATCAATGGTGGAACAACAACAATGAGCACAACACGTTGCGGTATGGAATATGAGAGCGGGTTGTCATGTTTGGTTTGAACGGGTTGCAATGTTGGAGAGCGGGTCGTTATTTTACGACCCGCAAACAAAATTTCTTCTTATATGAGATGCGCATTCTATATATTGTATATTCTTTGCTAATACCCCATCGATTGATAGTTCTATCCATTACCCACGCATCCAAAAACATTTGTTACGTAAAGCTGTTGATTCAATACTTAGTATTAACTGAAGCATTGTTGCTCCAGATCACAATAATATACAAAAACGATAGTGTATTGGCTAACCTACATATCCGTCATATTTAGCAGTTATCCAAACAACAAAAGTAGGAAGTAGGCCGAAGTTGAAATACTCCCACGGCCGAACCAAAGTATATCCAAAGTTTTAAGCAGACAATAAAATGTTTCGTATTGGGCGTGGTTTTCATTCGATTTTGTTGAAATTTATACTCAGAATGCATATTAAATATTAAAGCTCATATGTGAGCTTTCATACATTTCAAGTTCATATATTGATTTTTGTGGAATTCTAAGAGATTTACCGTTTTGATAAAGTCACTTTGTATGGGAGGTTTTCATCCAGCTTGGCTCATTTTCGAACTTGATCTTTATTTTTTAGATAAAAACTTAAATATCGAATTTCGTGGGATGCTTCGTTTGTGTGCTGTTCCTCGCCAAGTTAGATTAATTGCTAACTCATTCATTATGATGGCCTCAATTTCTGTTCCTAAAAATGTCGGTATGTCGTTAGCCCCAACTCTAGACAAAAGATGTTTTTGAAACGATTTATTTCAAATAATTCTTGAAATTTGTCGAGTGAACTAAAGGGCATAGCAGGCAAAGATGAAATTTTTCCGTCAGAAAACTGGTTTGATTTTAAGTTCCTAAACTCATGTCGTAGAGATATTACCTCTTTCGTCAATTTTGTTAACAGTTTTTTTGTGTGTTTTTTTTTTCCGTTTGATTTGTTTTGCAAGGATCACAATTATGTCAATATGCCGAGCATTGCGCATTCAGTTGGCTCTGAAAATGGATAGAAAACAAATTACAAATACAAGTTAAGAAATTGCATTAAATTTTACCTTGTGCTACAGTAACCAATTTAGTGTATTCTATTTGTTCACAGCTACCATCTGCATAATCTGCATACATTTCAAAGAAATGATCTGAAGAGATCAACGTTTAGTTAAAGTCAGATTTTGTAACTTTAAATTCTTACTATTGCCCATTACGATATTAATGTAAAGAGACCAACAGTTGAGACCAACTCTTGATCCCGTGCTGTGATTCTGATTTAGTAAAAAATACCGATTGCATCCCGATTTAAACCTGTTTATCTCACCAAAATGACACAAAAAAAACAACAAAAAATCCCACCCAAAATATATACTAATAACGTTTTTATCCAATTTATTAAAAGTAATCATCAGAAAATTTTTATATTGAAATCTGAATATTTAGCTTGAAATAGTTTTTCAAAAATTTAGATACAACGGAATAATCGATTTGGTCATTTCAAAAAATTCGAGTCATTGCATTCATCGTCCAGGGAATACTTATTTACCTCTACAAATTCGAGAGGAAATTGCTCTAAAGCAACTTTAGGGTTAAAAACTCTTAAGTTTTAAAGAACTTATCATTATCGGAAATTTATCCAGCAACTTAGCCATACATTTTTTTATAAAATTTCCGCAGTTTGTTTTTACTTTGAGAATTTCATCTGAGGACATCTCGAAAAATTCGCTTTTAAAACACATTTGGCTAGGCGTCAACTTGTATTACTTAAAATGCCTTCATTGGTTAATTCCTCTTCTGATTGCATTTTTTTAAAGTACCCTTATTTAAAATAATTTTTTTCTAAAATTATTATCATCTGCTTGACGCTTCTTAAAGCTTATGTATTAGATGTTCATTTGCTTGAAATAAAGCATTAAATTATTAAAGTCTAAAAATAAATTCTTTTAAAAAATAACGATGTACTTTTATTTACGACTTATTTAATATTTCTTGGTTTCTCTTTGCTTTTTTTCTTTCTGAAAAATTCGTAAAACACTCTAGCAAACTACAAGGCTGCATAGTAAGCCATCTTGCAGCTGCCGGAGATGTAATTTTTTTTAAAATAAAAAGTAGAACAGTTAAGTAGAACATCCCATCTAAGCATCCGAAATCCCACACGTTCTCAAATAGGCCAAATATCCCCAAATGAGCCCACATCTGATGTTCTTTAGATTCTAAAGCAATTTTTTTATTTACAATTCCTCGTAGTTCGAAAGTTACTCTTTCATTCTCGATGATCTCATCAACTTTAAATATTTTAAAGCTACTTGAAGCAAGTGGTCGAGCAAAAAGTGGTTTAAGGTTTTTAATAGTCTTCCCCTCAAAGTGAGGCAAATTATTTAGCATCATTTATTTATTCATTCTAACGACATTATCACTCACTAAGCAGAAATTGTTCGGTTTATCGGCACTTAAAAATGAATGCATGGAATGACCTTTGGCCTATCGGAGTATTTTTGTGTGTTAATGCCACTCCATAAAAAATAAATAACTGGCCATTTCAGCACTGGAAAGGACTTTGACCTAAATTCTTATGATAAATTGTGTTGTGCGTGTTATTAAGTTTGTACACAATTGACCGAGAACTGGATCTTCAGGTTTAACGCCGACTCCGAACGGCGATGAACGTAATGTTCTTGTTACTCTCTGAGGCTTACCATTGTCTGACGAGAGGTGGCGGACGTACAGAAAAATTATTTGAATTCAAATAATTTTCTGTCGCTGCTGGGGTTCGAACCCGGGTCTCCAGGTTTGTTGACATAGAGGCCACGCACTTTAACCAACTACGCCACGGACGCCTCAGAGAAAATTCTGAGTAGCAGAATTTTGAACTGCGACAAATTATCAACGACTTCACCTTGAATTTCCTAGATTTATAGTTTGCAGAGACTCGCCTAGATTGTCTATTTATTTACTATTTGTTTAAGAGTCCCAGTTTTATTTTTAAATCCAGCGGAAAAACTATTAAATATTTTTTTTAATTTAAGATTTTTAAAATTGTGCTAATTCCAATGTACATAGAATATAAAAAATTAAAAAAAGTAAATTCTAGCACGTATCGAGTTACTGGAATGTACAGATATTTTTTTAATACAGCACCAAAGAGGGCCAATCTCTCATTTTAATACCTAAAGTGCGGTCACTGGCTCAAGTTGTATGGCCTTCTTCCTAGAACGAAATCAATTCATTCACTCTGTTTTTGATTTTTTTGACTGTCAAATTCATTGAAATTTTCTTATGAAATATATTGCCCCACAAAAAACCCCGTTTGGTGTTTCGAAGCATAGTCGTATGATGGTCGAGATGCACTTCATTTGAAAATAGTTCATTGAACTGAAATAACAGTGGCAACTAGTTACCTCATTTCAAGAATTTAAAATCCAGAAAAACAACTTCAAACCAAATACGATGGAGTTTTTAAGAAATAAAGTAAATAAATAAATAATATGATACGTAGAAATAAATAAGTAATTAATAACCAATATATGTAAAAGGGGGTTTTTTAAGAGCTTGAGAACTTTAAATAATAATACAGGACAATAATATTGTTGGAATGAATTGTTTATTATTATAATCTGGTAGATAATTTCATGGAATTTATTTCTTAAATATGATTTCCGGCATATGTCCATCGCGGTTACGAGTTACATGAGTCCACTTTTTTACTACGTTTTCCAATAAATCTGGCCGTATGGCGTCAATGGTGGCTTGAATATTGGCTTCCAATGCTTCAAGAGCTGCTGGTTTGTCGGCATAAACCAATGACTTTACATAGCCCCATAAAAAGTAATCGAGAGGCGTTAAGTCGCACGAACGATGGGGCCAGTTAACAGGATCACTTCTGGTAATAAGATTATCACCAAATTGATTGTGAAATAAATTGATGGTTAAGCGCGCTGTATGGCAAGTTGCGCCGCACAGTACTTTGAGCCCATACAAAAGTGAGGAAAAAATACAAGGAGTCGTTCGATTGTTATAAAATTTTGCATGTTTGATGAATGATGTTGATGAATTTTTTGTTGCTGATTTCAAATATTGAATCAGATTTTACGTAAATCAAGTATCTGCGCCAACAATTACGTTTTTTTTTAAAAAAACGAAATTTTCCTATATTAAATTTAATATAAAAGTTAAAGTTAATTAGAGTTAAAATTATTTTAAACGATTAAGGCTTTTTTAATACTGAAAACCGTTTGGCAATATCTTTTTTTTTAAAACAGATAGGCATATAGCTTCCTATCCACTTTTTCGACAAAAATGCTACTATACATTTAAAAAAATATGTTTTAAAAAAAAACAAAAAGTATTTTTATTTCTTTTATAATTCTTAAAAAACATATTTTTTAAGTATTATATTGTGAGCTTAATGCCAAATAATTCATGAAGCAACAGGTTGCTACAACAACAAAGTTCTTTGCAGAACTTAAACCAAGCTGACTAGACCATGGTTTCGTCGGACGCTACTCCGACTCATCAGTAGTCTCAGTGGTTCTAGCAGTCCACTAACTTTGACAAGCTAATAGGCGCAAGATCAATAAAACCAAAGAGGAATTATAGAAGCGCTATACTTTGTCAAAGCAATGTTTTTCTACTCTTTTGCTAGTCGCAAAATTTCAAAAAGTTGACTGCATTGATTCTGCAAAGATTTTGTTGTTGCGCTTTTTTGTTTACTTCTTTATCACGTATCAATCTAGGTTCCAACATTTTGTTGGTATTAAACCATAGAAGGCGTGAAGAAGGTTTTTTTTTTGAAAGCAGATTTTTATTATATGCGCAGACATATAATATTACATCATGTTTTCGTAGGTCGTGCTCGCACCAGTTTACATGAGTTATAAAATTGTGGCATATTTTAATAAGTTTATTTCTTTTATAATTCTTAAAAAACATATTTTTTAAGAATTATATTGTGAGCTTAATGCCAAATAATTCATGAAGCAACAGGTTGCTACAACAAAAAGTATTATTCGTATTCGTATTTTTTTTTAATCAAGTTAATATGAGTAAATAAAACTAAATAAAAAATATTTTAAAAACAAATTTTTGAGCTTTAGGCCAAGCAAGTTGACAACAAGACAACATGAAGAACAAAGAAGGCAACAACCAACAACAACAACAACGGCTCTGTGTAGAGCAAATCACACAGCTTGACTATACAGACTGTTTCGTAAAATGTTAATGTCCGTAAAATGTTATCACGCCCGTAAAAATGTTAAGAAAATGATTAGTTGTGTGTCAATCACATAAACAACAAAGTCTTTCATAACAAAATGATCTCCACACCATCTTAGGTGTACCATAAGTTAAACTAACTGAACCCTGAAAATGGAAGTGTGGAAATAAAGGGAGCACAGCAAAAATAACAACAACTTCAATATGCTCTGATAGCGGTAAACCGCTGTGATCGAATTTTGAAGATGCACATGAATTAAGGATATGCCTAAAAGTATGATACGGTCTAGGTTAACCTTGATGCAGGGTGCATCAAAGTAGATAAGAACTCAGTTACAAAATTCAAAAGTTCTCTGCCAAAAATAAATTCCGGGTAACTTTCTCGGCATATTGGCAGTATAAGTAGAACCTAAGTAGCTTGAGTGGATCACAGTGTAAAGTCATAAAGATGAGTTGGTGTAGCGGTCAACGAAACAGTCTGTATAGTCAAGCTGTGTGATTTGAACTATACAGAGCCGTTGTTGTTGGTTGTTGCCTTCTTTGTTCTTCATGTTGTCTTGTTGTCAACATGCTTGGACTAAAGCTCAAAAATTTGTTTTCAATGTAAATAATGAAAGGACGTATTCAAATATTAAAAATATTTTAACTGCATTTTTAATTTATATTTTCGTTTATTTGACTCTCAATATAGTTCATGAAAACAAGGTCTTCTTCATGTTACTTATTCTTGAACATAATATTTCTGTTTGATAACAGGTAAGGGTCTGTCAAAATCAACAAATGAGTCATCAAATTATTTGAATTTTCTCGTGAGCTTTTTCTCGTATGATTTAAACGGGTATATCGGAAATACTTGTGAGAAGCCTCCAACGCTTCTTCCGATAAATTTCCTGTAAAAATGCACCTTTGTAATAAGAGTGCATTTGCAATTAACTAAGAGTGCAGAGCATTGTTTGTTTACCTTTTTAAAGTCGCTGATTTTCGTAACTTCTGATTTCAAAGCCATTTTTAAAAACGAGATTACTTCTAAAATCGGAACGGAATAGTTAACATGTGTTTTGAATCTGAAAAATAATAATTTAAAGAAAATATTGCGAAAATTATAGGTGTCATTTGATGTTAGTTTTTCCCTTATCATGTGCTAAAAAGAGTATTTTAAGGAAAAATAACCTTTATACTATTTTTTTTTGTCAAAAATAACATCAGCATTTTATTTTATGTGTAAAGAAACATTTTTTTTATTTAAATTATAAACAAACTCTGGCAGAGTGTAAGAAATATGGCAACAAAATAAAGAATCATTTTTGAGAAAACACCAATTTTAGACCATTTTTCAAAAAACGATTGCTCAAAGGATCAGAAGAAGTCGGATAAAGTGAAAACAGTTTCTGAAAGAATAGAAAATTAAAATATAAAAATGAAACTGGAGTAATGTGGAGCTTTTTCTTTCTTGTCTGCTAAAAATAGAAAATTTTTCAAAATATTTTTTAAATTTCTTGATAAATTTAAGTAATTTTTTAAAAATTATTTGAATTTTTTTTTCATACTATACAAAAACCAAAATTTGTTCATAGTTTTTTTGAAAACTTAAAAAACAAAACATTCGAATTGTTTGAAAAATGTGCTCACAACATTTTTTTCTTTTGAACGATTTTGAGCAAAATCGAAAAGACCACCAATATGAAAACCCAAAAAAAACCTTTCACTTTAAAAGGCTGTAAATTACTTAAAACTTTCTGTATTGAAAAAAATCTTGGATTCATCCATTAATTTCATTAATGAAAGCATTTCCTATACGTTTTGTTAGGTTTTGTAACCTAGAATTTTTTGATTTATTCCTACTGGTCAAAGTACTGTGCGCCGTCTTGTTGGAACGAAATGTCGATGTTTAGCTGATTAATTTTTGGAAACCAAAATGCCGCCAGCGTGTTAACCGCACCAAACAGTCAATTTTAATGGTCTTTTTGAACGTTTTGAGAGTTTTGCGAAAACTATCATTAACTGCACGAATTGCTTGCTTACTAGGGCGATTATGTTGATCGTGAAATGGACTTCTATGAACTTCGCGAACGGATTTATTTTTTTCAAAGTAAATTTCCACAACTTGGAAGCGTTGAATCCATGAATTGCCAAACCTTACTGAACAGAAATCTCAACACATTTGGAGTTTGACATGCTCCACTGTCAAGCCATAGACAACAACCATCGAAACTACACTCAGAAAAAAGTCTCTCGGAATATGATAAAAAAGACATCATATTAAGAGAAAAATGGTATAGAGTTTGATCTAGAAAATGCTTTTCTCTAATTGTGATACTAAAAATTCCCTAAAAATGGTAAAAACTTCCATGAAAAAGAGAAATATAAGAAAAATATATCGTTCTTAGAAAAAAGACTTTTATTTTTAAGAAATTATTTCAATTAAGTTTTTATTGAAGAAAATATTTCGCATAGTGAATTGTTTATCTATAATAGAGAAAAATTTTCATTTTCTAGAAATTTGTATCTATAAATGAGAATTTTTTAGTGGAAAAAATACTTATCATTTTTAGAAGCTTGAAATATTTTCATTTCCGACAAGTGAAGAAATATTTCTTCGAATATGTGAAAATTTATTCTAATTTTAGGGAATTTTATTTGAAAAGGAGAAAATTGCTATTATCAAAAATAGAGATTTTTTTTTATTTAGAAAAGATATGGGTTTTTTCTCAGTGTACTCATGCAGCTAAAAAAAACACCCTATATATGTGAATTTTTTAAAGTAAAGTTAAGTAAACTAAAGTAAAGTATAGTAATATAAAGTAACGAAAAGTAAAGGAAGCAACATAACCTTAAGTAAAGTAGAGTATATAAGAGTTATTTCTTCTTTTTTATATTCAAACATATATTAATGTTTTACGCTTTGTACATAAAAATACATTAACCCATTTTTCACTCTTAATTTTTCCTAGATCGTTGTGTAAATCCGAACCGCAACAATGGCTACTGCGTCTCCATCTATGAATGTCCCAGTCTTGTAGAGGTAGTCTCACAAATACAGCTGACAAGAGAAGAAACTCTGTTTGTTCAAAACTCGCGGTGTCAAAACGGTTATGGACGTCCCCCGTTTGTTTGCTGTACTGCAGATCAAAGTTATATTGGTGGATCAGCGCCAACTCAACCACCAACAATTCCGCCACCAAATCGCAACCCAGGAGCAACAAATACTGGCTCTCGTCCGCGTCCCATTGTTACTCCGTCGCCTAGCAATGGCCAAGGCAACGTTTTGCCGCAACCGCCACAATGCGGTCAAAATATTTTGGGCGATAGAATATACAATGGAAAAGATACAGCGCTAGATGAGTACCCATGGATGGTGCTGTTGGAGTACATTGAAAGTAAGTTTTATTATTAAGAGAAGTAGACAAAAGAATAGATATATCATTGAATATTATATTGAACAAGTCCCGAGTTAATTCAACTCTATAAATTACCTTCAAATTTTATTTTAAACTTGCTTTAATTTTGGATTTTAACCTGCTTTGCTCATTACTGGCAATACATTTGGTTTTATAGATCAAGGTCAATACTCAGTGGTCAGAAAATCGAATTTGACCCAGCAAAATTATTTTTTCAATTCCATCATAATTTTTGAAGATATATGGACCAATGATCCCACCAGCCCATAAAGTCCACCAAGTTATGAGTATTTCCAAATGTAATGGTATTTCGAGAATGGCTTGTGGATTATCAAATAATCCATTTATCCAAAAGTGTGCTTCAAAATGTGTTTCTCCAAAACCGAGTTTTTCAAAATAAATTCAAACAATTTGCAAACGCTGCTTCGGCGTGAGTCTATTCATGATGAATGGTCAAAGCAAACTAACCCCAAAATAACCGACAAATGTAAAATCGACACAGAACACAGTGTTGCCAATTTAAAGTTCTCCGCTTCTAAAAAATACGCTTTAGTTCAAACAGTAATGATTATAAACAGGAGTTTTAATCAAATTCAAAAAAAAAAAAAAAATAAAAAAATATCTAGTTATCGTGCGTTAAACAGAGCACGGACCAATCGATGCCAATGTGAGACCAGCTTCGAACTTCAGGTGAAACAGAAAACTTTTTCAATTGAAATTGATTTTTTTGATCGGCCGTCACCTCTCTACACACAATGGCTTTACTTATATATTCACAATTTGTCCAAAAAATAGTATCTCTGAACTATAAGCGTTGTGTTTATAAAACGAAGGGAAAAACAAACGAGGTTATCAGTTGGGGAAAATAAATTTTTCAATTGCTGCAATTTAAAAATCACTCTCGCTTATAACAAATTAAATTAATTTCCTGCAACTAAATGACGCGTTTCTCGCCACTGACTATTATTATGACAACTGTTAAAACGTTTGCAAAAAACGATTTCAAGCACAATAAACGAAGTTCGTTTGGGGCAAACAGGCGATAAACGCTTTTTTTTTCTTTGCGTACATTGACGAACAAAAGCTTGTTGCGGCACTTCTCGATTTTCTTGGATCGAAACCATATCTGAGATTCGTTTCAATTTCGAGGAATGAAAACTTTTTATGGGGTGCCCCGCACATAAATACAACTTTTTTGTTTTTGCCCAATATAACCTAGGACCACTTTAGGGCTTATGCCATTTTGTCCTATTGTATTCGACCAAAAAGTATATGACTATTCTTTGGTGATTGTTTTGACTTATTACTGGATAAGCGTTCTACCAACATCTCAGAACGGTTCTGGCCCTGTGAATGCAGAGCATTTCCGAGTTTAGCAAGAGAGTCCGCTTTCTCGTTTTCTCGAATCCAATGTACACTGAAAAAAAATGTTTTAAAATTGACGACAATTGTTATTAATTTGACGAATTTTGTGTTTAAAAATTAGCTTGCAACAAATTTTTGCAAAGTAAGAACAAATGTGCTTAAAACTTTTGAAAAACATATGAAAAAAGGCAAATTATGAACACATTTTTTGAACACATTGTGTTCAATTTTAAGCTAATGTTTTTTTCAGTGTAGGATTATTTGAATATTTGGTGAAAGATTTGAGGGAACAGTAATGGACTTTAAACCTAACTCTGATCTGATTTTAAATTATTTCAATGCTACGATATCAGCTTGGCTATCAGTGAAAATAAAAATAAATTTTGCCTACATCGTTGTTTTAAATTTTGAGGCCAAAAAATCTGTAGAGTAGTGGGCACTATTGCCGAGAAATCTTTAAAAAAATTATCCCCAAAAACTTCAAAACTACGAAAAGAAAAAACGTACCAACCTATTAAGTTTCAAAGGTTACTTCCAAAGAGTACAAATGTATAATTTTTTTTATATTTTTTTTGAGATAAAGCTTTTTAAATTTCAGAAATGACAAAACAAAGAAATGTGAGATAACCATCTCCCAGTCGATAATTGAGTTAATAGGTCTGTTTCCTTAATACTCACATCAAGTAACTTGAAATAACTCGAAAGTATTTTCTTACATATTTTCGAGTTCGAGAGAGAAGAAGAACAAGCAAAATGCCACTCCAACTTTACTTGAAAAATTTCTTCGAGCACGAATTTTGAGCTTTAAACAGCTGATTGTCAAAGTAACAAAATTAAATTGTTGTGTTGTGTTATGAAAAAAAGAATGGGAAATTGTCTTGCAAATTAATAAAAATAAAGTTAAAATAAGCAAAATTAACGCAAAAAGAAAGGCGAAGGTTCTGGAAAAAGAATTCACTTGCATGCTCTTTGAATTTTCCATTTTTTTAATAATTTTTAAATTGACCTAACAGCCAAATCAATTTTTATTTAATTTGAATTGTAAAAAACAGATGTCCCATTTTGACAGATAATCTAATTACTCGCTATTACTCGAAGTTTACTTGAAGCCAGTACGGAAACAGACCTTTTGTGAGAAATACAGTACCACAGTTCAAAATTTATATTCCACCGTTCGGTATTTCAAAATTTTTAGAACTCTAAACAATTTCTCCCATCTCCCGAAAACTTCTTTTGACAAGAATATTAACCGAACCATTTTATTTTTCACAGAAAGCATAACTACCAGAAGGAATATAATGCATTTGCATCCAATTTGAAACAATGTTACTTCTGTTACTACTCCTAAGCGTTCTTCTTCATTTTACGTCCATCCGTAAAACACACTTGATCATTACGGGATAGGGTTCATTTCTAGTAATCCCCATTTTGCCATCGAGGGATACTTATAATTTTTTATTAAAGCTCAATGTCGTCTAGGGGAATGGAAAATTTAAGCTTTTTCTATTTGGTGCAGATTTCTACACACTCTGTAAATGAGGGTAAGTGTCAATATATCTCAAGTGAGAGAGCATATGTAGACTGGCCTTTATTTGGATATGGATGTGAATGGGAGCTATCCCTAAGATGTTGTTGGGGGTCAAAGTTGAAGTTGATGCAGCCGAACATACAGGGTGGGTCAAATATTATTTTTTTTAAATGCAATAAAATTAACAAAATTAAACTTTTTCCATCTATTATGGCCTTATTAGTAAGAGCAAACTTTCCCATTAATTATGGAACACAACGTCGTTCAAGTGACTGCGTCGGCTGACTTAGTGCATTCTGTTAGTCCAATTTTCCAAGACCTTGTTGATGGTTTCGGGCTGTAACTCACGGATTGCTTTGAATGATATTGGCCTTAAGTGCTTGAATCGTTTCCGGATTGATGGTAACATCAAATAACATCGGTCCTTCACGGTTCCCCACAAAAAAAAGTTCAAAGGGGTCAACTCGCAGCTCCGAGGTGGCCAATTGGCATTGCCAAGATGGCTGATAACACGATTTGGGAATTTGATGCGCAAAAGAGCGATTGTGTCATGGGCTGTGTGGCATGGCGCGCCATCCTGCGTCCAAATTCATGTCTCCACTGTTTGGACTACGCAGCACTCACTTTTGAAATAAGTTTCCAATATTTCTCAACGTTGTTCGAACGTAAAGCGACTCATTTCTTTCCGCGGAGGTATGATACTGACTTTATGTATAGATTTCGAGCGGGAAACAGCTTTGAATGTCAAAATAACCTACGATTTGAAAAGAAACCGCAATTTGGCCCACCCTGTACACATCTCTGCAAGTATTTGCAGTCGTACTAAACACTTGATGGTCGCTTCTTCTTATTTTTGTGTTCACACACTATGCCACTAGGGCATAAGACAGTGTAGGTCAAATGATTAGTGAGTGCAGCCTAAACTACCTTCCTCCAACTCTTCTGCAGGTCCACAAAGAAGCAGTGGTTCCCTCTGCGATGTGGAATATTTTAAGATTTCAGGTTAGTTTTTTGTGTAGGATGTATCTTAGATATTTGGTGCCCAACCCTTTATATTGATATAGGATATAGCAAACCATATGGTCATATGGTCATATAGGCTATAGCAAACCAGATTGTACTTCCGCCGATTCAAAAATTCAAAATACACACAGACTATCTTTAGTGCATCGTCTCTGTATTGTGCTGACTGCAAAATTTCTGACATTGTACTATCAAAGTTCCCTCTTGATTACTGCTAAGTCATCAGCATACTCACCAATATCGACACCACTTCCTTTTAGTGTGTTAAGGACACTATTACTTTAACAACTAAAAGACAACAAACAACTGAAAACCAAAGAAAAAATTTTGAGAAGAAGAACAATGAAAACCTACAAAAAATCCAATCTCGTTTAAGGCAACTTGAAATTCTTGCATATTTTCATAAAAATTAACTTCGTTTGCTGATGAATCTAGACTAGACAACTTTGGTTGTCCCCTCCACAATAACTTTGAGTTTGCATCTTAGCTGTGCTGATATCCTAAGAAAAAAAAGGGCGATTGGTCACGAGTGAAGCATTAATTTTGCTTTGAATGGAATTTTATTATTTCAATACCTATCGCTCAGATTCGGTGTTTCGACCACTGTCCAAGTTTAAGATTAGCATGGTTGAGTTAATAACCTTGGCAATGTACAACATGTATAAGTTTTTGCATTATAAACAAGGCGTTAATGAACTTCAATGAACTCTCAAGATATTAATATTATTCTCAAGCTGCTGTCACTTTAACAACCTTCAACAATCATTAATGAGTTGATTGAGTAACTGTAATTAACTTTTGATCTAATAAAAACACGCTATTTTTCACCCCAGTCTGTTGTTGAACGCCTTGTAGTTACCTTAAAATTAAAATAAAACGTTTTGATTATCAGCTTCATTCAATATTTTACTAATCTTCCTAATAATATTTCGTATTATCTAATGAGGATATAATATTTGCACCATATTTATTATTCCACTCAATAGCTCAGGAGATTAAACATAGTTCGACATATTGACGTTATCTCTACATATGTTATAAGTTCCAGAGCATTTGCATGTCTGCCATCAGCCTTTAAAATATTGTTTATATTGCTTTCGCATATTAATCAAGCTGCTCAATTTACTTGTTTTGTTTTTTTTTTTTTTGTTATTATTTATTCATAAGAATTAAATTGAGCTTTTAATCTACATGAGTTTTTTTTTTCTTTTCGTTGCTTGGATGAATTACACAGTGTGACGAAATCGACCAAAAAAAAAAGCACAACCAAACTTTATAGAAATTCTTAAAGAGGGACATGTTGTGAGTCCATCGCACTTGGTCTGACCTCTCAATGTCGTCACAATTTTTTTTAATTCGTATTTAAAGTTTAAGGGTTCGATTTTTGTTGCACCGACGTTCATTGAATTTTTACAGCTATTTGCCTTGTTGGAAATGAAAAACAAATTCCACTTCATTTCGGTAGAATTTCACGTAGAATAAGGCTGTATAAACATAAATACGATAAAATTCAAAATGAAGCGAGTAGCGAAGCACATTCCTTAATTTTTCTTTAATTTCATAAAAAAAATTAGTGTTTTTATAAATTTAAATGATAGAATGCTGCATGAATGACATCTTTTTTTCGCAAAACTTCATTGTACGTAAAAATACCTTTTCATTGAATCCAAAACCATCAATATCGGTTGAGAATTGGCAAAATGGCGGCATTTTTAACGATTTTTTTTTTATCAGAAAACACTGACTCCCATGTATATGTTGCTATCATACAAAGTGCTGTCATTTTGTCAAATCTTAACCGATTTTGGACATCTTTAGCTCATTGAAAAGAAAATATAATGAGTAACATATATCTAGAACATTGCAATATAGATCTTTGAAAAATATAAAAGTTACTATGGAACGAATAAACATATTTTTATTTTCAACAGAATTGTTATATGAATGAATGTGTACGAGTGCATTAGACCGTAATTGAAAAAAGTAAGCTCCACACCGTCTAATATGATTTTTTGAAGAAAATTTCGTTTAAGTCTTTCTTCATATCTTCGGCATTTACAGACCTATCTTTTCCAAGAATGATATATCAATGTTTCCATTTCGAGGCGTCCAAATTTTTTGCTCTAAAAGACATTGGGGTCGAGGACCCCTTTCTAGTACTTACCAGATTTCAACTTTTACAACAAGAATTAAAAAAATAAATGTCAAATTAAAAAAAGTCTTTTTGAGGCGTTGCCCAAAACCTTGAAGGCCCTCAATTCAATTTATATTTGCATTTTTTTATCGTTTAAATAAAACACAGAACTTTTATAGTGGGTAAGCTTTTACTAAAAATTCACTTTTATTATTTTAATAAATTTATTAAATTTATTCAACTTTTCACATATAAAAAAGTAGGGTAAGTTTACCTACCATATATTTACTTTCTCGTGGGTGCTAGAACGGGTTGATTAATCTCAATGACCTTTAGGGCAAAAAAGTTGGACTTCTCGAAATAAAAACATTTATATATCTTTCTTTAATGGCGTTTTCTTTTCTTGGCAAAAAAATCTGTCCTCTGAGAGTGCAGAATATTTTACATTTTGACCTGCACTCAAAAAATGTTGAACTGTTCTTAGTCGAGAAAAGATCAGAAAACATGCAAAATTTTTTGAATGATGTTGTGTTGGCAGTACTGTAAAAAAGCTCATACTTTAATGAAATGTCAATGATAACATTTAATATTTTCGTAACATGTCACTTTTTTTGTTAATTCAGTTGGTAGCATTGGAGGTCAGAATTTAAAATCGTCAACCTTGAGAGTGAAAAATTCTTCATTTTTTCTGCTTTAGAGGTCAACATTGTCGAGAAAAGAACTCGATTTAATTTACAGGTCAGAATTTTTTTTGAGAAAACAGCACATAAAGGGCAGAGGTCTCAAAGAGGGCAGAAAAAATGCAGAATTTTTTTGAGAAAAGTAAACGCCATAAGATAGGACTGTAAATGCCGAAGATAAACTTAAATGCTCGACAATTTTTTTTTAAACAAAAATGTTTCAGATTATATGGTATGCAGCGTACTTTTTTATACACTCGTACACATTCATTCATATAACAATTCTGTTGAAAGTAAAAATATGTTTATTCGTTCCATAGTAACTTTTATATTTTTCAAAGATCTATATTGCAATGTTCTAGATATATGTTACTCATTATATTTTCTTTTCAATGAGCTAAAGATGTCCAAAATCGGTTAAGATTTGACAAAATGACAGCACTTTGTATGATAGCAACATATACATGGGAGTCAGTGTTTTCTGATAAAAAAAAAATCGTTAAAAATGCCGCCATTTTGCCAATTCTCAACCGATATTGATGGTTTTGGATTCAATGAAAAGGTATTTTTACGTACAATGAAGTTTTGCGAAAAAAAGATGTCATTCATGCAGCATTCTATCATTTAAATTTATAAAAACACTAATTTTTTTTATGAAATTAAAGAAAAATTAAGGAATGTGCTTCGCTACACGCTTCATTTTGAATTTTATCGTATTTATGTTTATACAGCCTTATTCTACGTGAAATTCTACCGAAATGAAGTGGAATTTGTTTTTCATTTCCAACAAGGCAAATAGCTGTAAAAATTCAATGAACGTCGGTGCAACAAAAATAGAACCCTTAAACTTTAAATACGAATTAAAAAAAATTGTGACGACATTGAGAGGTCAGACCAAGTGCGATGGACTCACAACATGTCCCTGTTTAAGAATTTCTATAAAGTTTGGTTGTGCTTTTTTAGTCGTCACACTGTGTTATTAAATAGTGATGATAAGTTTCAAAGCTGTTGTTTGGGGAAAACCCCTTATAATGCAATTATTTAAGATAATCTCTTAAAACATGGGGAAGCTTGTTATTTCCTAACTTTTAAAAAATAAACATCTATTCAAATGAAGAGATTACTAAATATTTTATTCACCCTTAATTTCATTCAAAAGATAATTAAAACTAGCATCTGTCTTTATTATATTCTGATGGCTTACTTGAATAACATGGGAAATTTCTTTATTTTCACAGACTCTTCATGATTCATCATATATTCTTTTTCCATATTTTAATAGTTGTGAAATAGCAACAAAGACTTTTTGCTAGTGAATACAATTCACTTACAAAAATAAATTTTCCCATAAATGAATTTTCCCACTTGTACTGGTAAAGGGGTTCATGAGGGAGGTATAGAATAGATTATATACTGGAGAAAGGTGGGTCAAAAAAAGAGTTGGCTGTGTCGTGGACACACCCGTAGGTTTTGTCATGACGGTGTTTCTTGTTGTTGTTGTTGATGTTGATGTTGATGTTGATGTTGCTGTTGATGTTGATGTTGATGTTGATGTTGATGTTGATGTTGATGTTGATGTTGATGTTGATGTTGATGTTGATGTTGATGTTGATGTTGATGTTGATGTTGATGTTGATGTTGATGTTGATGTTGATGTTGATGTTGATGTTGATGTTGATGTTGATGTTGATGTTGATGTTGATGTTGATGTTGATGTTGATGTTGATGTTGATGTTGATGTTGATGTTGATGTTGATGTTGATGTTGATGTTGATGATGATGATGATGATGTTAATGTTGATGTTTATGTTGATGTTGATGGTGATGTTGATGTTGTTGATGTTGATGTTGATGTTGATGTTGATGATGATGATGATGTTAATGTTGATGTTTATGTTGATGTTGATGGTGATGTTGATGTTGTTGATGTTGATGTTGATGTTGATGTTGATTTTGATGTTGATGTTGATGTTGATGTTGATGTTGATGTTGATGTTGATGTTGATGTTGATGTTGATGTTGATGTTGATGTTGATGTTGATGTTGATGTTGATGTTGATGTTGATGTTGATGTTGATGTTGATGTTGATGTTGATGTTGATGTTGATGTTGATGTTGATGTTGATGTTGATGTTGATGTTGATGTTGATGTTGATGTTGATGTTGATGTTGATGTTGATGTTGATGTTGATGTTGATGTTGATGTTGATGTTGATGTTGATGTTGATGTTGATGTTGATGTTGATGTTGATGTTGATGTTGATGTTGATGTTGATGTTGATGTTGATGATGATGATGATGTTAATGTTGATGTTTATGTTGATGTTGATGGTGATGTTGATGTTGATGTTGATGTTGATGTTGATGTTGATGTTGATGTTGATGTTGATGTTGATGTTGATGTTGATGTTGATGTTGATGTTGATGTTGATGTTGATGTTGATGTTGATGTTGATGTTGATGTTGATGTTGATGTTGATGTTGATGTTGATGTTGATGTTGATGTTGATGTTGATGTTGATGTTGATGTTGATGTTGATGTTGATGTTGATGTTGATGTTGATGTTGATGTTGATGTTGATGTTGATGTTGATGTTGATGTTGATGTTGATGTTGATGTTGATGTTGATGTTGATGTTGATGTTGATGTTGATGTTGATGTTGATGTTGATGTTGATGTTGATGTTGATGTTGATGTTGATGTTGATGTTGATGTTGATGTTGATGTTGATGTTGATGTTGATGTTGATGTTGATGTTGATGTTGATGTTGATGTTGATGTTGATGTTGATGTTGATGTTGATGTTGATGTTGATGTTGATGTTGATGTTGATGTTGATGTTGATGTTGATGTTGATGTTGATGTTGATGTTGATGTTGATGTTGATGTTGATGTTGATGTTGATGTTGATGTTGATGTTGATGTTGATGATGTTGATGTTGATGTTGATGATGTTGATGTTGATGTTGATGTTGATGTTGATGTTGTTGTTGTTGTTGTTGTTGTTGTTGGTGTTGGTGTTGGTGTTGGTGATGGGGTTGGTGTTGGTGTTGCTTTTGCTTTTTTATTTGCTTCTCCATTGGTTGTGCTTTTCTTTGGCGCGTTAACTTTTTCTTAGCTGCATGCAATTAATCCAGCAAAAGTGATGCATATGCGTCACTTTAGGAGGTTCCCTGACAGGCTTCATGACGCCGTCAATTTTTTTTTTTGTTAATTTTATCATGTGTCCGAAGACCTCACCTTTATTCTCGTTTCTTAAAATTTACCGTTCTGCCAGTAGTCATAGAGTTAAAATTGCAACGTTTTTCATGGTTGTAGCATTTTTATTGCATTATCTGGTTACCACCATGAAATCATGACGATAAGAAGTTTTTTGTATTTTAGTTGTGAGGCGTAATAACACATCTATGCTTTCGTAAAACCAAGTATAAATCCTTCGTTTTCCTTTTTAAATATTTATCGTATCTCACTGAGTAAAAATTCAATGCAACGCCGCTGCATGAATGTGTCATTGTCGATCTTTGAGCGGCTCCCTCTGTGTCCCGATGACGTGAAAAATTTTTTCTCTAATTTTGTTGTGGGGACTTTGAACAGGCCTTTATTGGTGTATCATATTTTGAATCATAGCACTAATATTCAGCGAGTAATAATTCCATGTAACAAATTTTTAGTTGCGTTGCTTTAGCAGCTCGCACTGTGTCCCGATGGCGTTTTGAATTTTTGTTTTGTTTTTATAATGCCTTAAATGCCTAAAAGAATTAGCCTTTACGGTCGTGCCATGTTTTTAGTCATAGCTCTATATAACTTATACTGAGCGAGTAACAATTCAATGCAACGCCGATGAATTTTGAAAAAAATGCATTTTTCAACTTTTTTTGGAAACCTGCGCGGTAACTTCGTCATGTCAAAAGAAAAGGCTTATTCCACGTTGTGGTTGTCAAAGTTCGTACGCATTCGAAGGTAGACTTCTTGTAATTCCTTCCAAATTTTTCGGCAATTTAACGTCTTTATCAACCTTTTCTGCAAATATATCACACTCAATTGATAAAACTGGATATTTTTACATCCAATAGGAAATATTTATACCTAAGTATCATTGAGGATATTACATGAAGTTGCTTTCAAGGTTGCTTAGCTAACCATGAAATTTCTGCAATTTTTCTCATGAAACTTTTATTTCTGAGTATCATGGATAGATCTTGAATAAACCATGACCATGACCTCATACTTGTTTTAGAAAATGACTGAATTTTCTTTTGAAATTTTGAAAAAGGGCAAATTTTAGATATATCTTGTGTAAGCATGCTGGAAAAAATGGACAGAATCAATAAAAGGACGTGGTACTGTTAAGAACATACTAAATCTCGGTATAGGATATTAAGTTATGAAACTGGAATTCTGTAAAGGAGTGGGTGAGATATTGTCCAAGCAGGACGCACGAAGCGGTAATATGGTAAGTATTTTAGTAAAGAAAATGGCAAAAGATAAATCCAAAAGAAGATTGGAGCAAAAAAATAATTAAAATTTGCAAAGTTACTTAATTTTTCAACTTTCCTTGAGATGAGTTTCATTGACTTTGCGGTACGTCCAATTATAACTATTCTTTGAATTTCAATACAGACGGAAATACATATGCAAGTTGTTAAGTATAGTACACTAATAAACTAAAAACGCCATTTTCTTTTTCGAACCCCACCCACTTTTTTTATTATACTTGGAAAAGAACCTAAACAGTTGTGTAGCAAATTTGAATAACTTATTGTCAATATTAGCCAAGATAAAGTATTTTATTAATAACACTGTTCAACACGAAAAAAAAATAACAAGGTTCTGACAATGGATACTGATACAGGGGACAAAAAAAATGTATCGGTGTTTTGAAAGTTTACGTATGAGTCTTATTTTAGGGTGATTTAAGTTTCCCACTTTTTGAACATTCTTATAGTGAATCGGCATAGGAAATCATGTTATCCTTACATTTTGGGTATAGAATGCGTTGGGACGATTTATGTAAAATACCACGAGGAATATTTTTGTGGAACATTTTAACCCCCTAACTTCTCAATTGATGGGTCTTTTTTTACCCTTTCTTGATAAAAGGCAAAAAAAGACCCATAAAACAAGGATATAACGGGCTAAAATATTCCACCAAAAAACTCATCACAAAATTCTACTATAAGTCTCTGAATACACTAAAACTGAAAATTCAACTTAAATGTGTTTAAGGATTAATTTCGTACTTATACAGAATTGATGCTAAAATGTCGAACAAAACTTGGTTAAGGGGGTTAGTTTCTATGATTTTTAGTTGATCCGATTTATTTGCTAATAAATTAAATGATAATGACCTTTAGGTCGGTTAGGTAGTTTAATTTTCAAAGTAGTGTTTGTTATAGAATTAACCACTTAGGGGATAAGAATTTCTTGAAGGTTCGCAAGCATAAGTAGAAAAATTCGATATTAAAAAAAAAAAAAAAAATCAGCCGAAATGGTCTATTTGTCGTAACAAATATAAGTGGTATATTTTAAGAATCCAAGTTCGTACAGTGAGCGTCAAAACAAAGTGTACACCATATTTTTTAATACTTTTTACTTTATTTAAAAATTTCAAAAAGGAATTTTATAAAAAATGTTAGTATTCTTGGAATTCAGTAGTTATGGTCTTATTATGCAGGGTGTTTCAGAAAGTTCTGGCCAAATTTTTCCAGCGTATTCCTTGGCTCATTTCTTGAAGAAAAGTCCACTAGGACCATGACCAAAAATGCACGGGTGCGAAATGGCAGCGTGTTCAAAATTTTCGGATTCGTAATAGGGTAAAATTGCTAACTTCTGAGCCAGTGGTCGGATTTGTTTGTTTTTGGGCTTGTTGGAAAGGTCTTTAAAAGACCTTTCCGTATAAAATAAAACAATAATTAGAAAAAGATGAAATAGCCGAGATACAGAGCTTTCCGAAAAAAAATGGAAAAAAAAAATTAACATAACCTCAATTTGCTCAGCCAGATGGCAGGTAACTTATGTTTTTTTTTTTGTGATGTTGCAACGTGATGTACGTGGTGTTCCCGCATCTATGTTTTAACGTTCGATTGTGTGGTCCGACGAAGCGCAATTCACGAGAGACGGCATAACTAATTTCCATAATTTGCATGAATGGGCCAACGAAAATCCTCACAACAAGAAAGAAAACGCATTTCAACGCAGATTTGACGTCTCCGTTTGGGCTGGAATCATCGACAACACCTTGATTGGGCCAAAAGTACTTCCGCCCAGGTTAAATTCGCAAAATTATTTGGAGTTTTTGCGAGAAGTCATGCCAGAAATCCTCGAGGAAGTACCCCTTGCGGTACGAAATCATTTTTTCTACCAACAAGATGGTGCTCCAGCGCATTACGGGCTTATTGTGGGGTTATTTTGCTTCCAAAAAAATTTTTGCATTTCAGTCAAATAGTCATAACTTTGGAACGGTAAGACCTTCGGGCTTCGTTTTGGTATTTTTAAAAAGGTAAAAGGTATTACTATCTTTTAAATGAAAAAAACATAAGTTACCTGCCATCTGGCTGAGCAAATTGAGGTTATGTTAATTTTGTTTTCCATTTTTTTTTTCGGAAAGCTCTGTATCTCGGCTATTTCATCTTTTTCAAGTTATTCTTTTATTTTATACGGAAAGGTCTTTTAAAGACCTTTCCAACAAGTCCAAAAACAAACAAATCCGACCTCTGGCTCAGAAGTTAGCAATTTTACTCTATTACCCTCCGACCACCAATCCGAAAATTTTGAACCCGCTGCCATTTCGCACCCGTGCATTTTCGGACATGGTCCTAGTGAACTTTTCTTCAAGAAATGAGCCAAGGAATACGCTGGAAAAATTTGGCCAGAACTTCCTGAAACACCCTGTATACTAACTTAAAATATAAATTATTTTACAACAAATTTTAATATGATTAGAAAAAAGAAAAAAATACGTAATTTTCTTCGAGTCAAAACAAAGTGTAAGTAAAAAAAAATAACTTCATTCTAATTATTATTTTTTTTTTTTGTTTTCCTCGTGGTGAAATGACAGCTTTCAACCATCTTGGCATTAATTCCACAAAAACGGTTTCAGCGAGTATTTGCTGGATATCGTCTATCCAGATGTTCTCACAAATATTCCATCGGGTTGAGGTCCGATGATTGTGGGGGTGATCCAACTATTTTGTAGTTTTGCATAGCAACCATTCCTTCCTATGTTTCGGATCGTTTTCCTGCTGAAACATCTACTACAAGCGATCCAGTCCTAATTTGTTAACACTGGCCGGCAAATGTTATTTTAACCCTTTAACGCCGGCACCCAGTTCCCATGGACAAAATTTGATGAAATTTTAACCAGGTGCTAGTTTGAGGTCTGGATTAATAAATAATTTTTTTTTTTTAAGTGGGTCCATCCACGCCCATTTCCCAGCCTGTACTTTATAAAGTACAACCGGCGGATTGGCTTACACTATTGTTCGGTAGAAACAAATTTTAAATGAGAATAATCTTCTAGATATTATTTTATTTATATGTGTGTACACATGAATTATAATTATAGGAACGAAATTTACAAAAAAAAAAAAAAAAAATTAATTATGATATTTTGCGAAGCATTCCCGTTTGATGCAAAGTGTTTTTTTTGCATATAGCGTACGACCACATGCTTCGTTGATGGCAGAAGACACATCGTAGCTGCGATTCGTTCCTTACTGGAATGTGGCCACTTGCTTCTCTTTCCACTGGTGACGCTGTATGGCGCCTTTTTCTGGAAGCTGTAGCTTTTCCTTTAATTAAAGTTTTACGAAAGATTGCACGTCGGAAATTTAACTGTGGTTTATATTCGCCAGAGTCAGGATTACATAACATATATAATTTCCAAGCGTTGGTAACAAACACATCATTGAGATATGTGAAAATCATTCAAAAAACCACCATTTTTTCCCCTTCAGAGCTTTTTGATCAACATAATCGACCCCTCCCATATTCGAATTGTATGTAGCATACACATTTGGCTGTGACACATTCACCTTGCTACGATTTTCTCTTGACCAACGATTTACACTTTTCAATGGCATCACAGTGTCATAGTAAGTTAGCATTGAACACACACTGTTGTCCACCCATTTCAATGCTAGTACATCATTCGTCGTTACTTACTTACTTATCTGGCGCTTACAACCGAAGGTCGGTTTTGGCCTCGTATAAGAAATTGCGCCAGCCATTTCTATTTTGACCACCACCGGGCACCGAATCGAATATTTTTTTCGCTGGAGCGTTGTTTTCCATTCGCTCAACATGACCTAGCCAGCGGAGCCGCTCGATTTTAATGCGCTTAACTATGTCTATGTCAGCGTACAGCTCATACAGCTCGTGGTTCCATCGAATTCGGTACTCGCCATTGACGCAGATTGGACCGAAGATCTTACGAAGGATCTTTCTCTCGAAGGCTCCCAAAGTCTTTTCATCAGAACTGCTCAACGTCCAAGTTTGTGCTGCATATAATAGGACGGGCATGATTAGTGACTTATAGAGCGTGAGTTTTGTTCGTCGAGAGAGGGCTCTGCTTCTCAATTGCCTACTTAGCCCAAAGTAACACCTGTTGGCAAGAGTTATCCTTCGCTTTATCTCAATACTGACATCGTTGAAAGAGTTTACGCTGGATCCCAGGTAGACGAAGTCCTTAACAACCTCGAAGGAGATGTTGTCAACAGTGACGTGGTTTCCAAGACGCTGGGACTGTTTATTTGTTGACACTAGGTATTTCGTTTTATCTGCGTTCACTACAAGACCCATTCGACTCGACTCTTTCGCTAACCTGGAGAATGCTGCACTGACTTCGCGCGTATTATGGCCAATGATATTGATATCGATATCATCAGCATACGCCAGCAGCATAATACTTTTGTAGAATATCGTGCCACTGCGTCTCAAATCAGCAGCTCGGATGATCTTCTCCATCATTAGGTTGAAAAAGTCGCACGATAAGGAATCACCTTGTCTGAAACCTCGTTTGGTATCGAATGGAGGAGTGAGGTCCTTCCCGATTTTAACTGTGCTGCTGGTGTTGCTCAGTGTCATTCTGCAAAGGCGGATGAGCTTTGCAGGAATACCAAATTCAGACATGGTGGAATATAGATGATTCCTTATTGGACTGTCGAAGGCGGCTTTGTAATCGACAAAAAGATGGTGTGTGTCGATTTGTTTTTCTAGGGTCTTGTCCAAGATTTGTCGTAGCGTAAATATCTAGTCTATGGTGGATTTGCCAGGTCTGAAGCCACACTGATAAGGTCCAATCAGCTGGTTTACGATGGGCTTCAGTCTTTCACATAGTACGCTCGACAGAACCTTATATGCGATATTCAGAAGGCTTATCCCTGCATATTCTGCATAGAAGCTCATGAATGCATTTAAATAGAGCTTCGCCTCTATTCTTGAAGAGCTCAGCAGGTAAGCCATCGGCTCCTGCGGCTTCGTTGTTTTTAAGCCGAGCTATAGCTTTCAAGACTTCACTATGGTCGGGCAGCGGAACTTCAACGCTGTCGTCCAAAATTGGGGATTCCGGAATATCATCTCTATTGGCGGGATTGTTGTCGTCGTCGCCATTCAGAAGCCTAGAGAAGTGTTCCCTCCACATCATCAGTGTACTCTGGATATCTGTCACTAGATTCCCATTTTCATCCTTGCAGGAAGAGGCCCCGGTCTTGAAACCATCGGCCAGGCGTCTTATTTTTTCGAAAAATTTTCGGACCTTATTCCTGTCACCATGCATCTCAATTTTCTCGCACTCCCGCATTTCCGCTTCCCTTTTCTTTGGCCTGAAAATGCGTCTCTCTTCCCTCCTCTTCTCTTTGTAT
>OX030949.1:132463287-132507887 GCA_943735915.1 Pherbina coryleti
GTTAAGGGTGAAAATATTTCTGATCAGCATCACCTCTTGGGTCTTGGTTATCTATAACTTGAAGCACTACAACCTCTCCAATGTAACCCAAACTTATTTTTGTTAACGACCACAAACTCCTCTCATTCATTATTCTTTCCTAATCACTTCACTATGTGTCCATATAATGATTATTCGTCTTATAATTAAAAAAATTTATTATCTTCTTCTCTACAGGAAGTGGAGCAAGATCACTCAAATGTGGCGGTAGTTTGATTAATCAGCGTTATGTGCTGACAGCGGCACATTGCGTCAAAGGCGCCATCGAAGTGGAAGTTGGACCTCTGTAAGTTAATGTATAATTAAATAAAAACCATTGTGAGCAATAACTTAACAACCATAACAAAAACCAAAACCATGATTGCCAAGTTTCTAATATTAATGTGCACATTTTCATTAATTGATTTATTGTAGCGCCATCGTTCGTTTGGGTGAATATGACATTGATTCTGAAATTGACTGCTTCGGCAGAGATTGCAACAACAAAGTTTTGGAATTGGGCATTGAAGAGGCGATTCCTCATCCGCAGTTCAGTGACCAGAATGCTAATCGTTATCATGATATTGCGCTCATACGTCTGGCAGCTGATGTTCAGTATACACCGTTTATCAAACCGGTATGTCTGCCCAGTGTAACCACTCGTACGAGCATCAATCCGGGTGAAAACCTAGTGGTAGCCGGCTGGGGACGCACATTACTGGGTAAGCTATTCGTTATGAAACAAATATGTTATATATGTGCTATTTATTAAAATAGAAACTATGTTTTTTCCACTTTAGCTAGACAGAGTAATGTAAAGAAACAGCTGGAAGTACCTGTCACCGATCCTAATGAATGTTTTCAGAAATTCACATCACGGAAAATTAATTTAATTCCCTCTCAACTCTGCGCTGGTGGTGAGTTTGCCAAGGATAGCTGTGATGGTGACTCTGGTGGTCCACTTATGCGACAAGGTGTCAGTATGAAGTGGTTCCTCGAGGGTGTTATTTCTTTTGGCAATCGTTGTGGACTCGAAGGTTGGCCGGGTGTTTACACACGTGTAGCTGATTATTATGATTGGATTCAACAAACAATGAGACCTTAAAGCATTGCAAAATAAATGATTAACCAACCCATCTTAGTCAGCCAAATATCTTGGCTTGGGCTGCAAAAATATTTTGTTATATTTGAAAAGCAGTAAATGTATGGCAAAATAAATAACCTGGAGCTTGTCCACTTTATTAATATTATAAATATGCTATTAGTTAAACTTATTTGTATATTTCTAGTAGGGGATTGAAGCCAGAGTTGTTTCCAAAATAGGATTTTTATCGTGAATGCAGGGATTATCTGGACTAAAAATCTGAACTCGGAGATCACGTTTATTTCGGAATTAAAAAAATGGAATATATAAAGTAGAAATTCAGAAGAATTTTATATAAATAATCAATTTTTATGGTTATATTAAAATCTAATCTAAGCAAAAACGGTACCAATAAAAAATGAAAGTCAGTTTTAAATGTAAAAAAACAAAGCTACAGTGATGTGCGATGAAATAAAGCCACGCACTTGCTGATACTACTTAACTAAAATTTTTTGTAACAACTTCGCATGCTTTGAACCAAACGTAGTTTAAAAACCACTTTTCCCATGGATATTGCACAGTTTTTTTTGAGTGAAACTGTGATAAGAATTGCATTTAAAGTGTACGTTAAAATAGAGCCAACCAATAAAACTAAAAATTTTTTAATATAGTAAGAGTTTTCAGTTTTATAATTTTAAAATAAATTTTAGTGCTTCAAACAATTAGATCTAAGAATGGGAAGAGCCAAAAACTACTGTTCTGAAAACCGAAAAATTATAAAAAATTTTATATAAAAAGGGAAATAGCCAGTATAGTTGGCTGCTCAAAGAAAATGGTTGAGAACGCATTAAAGTTTACACAAAAAACAGAAACCAGAGGGAAACAACCCAAAATAAGTACCAGTTTGCAAAGACGAATCCTACGTCACGTAAAAAAAAGATCCGTTTGTGACCCCTTCCGCTCTCAAGATACAATATTCCTTGGACGTGGACACTACAACGATTCGAAAACTTTTAATTAAAAACGGATTGAAGGCTAAAGCTGCTCGGAAGGTACCATTCCTGACCAAAGTTTATGCCCGCAAAGGATTGTGCTGATTGGCCAACGAGCAAATGGCGAAACATTCTTTGGTCAGATGAAACCAAATTTAATTTATTTAACTCAGACCAGGCAGCATTTCTATGAGAAGACCCCCAATACTAAATTCCTCCCTCAACACACTGTAAAAACGGTTAAACATGGCGGTGGGAGTATAACAGTTTGGAGGTGTTTCTCATATGGTGGCACATGTCCCTTAATTCGCATCGAGAGAAAGATGGATGCTATAAAATACAACAGGGTTTTGAGTGAAATTATGATGCCGTACGCAGAGTTTAATATGCCGCTTCGATGTGTGTTTCAGCAGGATAACGACCCGAAACACACAACAAAGCGGGCAAAGAATGGTTTAGACCAGGGATTGCCAAAGAGTGATTTTTAAAGAGTGCAACAACAATTACAACTTAAAACCAACAACAACAACAAATCGTAGGATACGTGGTACAATAAGGAATTATTAACATAAAAAATATAAAAAAGACATACTCAACGATACGCATGCTGGTAATGCCACTACAGCGCACAAGTTCATGTGTACACTGTAAAAATTTCAATGATAATGAATAATATAAGTTTATACGTACTCAGCTTTTTGCTAGTCAGAATACATTCTGATTTACCCAGATCTCACCGCGTGGAGGTAGCTGTTTTCGAGTCCTCTTCTTTTTTTTTTTTTTTTTTTGTTTTTATTTTTTTTTTTTTACAAAAATATAGTAGCTTTTTTATTGTTATTTTTAAAATTGTACTTTGTATGGTTAATTTCAACATTATTTATTAAGATTTAAAAAAAACTAAAAATAAATTATTCATGAAAAAATAGATAAAAACTTGAAAATAGATAATAATTAAAATTTATGAAGAGTTCCTGAAAAATTCATCAAAATCAAAATCTTCCGGCGTGAGAGCTATTCTTAATAAGTTTAAAAGGTTATTATTTGTTAGTCTATTTCGATATTCATTTTTAATATGTTTCATATGAGAAAATGCTGATTCGCATACATATATACTTGCGAACATAGATACAAGTCTTAGGGCTTCAGTTTTGAGCAGCGGATATTTATAATCACAAGCTTGCCTCCAAAAAGAGATACCTGTTTCATTTAAGGCCAATAAACTTAAATCAGATTGAAGATCTATAAGTTCTAAATAAAATGGTTGATTTTGTTTTAAAATGTCACACGTTGTTGGTTTCAGGAAAAGTTCAATTTTTTCTTTAATATTTTCAAAATCCTTGAAACGATTTTCAAATTCCGATTCCATTCTTTCTATATGTTGAAGATAAGACTTAAATTCAATGTTTGGATATTCTAATTTAATTAAAGTACAGGATGGGAAGTTTTGGAGTCGGTCTGCACTTAACTCCACTTGTAAGTAGCGCAGTTTTTTGAAGCTTTACATGGCATTTGATTACTCTCTGAGGTTTGCCATTGTCTCCAGAGAGGGCGGCCGTACAGAAAAATTATTTGAATTCAAATAATTTTCTGTTGCTGCTGGGGTTCGAACCTGGGTCTCCAGGTTCGTTGACATAGCTCTTAATTAATTCTTGCCGGCCATTCTTTTCGTGTATACAGTTTTGCCCTGTTCCTACTATAACATTCACATTAAAAACATGGATATATTGCATAACCACTTTCCGGTCCTAATAATATAGAAAATATTTTTATATATCTACACACATTCCACCCATGTTGTTCCTAATTAACTTTAGTCAAAACGATTAAAAACTAGTTTTTTTTTTATCTGGAATAGTTAATTGTTGATAAAAATTCTTTTTAAGCGTTTTGAACCACGGGAGGATTAAGGAAAAAATAAGAGATAATGGTGAAAAAAGTTAAAATTTTCATAATTTTTTAAAAAAAAGCCCTCTGGGGCAAACTATAGACTTGCCTGGGTACTCAAATTTTGGACCCAAAAGGAATGGGAAAAGCAGGGTAGAGGTAAAGTTTTCGAACACAATGTTTTTTGAAACACCCTAACTTACGTTTTAAAATCCACATAATGCAAAAATTAACATGAAAACAGAAAAATACACGTAGCTGTATTAGCTGTTTGGATAGAGATTTTTGTATTTTTGAAGTGAAACTTCTTTAGCCGCTAAACGGAATAAAACCGATGAATCAATTCGCCGATGAAACACTTCGCCGTGAAACGCTTCGGCGTGTTTTTAACATAGTGTTACGCAAAATTAAATAATTATAATATAGCATGGACACAGGATCCTTTCAACTGCATGGTTCATACATCGAGTTATTATAATATTGCCATAAAAATTCGAAGCATATGGAGCATGTCTTTCATATTCATATTAGAAACATCAATCTTAAACAAAAAGACAAACACTGACTGCTGCTAAGTAACAGAGCTGTAATGCACAGCATTTTAAAGTATATTTCAAACTTTTGAGAGTAACAAAAGAGTACACAGAGTATATTTCTGTATTGTATTTATTTTCCTTTATGTTTTTCTTTATGTTATCTTTATGTTTTTGAAACAAAATTCTACATATCTCATAGCTTTATGATACATGTTAACCCTCTCCAGCCCTCCCTTAAAACCAACCTGTTCAGGTGTAGGGAATAAATACCCAAAACTCATTTTTGTATGGGAGCAATTTGTGTGGGAGCCCCCCTAAGGAGTGGTCGGAGGGAATAGGTCCCTAAGGAAAAAATGTTCCTTCTGCAAACGTAATGGGGGTTCATCATACATATTAATCCTCACCACCCCTCCCTTAAATCACCCCCGTTCAAGTCATAAAAAAATAATAAAATTTTTATGGGAGCCCCTAAGGAATGGTCGGAGAGAATAGGTTTCCAAGGAAAAAATATTCCTTTTTCAAAAATAATGGAGGTCGGTGATATATATTAACCATCTCCGGCCTTCCTTTATAGCCCTCCTGTTCAGGTGTAGAGAATAAAAATTGACATGTGTCAGCAATGTTATAAACTTTTTGTTTTTAGATATCGCTTATAATAATTACGATCCCTGAATAAAACAGATTTTATTTACTCTTGCCATTATATGAAACCAGACTTTTTTAGTAAGACTATATTAATGAGTAAATCAATTAACCACTTAAAAATTAACTTTATTTGGGTTAAAGTTTCACTTCTATCGTGCGTGGTGGCCACACACATATCTTTTTTTTTGCCATTTGCCACGGATGTTACTCCAGCAGTTTTCCACAATTAAAGTAAAAAGTAATGAGCGAGTATTTACTAGCAAGGAATGCGATTCTTATAAACAGGAATTCTTTTACCTCAAAATTAATTATTATCCCAGTCAACAATGATAAACCGCAGTAGACTTGTTCTTCCAAAAGTGAATTTTTTTATTTTTTACAAAATTTTTAAGAAAAATTTTTTGTTTTGAAAAAAGCGTTCAAAGCCTCAAAATACGTAGGTCACTTCACAATGATTAATATATTTTTGCATGTCTTCGAACAATTCGTCATAACATTTATCCCATTCCGTTTGAAACACCTCTTAAACATAGTTTTTTAGCGCATCAGTGGATTATTTGGCCGAAAAAACTCGATGTCCATGCAGTTTGTCCTTGATATGTGGGAACAAAAAAGAAGTTATAAGGTGACAAATCAAAAACTCCTTTGTATGAGCTGATATGTGGGAGCTCGCATTGTCTTGAGGGATAATAATTTTTCGGCGGTAGTTTGTTGTCCTTATTTCATGGAATATTTATTATTTTCTACTTGACTCAAGTGGTCAAAATTTAAAAAAAGGTTAGTCTTCTGTTCAAAATGAAAAAATTCAGTCTTTATATTTATTCCCGAAATATATGTAGTAACGCTCGCAACATTCTTACTTGGTATTTTAGACAGATTGGACCCACCCAGAGCAAAAGTCTATAATGTTGAGTATTCAAAAACCACTCAATTTAATTATTCTACTTAATTGTAAGTCATCATATAATTCCATTCATATCATTTCATATAATTCCATTCAGTATTAAATTTTTTAATTTATTAAGACAACTTTTTAATAAATTTTGTTTTTTTTTTTTGTTGTTCATTGACAATTTTTAAGATAATTAAGTCCATTTTCAATTTAATTCTTTGAAATTTGTTGCTCTATGGCTACAACAAAACTTAAGCGTTGTTACATTTAATCAATAAAATCCGAGTTTAATGACACGAAGCCAGATTTAAAAAGGTTTCATTGAATTTGACATAAAAATTGATTGATATATCAAACAGCATCAATAACAGAATCTCTGTGATATTTCTTTTTTGTGCTTCATTTACCATGTTAAACAGCTTGCTTCGTCTTTAAAAATGTGTAGGATCCATCTTTTATTAAACTAACGTTCCGGCCCAACTGTTGCTCATGCTACACTTTTTCGTAGAATTGAGTTATTTTCAACAAAACCACTTGAACTCACGTCAATATTAAACAATCTTCATACAAAAAATAAAAAGGACCAAGCATACTGTATAATAAGCTCTGAATTAGAAAAAAAAAAACAAAAATAGAAAAGTTTTCTTGCCAACAGACACTTCACTAAAGTAAACAGTGCCGGATCAAAGAATTGAAGCAAAGTTCCCTTTCTCTCTTTCCATTTTATGTCTACTTCGTTTTCTTAATAATATGTACAATTTATTTTTAAATTTAAAAAAAACTCGCACTACTCATGCATATGCTTTGATCTGAACACGCAAGCTATTAGAGGTGCCGCGGTGGCACAAGAACGGCCGCGTTGAGTCGGCAATTGACATGGTCTGGCAAACTCAAATTGCCATACGGCACACCCACACTTTAGCATTTTTGTTTTATATGTATACAATTTGCTGCACATGAAGTAGTCACGTCATTGATGCTAAGTCATAAAAGTGCAACGGAAAGAAAATGATTTTCGTTTCCGGCGGTTTCTGCTGCTGCATATTGGTCTGGCATTGATTTATGTTAGTTTTGTACATATATAAAACAGAATTTAAAACATTTTCCTGTGCTACATTGTGGCACACTCGGGTTCGTCATGATCATCATCATCCTCATCATTACCATCATCGTCATATGTTAAAGACACGCTTCAGTAACTTAGCGGCTTGGATGCTACAACAGCATAAAACTAGCACACATTGCTTTTATACTGTTACCTAAAGCTCTCAATGAACTTTAAGTTGCAGCGTGTGGTGGGTGTGGCGGTGTGTGCTTGCATTTTAGTTAGTACCGTGTATACGCCATTAAAATGTGTGCGTGTGTGTCGTTGTTGATGTTTGTCATAGTTTTTATTTTGTTTTCTCAGCGCCTTCATCAACTTTGTCATCAGCAGTTTGTTTTTTGGCTGACTACGGCAGGCGCATACATCGTGCATCATTCTTTGTGGTTGCCAAAGTAGCTTGGATTGGCTTCCGCTACCAACTTTCAACTTTGTGGTGTAAAAGTTTGCAGAGCTTTTTTGTGAATTGCAGTCAGTTTGTTTTATTTATATTTTTTATACCGTTAGACTTTTAAGTAGGCCACAAAACCGGATTAATAAGCGTGCGTTGTACGTGATAAAAGGCAATGTTTTTTAAACAGACTAAATATATGTTAAATTAATTTTTCCATCATTTATACGCACATTTTGAAAATTATCTAAATCACTTGTGTAAAGACGAAGAACGGGCATGCTTAAGAAACCAATTCAAAGATTGTATCCATTAGAAATCTCTCAAGATGAAAATTATTTCAAGGAATGTTATTGTAATAAGACTATTAAAAACAAATCAGACAAAGAATCAAAGCCTGAAATTGAAACAGACATTAATTGTGAAGATAGAATTGTAACCACTAAAAGTGGAAGAACGGTAAGAAAACCGCATAAGTTTTAGGACACATGATTTTATATTTTTTCTAATATATTAATATGCAAAAAATTGGAAAAATTATTTAAAGAACAAATATAATTTGAAACTAAACAGAATTTCCAAATTTATGCTTCCTAAGGACATAATTTAAGATGCGTAGAACAGTTTAGAAAAAGTAATATTAGAATCGGTCAACCCATTTCAGAGTTCTGATTATATAAAAAATCTTCATGTATGTTGTTCCGTACTTTTTGACAGACCCTCAAATTTCAAAAAGTTTTTTTTCACTTGCAAAAACCACTCTAATCGTATATTTTTGCAAAAATATTGTCGTGGACACAGACGTAGGTTTTGACGTGACAAGTGTTTCTTTATCCTTGTCCTTATTCTTGTTACTATCCTTTTTTTTATTCCCAAACTTATCCTTATTCTTCCGTTATTTTTTATTTGTCATGTTATTAATTTTCAAACTACATGTCCAAATTCTTGTTTTAATCCATGACCAAATTCTTGACTAAATCATTGTCCGAATACCTTTCCTAGTTTGGAAAGATGTGTTTTAGGTGTGTCTTAATCTTTGTCGTAATCATTGTATTTGTGGTCAGTGACCAATATTGGTTGCCATGAAAAAATTGTTGAAATCATAACTTTTGTTTTCAGCTTGTCGGAACCTCGTTAGATTGTTGTTGTTGTTGTTGTTGTTGTTGTTGTTGTTGTTGTTGTTGTTTTTGATTTTGCTTTTGCTTTTGCTTTTGCTTTTGATTTTGCTTTTGCTTTTGATCTTGCTTTTGCTTTTGCTTTTGCTTTTGCTTTTGCTTTTGCTTTTGCTTTTGCTTTTAGCTTTTGCTTTTGCTTTTGCTTTTGCTTTTTATTTTGCTTTGCCTTTGCCTTTGCCTTTTCCTTTGCATTTGCTTTTGCTTTTGCCTTTGCTTTTGCTTTTGCCTTTGTATTTGCCTTTGCCTTTGCCTTTGCCTTTACCTTTGCCTTTGCCTTTTCCTTTTCCTTTGCCTTTGCCTTTGCCTTTGCCTTTGCCTTTGCCTTTGCCTTTGCCTTTGCCTTTGCCTTTGCCTTTGCCTTTGCCTTTGCCTTTGCCTTTGCCTTTGCCTTTGCCTTTGCCTTTGCCTTTGCCTTTGCCTTTGCCTTTGCCTTTGCCTTTGCCTTTGCCTTTGCCTTTGCCTTTGCCTTTGCCTTTGCCTTTGCCTTTGCCTTTGCCTTTGCCTTTGCCTTTGCCTTTGCCTTTGCCTTTGCCTTTGCCTTTGCCTTTGCCTTTGCCTTTGCCTTTGCCTTTGCCTTTGCCTTTGTCTTTGCCTTTGCCTTTGCCTTTGCCTTTGCCTTTGCCTTTGCCTTTGCCTTTGCGTTTGCGTTTGCGTTTGCCTTTGCCTTTGCCTTCGCCTTTGCCTTTGCATTTGCTTTTGCTTTTGCGTTTGCTTTTGCTTCTGCTTTTGCTTTTGCTTTTGTTTTTGCTTTTGATTTTGCTTTTGCTTTTTCATTTGGTTTTCTTTTGTTTTTGATTTTGCTTTTGCTTTTTCTTTTGCAATTGCTTTTGCTTTTGCTTTTGCTTTTGCTTTTGCTTTTGATTTTGGTTTTGCTTTTGGTTTTGGTTTTGCTTTTGCTTTTGCTTTTGGTTTTGCTTTTGCTTTTGCTTTTTCTTTTGCTTTTGTTTTTGCCTTTGCCTTTGGTTTTTTTTTGTTTAGCTTTTGCTTCTGCTTTTGCTTTTGCTTTTGTTTTTGCTTTTGATTTTGCTTTTGCTTTTTCTTTTGGTTTTTCTTTTGTTTTTGATTTTGCTTTTGCTTTTTCTTTTGCAATTGCTTTTGCTTTTGCTTTTGCTTTTGCTTTTGATTTTGGTTTTGCTTTTGGTTTTGGTTTTGCTTTTGGTTTTGGTTTTGCTTTTGCTTTTTGTTTTGCTTTTGCTTTTGCTTCTCCTTTTTTTTGCTTTTGTTTTTGCTTTTGCTTTTGGTTTTTTTTTGTTTAGCTTTTGCTTATGCTTTTGCTTTTGCTTTTGCCATTGCCTTTGCCTTTGATTTTGCTTTTGCTTTTACTTTTGCTTTTGCTTTTGCTTTTGCTTTTGATTATGCTTTTGCTTTTGCTTTTGCTTTTGCTTTTGCTTTTGCTTTTGCTTTTGCTTTTGCTTTTGCTTTTGCTTTTGCTTTTGCTTTTGCTTTTGTTTTTGTTTTTGCTTTTGCTTTTGGTTTTGTTTTTTATTTTTCCGAGGTGCAATAATTTTGCCTTATTGCATGCAGAATTAATCTATGAAAAAATAATGCTTTAGGTTACATAAGGCGGTTCCCTGAGGTCATTTTCATTTGACCTCAAATTCATTTTCGTTCCATAAAATTTATCGTTGCAGTAGTCGTCACTGAGTTAAAATGCCATTCAAAGTTTTTAAATTGTTGTAGCTTTTTTACTGCATTATGTGCAGTATTTTTTATTTTATTATCCTACATAAATTATCCTATAAATTTGCCGTTGCTTAAGCAGCTCCCACCTGATGGTGTTTTGAATTTTGTTTTTTTTTTTGTTTGTTTTTATAATAAATTCAAAGAATTGAACTTAACGCTCGTATCATTATTTAAATCATAGGACATATACTCAGCGAGTTACAATTCAATGCCTTTTTCAACTTTTTTGGAAACCTGCCCAGTAAAACGAAACTTCCTCACGTCCATCAAAAATCCATTTTTAAATGGTCGAATTTCGACTAAAGGTGATACTTGTACTGATAAAAATACCTATTTGAGATTTTTTTGGGCTCTATTATTAAGACCAAGACTCAAATCGAGATTATGCTTAAGCTAATGCTGAGACTAAAACTAAGACTAAGACTAAGACTAAAACTAAGACTAAATCTAAGATTTAAACTAAAATTAAGACTAAGACTATTCGCATATTTTAGTAGGAACTTCAAGATCTTCTTTGTAGCTTCTGGACCGAATTCAAAACGTGCGATATATCTAATTGGAGATGAAAACATTTCATCTTTTCTCAACTCTGCATTGTTGGCCTAAGCGTATTGTACAGGTACCAAGCTACCAAGACAAGTGATCCACGAAGTTACATGACCAGACGCTATCAGCTCGTGTGTTTCCCAAGTCCACTTGGGCCATCCCTATACCATTACCTTGATGCCCATTACCGAGATAATTCGTTCTTCAGTCGTAAAGTAAAATTGTGGAACAATCTCCCTGCGAGCATGTTCCCCGGCAATTTTGAGCTATGTTAATTTAAAACTAATCTTCACCGACATAACTCCATTTTGCCACCCTCTAACGAACTTTTACCCTTCCTCCGAATCAACACAATGCTTTCGCATTTTTAAGGGGAATCCCCTGAGCGTTGGTTTAGTCTAAAAAAATAAATATTTGCACGTTTTTTAGCACAGCACATATGAATTTTCTTCATATTCACCCTCATAATTTAAGTATTAGTTCAGTTTAGTTGACTTTAGTGTTGTCAGATTTGTTTTCCAACAATACGGGACAAATGCAAAATATGTAAAAAAAGGGTATTTTGGAAAATTTAACGGGACAATAAATAAACAGAAAGTTATTTTTAAATGTATTTCAGAAAAAACAATTTATTTAGGAGCGCAGAATAAATATAATGTCAAATGTTGCGCTTCGCATATATTTCGCACTCAGTTTTGCTTGAAATGTATGTACTATGAAATAGTTCTATGCATATTATCGTCGGCTTACACTTCTTTTCTGAATGCCTCAATTCATGTGAACGCGTATTTGAAATCAGACAAAAATTACAAAAATGTCAAAAATACGGGACAAATTTTATCCCGGCGGAACACATAAAAAAATCATACAAAATACTGGACGCCCCGTGAAATACGGGACATATGGCAGCACTAGTTTAAAAGAAATATGGCGTCCCATTTCTTTAAAAAATACAGTAACTCGGGGTGCTCTAAAGACGCATTTACTTAGGCTTTGTAATAACTTCGTGAAACGCATTTTTAGCAAAATTTCCAAGTCAAAGCAAGTAAAAGTTTTATTTAAATGTTCAAAAGTTGCTTGGCTGCCTAGACTCAAGAGTCTTCATCAAAGGACAAGCTTTTATAAGGTTCGATCGTTATATTTACTATAACTTTTTTCTATATTTTTATTTTTACTAAAAGTTTTTCTCTTCAAAGAAAATTTTTCTTCTTACGGCAAGTTAAAAGCATTGCATTTTACTCTATACTTTCTTTGCTGAAATGCATAAACTCTCACTTTTCTTGAAAAACTACTGCAAAGTTTCCAACACGTTAAAGGAAAACCGAAAAAGAGAAAAAAAAATTTCCAAAGCTTTACCAACTTACAATTATAAATATTGGTTATGAGCAAATATGATATATAAATTATAATTTTAGCTTCTCTTGTTGAGCACAAAAAATGCTTTATGTGGCAGCACTGAAAAATGTTAGGAACCCAGAATGAGTCTGAGTTTCGTGCTTTAGCTGCTTAAGTGCTTGTGGCGCGTTTGCACTTGAGCTTCATAGCAATTAACCGGCATAACTTTGCTAGACGACGAGTGGTGGCAAATCCTAACAACAGCAACACCACCCACCCATTTTGTAGGTTTTTATATATTGTTGATTTGTGGTCGGTTAAAGCAAACTGCTTGCAAGCATAGCAAAAAAAAAAAATTTATTTTCTAAAAATAAAAAACAGCATAAAACTAAACTAAAAACTTTACTTGCGGACAGGACAGTACAAACAAGTTGACTTGCAGGCATCTGTGTCCGTATATGTGCCAATCTTGTTGCATGTATATATGTCTTTGTTTGTGTGTGTTGAAAAGCAAATTGAAAATAATTACTCTTGAGAATGTGTTGTTTTTCTTTTCTATTGTTGTTGTTATTTGTATTTGTTTCTAATGGTTAACCAACCTTTTAGTAATGGGTTAATACTTTTGTATGTGTGTCTGTGTGTGTGAATTTAGGAGTTTTTATGTTATAAAAATAAACTTTCATCTTTTTGCAGTATTTGTTGAAGGTTTGAAAAAAATTATATAACATAAAGTTAATGCTGCAAATTAAAGTTTTAGCGCCATACCACAAGAACTCCCCAGACCCGTTAATGGAAGCTCATGAAAATTTTAGCTGACGATGAAGAAACCGAACTAGCGCGGATATTTTAGAACTTATTCGGTGGCAGATAATTGTCTAGAAGCAAACATGTAATTTTTATTGGAGCACAATTTTAATGCTTGACGGGGTCAGTCCGCAGAGATTGATCACATAGTGGTCGCTCGACTATTTTAAAAATTTTTTATTTTTTTACCACAAATTTCGTAATGTTTCGGCATCTGAGAACTGCTTTCAAAAAAAAATTTCTTTGTTGTATTTTCAAAATGGCGGCCATATTTGCCATGCAACTACGAGCGATTTTCGTATCTTTTAGAGTTTGCGGTAATGATCATATCTTAGCTCCTATTAAACATGCAGTTATAAATGGAAAAACATAATAATATTAACTATATCTTAGGCTATTATCTTGCATATCAGAAAAATTAATTGGGATCTTACTTAATTTAAAAAAAAAAGTTATAGTTTCCAAAAGAATCGTAGTTTTTGGTAACTTTGAAAACAAAATTTTAATAGAAAGAAGCTAGTGGCAGACCTATTTTTTTTTTTAATTAAGTATGTCTTAGTAAGAACTTTAAATGTAAATTTTTTACATCGCTTTGAAAAATAAGAAATCTCAAATTTGCCCCAACTTTGGGGTCAAGTATCTCCAATGGGCATGGGTGAAAAAATTTGAAATTATTGTTAAATAAACTACATAATAAGAGGATTCTGATGATATAAGAATAAAAGTTGTTTTTATGGTTCATTTAAAAGATAAAGCATTTTAAAATTCGTCCATTTTATTACATAAGGTATGACTATTAGATGGGTTTTTTTACCCAAAAGTATTCCAGAACCTCTCTGCACGGCCAGATTCTAATCAGCATCTTAGCTATTTACTAAATGAATCATCTCTTGCAACTGTACCACAATATCACGTCGGACGGTTGGAATATACCTACATCGGAGATCCAATTCATTTTGGGAAGAGCTCACGAAGTACAGCTGGAGGAACTCTGGTTGCTGGTTGTTTTTAGGTCGAAGTGATCCAATTTTGTGGTAAACTTGTCCCTGAACTTTGAATGTGGGCATATATCCACCTTCTGTAACGATGTTAGCACCGAAAGATGTCATTTGGAATGCTAAGTTGTATGACCTTATTAATTTTAAAAAATGTCTCGATTCAGCTGTAATGCCTTCAAGTAGCGTTTTTAATGGGTGTGGTGGTTCTGTCAACAAAGAAATTTCAACTTTTCCTCTCGAACAACACATTGAAGGACTTCAAAGCTGCCATTTCTTAGCTCCGCAATGTGTTCATTTTTTTGACATTGATCCAACGATAACAGCATTTAATGTCGAATACTCTACGTCGGGTGAGCAATTAAATGCCGCGTTACTCAAACTCACTGAGTTCAGTACAGAATTTCTTTTCGTACGAATTTTCGTACGTTCTTGTGCCCTGTTTATTCTGTTTCTCATAGGGTTTGCTCTAAGGCGCAGATCGCGTGATTCTTGCGCTTCTTGCAACCTGTTAACTGCATTTCTGGCGGCATTTGCCCGAAGCCGCTGTTCGCGTCGTTCCTGCCCTTCTTGCGATCTGGTAAGTATACTTCTGGCGGCATTTGCTCTAAGTCGCTGCTCGCGCTGTTCCTGCCTTTCTTGCGATCTGGTCAATGAATTTCTGGCTGCACTTATCCTAAGCCGTTGGAGGCGCTCCTCTTCAGATTCTTGCTGCCTTCTTTGCCTAGTGCTAGTGGCCTCAGCAGAATTGCGACTCAGCCTCCTTCGCTTGGGAGGCATATTGTACTTATTACTTAAAACCACTTTAATATAATTTCAACACTTCCGCGACTTTTTTAACTCAAAATTAAACACAAATTAAAACAAATTATTGTTGTTATAAATACTTAAGTGCCTTATTTGTTAACTTACAATCACATACAAATTATTGTTGTTGTCGGCCGTTTTATTCGATATTTAAATTTTTGTAGGCTTTGTAGGTATGAAATTAAAAACAAATTTTTATTTTTGTTGATTTTAATTTTACATATATCAAGAAGAAAAGTTATAGAAATTTATCGTAATTGGCGTGGATTAGGTCCAGCCCCACCAACTTTTATCCCAATGGTTTGTTTTGATACATTGAATCTTCATAATGAATATCATCATTTAACCTAACAGCTACATAGCATATTTTATTATGAAAGCATTTACATATCAGGATTTATGAATAGTGGGCGTAGCTCTAGTGAGACTACGCCCAGTTTTAATACATTTGCTGACAGTAAGCATACGAACCAAACTACTAAATTTTAGTCAAATATGATCAAAACCGTCTGATAGACAGCATTTTCATTAATTTTATTCTAATTCGGCCGAAACCGTTTGAAATACAGCATTTTTATTGATTTGTGGGCGGTAAAAGGGGGTGTGGCAAGCCATCTTTTGTAATATTGTCGACAGTGAGCATACAAACTTAACTACCAAATTTTAGTCTCATACGGCCGAAACCGTCGGAAATATAGCATTTTTATTGATTTATGGGCTGTTAAGGGGGCGTGGCAAAACTAATATAGCCTATGTTCAGCGCAGTAATTTAAGGAATCGTTTAATAAAGGTTTTATAAAAATCTGTCAAGTAGTTTAGGAGTCTATTCCCAACATACATATTTGGTGTACTCCCGATTTTGGGTGTACAACCAAAAAATAATCAATTTTTATTTTATTAGAATTGTTATTTTAAGAACTTATTTTAACAAATTTATTTTTACAACTGAAATACATTTTTATAAATTTTGATTACTTAAAACTAAGGAACTTAAATTTGAAAATTAATTTTAAAGTAAAGTGTTTTTGTGTAAAGTGTTTGTTGTATGTAGTGTTTAATATATGTTCTATGTGTAACTCTGTGGGCACCACATTATTCCCCCTCCTCAAAAAATTGTATCGTGTTTCGGTGTAAATTAAAGCGTACTTTTTGTTTAGGTCTTGAAGTTAGCGGTTCTGTTTGTTGATTGGTGTAAAAAAACTGCACTGATAGTGTTAGATGCATCCACAGCGATAGAAAGTGTTGCTTTGCTATTAAACCTATTAAGTAGCAATTTCGTAGTAAAACATCCTATTAACGTTGTGAATGGTTGTGTAGTGTTTACTGTCCATGTAGTACTTCGTGTATGGATCTTTGACATCTGACGGTAGGTATCTAATTCGAATTGGTATCTGATAGGTGATCTGACTCTGACCAAATTAAGATTTGAGTGAATGTTTGTGTTGTGTTGTGTAGTGTAGTGTTAGTGCCTCGTGAAAACCTAAAATAAAAACAACCAGTCAGAAAACTTTTTATTAACTGTCAAACAAATAAAAAAAAATACAAAATTTAACAAAATTTTTTTGTTTTTTTAAATCAAAAAAATGAATATTCAGATATCAGGAGAATGTTGTTGTTGTTACTGCTGCTGCTACTTCTTGTTGTTGTTGTTTTTGTTGTAGTTGTTGTTGCTAGTGCTGATGTTATTATTGTTGTTGTGGTTGCTGTTGCTTTTGGTGTTACGGTTGTTCTGATTGCAAGCTTGTTGCTGTTGTTGTTGCTGTTTATGTTACTGCCAATGTGAGTGTTGTTTACTGCTGTTGCTGATGTTGATGCTATTATCGTTGTTGTTTTAATTGTTGTTGATGATTCTGCTGTTGTTGTCGTTGTTAATGTTGCTTCTGTTGTTGTTACTTTTCTGTGGTTGTTGGTGCTAATGTTGCTGTTGCCTGTGTCACCTTACCGGCAGGTGTAGGGTTTTGCTCGTTGTTGTTGTTGCGACTGACATTGCTGTTGTCTGCGTGAGCGCGTGCGTGAACGCTTGTGCTATCTTGCGGATGAAGGGCGGCTGCTGTTGCTGCGTTTATATTTGGTCAAAGATGCATTTCAATTAAAAGCATTTCCGCGAATGTGAATGCGACAGCGTCGAAGACGAAAGATGTCGAAAATGAGCGGGAGGTGTTTCCGTGGATTTGTGAGATGAATACAATAATATAGGTGAGTGTGAGAGCAGCAGACCTGGTGAACGCGACTTCGTTGACTACGTTGATTTGGTCGTTGTACTGGGCGTTCCAAATGATGTAGACGACGATTTTTGGTTCTGTGCCAGAATCGCTCCTGGCAGGATCGCCAGTTTTTGGTGTACACCCGATTTTGGGTGTACAACCAAAAAATAATCTATTTTTATTTTATTAGAATTTTTATTTTAAGAACTTATTTGAACAAATTTATTTTTACAACTGAAATACATTTTTATAAATTTTGATTACTTAAAACTAAGGAACTTAAATTTGAAAATTAATTTTAAAGTAAAGTGTTTTTGTGTAAAGTGTTTGTTGTATGTAGTGTTTAATATATGTTCTATGTGTAACTCTGTGGGCACCACACATACATACAAACAAACAAAAATATTATATAGATACAAATGCCGGTTAAGACAAACAAATCCACGAAACAAAATATTGAAATATACTTTATGATCGAAGTTATTATTGTTTAAAAATTACTCTCTTTTGTTGGGTTTTATTGTGCTTATTTTTGTTAACAATGTTTCAACTTTGACGAATTTGATAAAAAAAACCATTTTGAAACCAAGTTTCAAATATCACATTTATAATATACGTTTTATTATCTGACGAATGAAATTATTTTTTTATAAAATTTAAACAAAACAAAAACCCAAATGTCATCCTAAAATCGAAAAAAGAGCAATGTGCGTCGCACGATAGGTGAATAGGCTGAAAATCAATTGGAAGTTGAACTGCATTTATAACCGACTTCAAAATGGAGGAGGTTCTCAAGTTCGTTGGTTTGTCCGTTTTTTTTTTTTAATGTATGTACATCGATAACTCCTAAGGCACTTGCCCGATTTCCGTAATTTTTTGTCAACAGATATATATCATGAACGCGGAGGTCCTTTTTTAAAAAAGTGTGCGATATTCGACAAAGCGGGGTGTCACTATTAGAAAAACACTGTATTTCACTTAATATTGACACTAGGGTACTGAAATTTAGAGTAAAAATACTGGGTAGGCAGAATTGTTACAAATTACGGTCAATAAAGTGGGCGTAATTTGACAAAGGGGTGTGGTCATATTGAAAAAACACTATATCTCAGTTAATATTGACAATAGGGTACTAATATTGGTATGCAGGTAGGTAGAATCATTACAAAAGTGGGCGGGTTTGTACATAGGCTGTGGCACTTTAAGAGAAGTACTATATATCGGTTAATATTGATACTTGCAAACTCATATTTGGCATAGGGCTTGGTAGAATCATTATAAAGTACGGTAAATAAAGTGGGCGGCATTTTAGAAAGGCACTTTAATAAAAATTGTAAAGAGACAGAAATGGAAAATACCCTACACTAAGGGAAATAACGCATATTAGCATTATCCACGCCTGAGTATACATTTTATTCAAATATTTACGTGGATAAATCCAATGTTTTCCTTACAACCCGTTTTTTCCCCGTATTTGAATTTTATTTATACCACACACGTACACACATATTCAATACAAGCAAGCAGCAACAGCATCGCACACGTACACACATACTCCGACAAGCAGCAACAGCATCGCACTCTGTTCCTGCAGTTTATTTCTTGCATTTGCAGTTCTTATAGTTCTCATTTAGTTATTGTTCCAAGCGTAATATAGTATGCATGTTTGGCAAAGAAATGAAATTATGAAAGGTGGAGTGACAACTCGGTATTTTCTCAAGAACATCTTGGACCGGTTGTCATTTACCTGCATAATTTGCTCCTACCTACATATATTTTGTGCATTACTTTTTCGTTCTCTATTTTATACTATGTTTGACAGTTGGTGCAATATTAGGGCACCAACTGTCAACAATAGTATAAATTAGAGAACGAAAAAAGTGAAGCGAGAATAAATTATACAGGCAATGGCATTTGATGAACGCAATATGAAGAAAATAATACCATACAACCATTAATAACATATTCAATTTAAATATGTTTTTTTAAATTCAATATTTTTATATAAATTTTCTTTAAATGCGATAGTTTATTTTCAAATAGTAAATATTTGAAAGATATTTTAAAAAAATTCGTGCATAATTTTAATATATTTTTTATTAATTCTGTTTAAATATTTAAATATTTAATTTAATTAAATAAGTATTCAAATAAATTTTAAATATTTACGTAGTCGATTTATTCAAATGCATTATTGGTGCAAAAATGACTCGTTTTTTGGATAAATTAAAAAAATTTTTGGATAAATTTAATATTTTTTTCCCTTAGTGTACAAACTTTCAGGAATTAATAAAACACATTTTTTAAGAACAAAGTTTCATGTTTATCAAGAATGCATAAAATAAAATACATAAAATTTTTCATATTCCCTTAAAAGGAAGAAATAAAAACTTTTTAACAAAAAAAAAAAAAACCGAAATCAAAAACACTACAAAGTAAAAAATAATTTTAAATAACTTTTCCCATTAATTTCTTGGTCAAATTTTAAAAGTTATTTAAATGTATTATAATATTGGAAATCTTATCATTTTCATTTTTTCTATTTTGTTTTATTATTATCAATATATTATTCGGCGCCTTTCAAGCCTTATAGGACTAATTCTACACGAAAGCGTGCTTTAAAAATTGAATGTAAAATTATTTAAAAGCTCTTGACATTCACTTTAAAAAGTATTCTCAATTGACTTTAATGAAATTTTCTTTTTTCCGGATACATGAAAGTTTTTTGAAACACTTTTTTAGTTAAACTTTGTAAATGTTAAATGTTGGTGCCTAAAAATGGGCTCCTCTTAATTTTGCTTGTGTGCCAACTGCAGCACTTTTACTGCATAAATAAGTGTAACTCTACAACAATACATACTAGTACGTGTATTTTTGTACGACTCTGGGCTGTTCAGGTGTGATTTTGTGATTGTGATTGTATGAGTGCAAGTGTATTAGGCACCTCAACTGTAAGGTGCAAGGCGATGGGTGGATGGTGGGTGGATGATGGGTTGATAAGCAAATACGACTGAATCGAAACAAAATGTAAATATATGCAAATGTTAAACAGTGCATGTGTTTGAGTTCGTGGGAAGATATGTGTTTCCGGTTTGTGTATTGATGTTGTTAGAAAAACAACAAATGCTTCAGCTAACTTTGCGGTTATCAATGAAATGGTTCACTTGTGCATATTTGGCAAAACCATTTGTTATCAAGTTGTGTGAAGGTGGAGTGTTTTAATGTGTGTATGTGTGAGATATTTACATTGGTGTTCATTCAAAGCTGGGCTAAAGAACAATAGAAACAACTGCTAAATTTTGTAATGCAGATAGGTAACACCTAATATTCGAAGTTAGCGAAAGCGCAAGAGTGAGCATAAATATAAAGTAACTACAAGCTTTCAAGCGTGTAAAAAGTACACAAATAAACCGGATCGGTGGTTTATAGAATATGTTGCACATTTTCTTGCTTTCGCACAGTCCAAACTTTCTCCTTTTCATTTGTGTTCTGAATGTTTTCAATTTAGCATAGAAATTGCAAACCAGGATTCCAGTTGTTTACATTTTCTAAATGGCATACATTCGTGGAAGCTTGTTCAAAACAGCTCTACTGCCTGTGTAACAGCTTTAAAAAATTTGGTATGTATCTGATTTATTGCAGCCTTACTTTTATCTATAAATATAATAGGCTACCCACTATATCCGAGGAGTTAAATTTATTAATTTATTTTTTTAAATCTTTTATCATTTTACGGTTTCGGATATGGGGCAATATTGGGAAAACTCTCTCTATTTTACCCTTTTCTTCACATTAAAGAATTAAATGCCTAGTTTAAAGAATGAAACAAGAACTTACAGAGAAGTGACATGAACTACTACATACGAGTATTATTATCAGTCGTTGCAAGTTCATTGCAACAACAATTCATGCAAACAACAAAAACACCAACGTTAACCACAGCACGACTAGAATTGCCAGCAAATGTAGGTTGTTACACGTCCACAATATCCGCAAGCTAATTTTAAATAAAATGCAAATATTTGCACACCATCTCGGTGCAGTTTGTTTGCTCTTAAGTTGCTGCGGTCAACACCAAATTGGCCAACTATGGTTTTGTATGATGTTGGTTTTGATGCCTCTGCCCAGAGTCCAGTATTTGAAGCACGCAGTTTAGACCAAATGTCAATAGATAAAACATTCATTTACAAACAATTATTGGCAGTCATTACAAGAGAGTTGCTGCATTCAAACCCACACAATTATTTACTAGATACATGCTTGTTTGTCATTCAATTCAAACTTTTTTTTTTTTGTTTTGCATGTCGTTCATTGAACTACAAATAAAGATTTACTTTAGAACAGATAACATTGTATGCATATAGAATAAAAAAATTACTTTAAAAATTACAAATGCAGATTTTTGGTAAAATATGTATATTGTTAAAATTTTTGCCATTATATATGGAATACAAAATCAATCAAACATCCACGAGAGTTTTTCAGGACTCAAATTCTTTTAAGATAATTTGCGATGATTTTTGTACACTAGCTCGACCATGACTTGACAAATGTAGGTTTTAAATTGCTCAAGAATTTGAGGTTTATTCACGTGAAGGCGATCTTTTGCGTAGCTCCAACTGACATCGTCAAGTCTCGAAATAAGTCGCCCTGGGAATTGCTGTTGCAACAAAGCTCTAATTGGTGCTGTTGGGTGGCTTGTGGCCACAAATTGTTCAAACCACAGATCGTCCAGATCCATATCCTCAGTTTCGGGCAAAAAAAATTTCTGTTAACATACGGCTATAGCGCTTAGAATTGACTATAACGGTTGCTACTTGATCGTTATCAAAAAAATTCGAATCAATGACACCACCAGACCACAAATAGGGAAAAACCTATGAACTGACAAGATAAATTTATGTGCTCATGACAGAAATTTCTGCACACAGATATTTTGTGATTATCTTATATTGAGTACATGTTGAAATCTGTATTACATTACATTATGCTTTTAAGCAGTGCTGAAGTCCATAAATAATTTTATGTGCATGGTTCTAATGTAATATGGATGCAATGGCTTCTCCTTTGAATAATACTTTTGAAGAATATGGTGCCACTACGTCTCAAATGAGCAGTTTGGATGATCTTCTCCATCATTATGTTGAAAAAGTCGCACGATAAGGAATCACCTCGTTTGGTATCGAATGGAGGAGTGAGATCCTTCCCGATTTTAACTGTGCTGCTGGTTTTGAGCAGTGTCATTCTGCAAAGACGGATGAGCTTTGCAGGAATACCAAATTCAGACTTGGTGGAGACTTGGATATAGATGATTCCTTATTGGAGTGTCGAAGGCGGCTTTGTAATCGACAAAAAGATGGTGTGTGTCGATTTTTTTTCTAGGGTCTTCTCCAAGATTTGTCCTAGCGTAAATTTCTGGTCTATGGTGGATTTGCCAGGTCTGAACCCCCACTGATAAGGTCCAATCAGCTGGTTTACGATGGGCTTCAGTCTTTTACATAATACGGTCGATAGGACCTTATATACGATATTAAGAAGGCTTATCCCACAGTAGTTGGCGTAAATGGTGGGATCACCTTTCTTGTGGATTGGGCAGAGCACACTGACGTTCCAATCGTTTGGAATGAATTCTTCAGACCATATTCTGCATAGAAGCTCATGAATGCATTTAAATTGAGCTTAGCCTCCATTCTTGAAACGCTCAGCAGGTAAGCCATCGGCTTCTGCGGCTTTGTTGTTTTTAAACCGAGCTATAGCTTTCAAGACTTCACTATGGTCGGGCAGCGGAACTTCAACGCTGTCGTCCAAAATTGGGGTTTTCGGCATATCATCTCTATTGGCAGGATTGTTGTCGTCGTCGCCATTCAGAAGCCTAGAGAAGTGTTCCCTTCACATCATCGGTGTACTCTGTATATCTATCACTAGATTCCCATTTTCATCCTTGCAGGAAGAGGCCCCGGTCTTGAAACCATCCGCCAGGCGTCTTATTTTACGAAAAATTTTCAGACCTCATTTTTGTCACTATGCATCTTAATTTTCTCGTTTTCACTTTTTTCCGAGGAAAAAGCAAAGAAAAATATTCAGCTTGTAGGCATGAGTATATTAAGAATTAAATCGAGCAGGAAACCTATAAGATTCTCGAAAATAGAACCTGTTGAAAGTTCTATTGTTTTTTAGAAGCACAGGCAGTGTTAAGAAATTCTTATAATAAAATTTGACAATTCACATTAGGAAGGAAATAAAAATACACAGTTTATAAAGTTTATGAGGCTTTATTTAATATAATTGTAGGAATACCTTTATGACTTTATATACTAGAGTGTCTTTCTTAGGAGCTTGAGAACTTTAATAAATTATGCAAGACAGAAATTTTATTGGAATCAATTTATTTTTAAAATTTGATTTCCGGCATATCTCCGCCGCGGCTACGAGTTACATAGTCCATTTGATCAGTCCTTTTTTCACTACTTTTAAAAATAAATCTGGCCGTCTGGCGTCAATGGTGGCTTGAATATTGGATTATTGGAATGCTTCAAGAGTTGCTGGTTTGTCAGCATAAACCAATGACTTAACATAGGCCCATAAAAAGTAATCGAGAGGCATTAAGTCGCACGAACGAGGGGGCCAGTTAACATGACCACTTCTGGAAATAAAGTTGTTACCAAATTGATTTTGCAATAAATTGATGTTAAGCGCGCTATATGGCAAGTTGCGCCATCTTGTTGAAACGAAATATCGTCGATGTTTAGCTGGTTAATTTTTGGAAACAAAAAATCAGTCAGCATGGCTCGATACCGCTCGCTATTCATCGTGACGGAAGCTCCTTCCTTATTTCGAGAGAAATAAGGATCGATAATGCCGCCAGCGTGAAAACCGCACCAAATAGTCAATTTTAATGAATGTAATTGTGATTCGTTAATGGCTTGAGGATTGTCTTCGCTCCATATACGGCAACTTTGCTTATTGACGAAGCCATTTAACCAGAAATGAGCTTCATCACTAAACACAATAAGCCTAATCAATAAAAAGTAAGCAATTCCTTATAAGCAATTCCTTATTTATAAGCTTATAAGCTTAAGGTATTGCTTAATAAGCAATCGCTTTGACAAACAAAAAACCCTGTTTATTATCATATGAATAATAAAATATGAATCCCTTAAGGAAGAGGTCACCCTTGACTTAAAATAAATGCATAGTAAAACACACACACACAAACTCTTGTTAATTGCTAGTTGTTGCTTTTTACTGTGAATTTAAATCGTGTTCTATGTTACTGACCGGCCTAAATACTTGCTGAATACTTGCATTCTTCCTGTGAATCAAAATCGTCAACGAAAAAGCGGTAAATTAAACGAGATTTTTACTGATATGTTGAGCAATTGACAAAAGCAGTCCCAAATCACCAAATGCATTCGACTTAGGATTTCGAACATGAATCAGTCTATTACACCGACGGAATCTAGAAAACTTTATGTTTGTGGCCATGCTTTTAGCTTCAATTATTTCAGCAGTAGTTTTTAGTAATCTTATCCACAAATGCGTCTTCTTTCAAATTTTATCCATGACACAATTAAATATTTTGGACACAATCATCTGGTGAGCACCCAGCTCTTCTAATATTCCAATTTGAAATCCTGGATCAGACACTACTCGTAGAAATACTTCCATTTTTTAGAATTCAGTTAACGCCATTCCTCGGATTTCACCAGTATCCAGTGAAAATTAATTTGACAACCACTCAACGTTTTCTCGATTAAAACGATAAAGTTTCCGAAAATCTTCATTTCTACATTCTTTGCGTTCATCATAAATATGTTTGTTTCGAATATTAAAAAAAAGAGCCATTATTCACTTCTGAACGCACCAAATGCTAAATTAAAACTTACTTCAACAAATTCAAGCTAGGGGTAGAGCATCTTGAAAAAACCTAAGCAATTCCTTAACTAGCAAAAGCAATTCCTTGGTTTATTCATTAGCTTTTAAGCAATGTCTTAAAAAAATAAGAAAAAGATAAAAAAATTTCCTAGGAAAATTAGGAATTACTTAATGGAAAACGTATTGCTTGAGTTTTTATTCATGCCATATTCAAGGTATTCCTTATAAATTTCATGATGAAAAATGTTAAAGTTTTATTTATTGGAGCGAGCGAGCGAAGCTCCCATGGAACAACTTGCATGAAGAATGTTTAAAGGAGCAGAACTCTGAAATGGGTTGACCGATTTTAATATTTCTTTTTCTAAACTGTTCTACTGATCTTAACTTAGGTGCCTGCGAAGCCCAAATTTGGAAATTCTGTTTAGTTTAGAAATTTATTGAAAAAAATATTTCCATATCTTTCTTTGTTGATACATATTCGCTTAATTCAGTTTGCTGCTTGCCTGCTTCTGTATGTATACGTCGTTCGCTTCGCTCGCTCGCTTTAATAAACGAACAGCATGGAACAACAACAACAACAAAACCATTAAAGCAAATGTTGTTCGCTGCAACAGCTGTTTATTACTAACTAAAATTAATAACTGCTATGCTGAAGTTTGTAAATGGATGCAAATACATTCAAATTAAATTGTTTAATGTTTTTACTTTCATGTGTTGGTAAACACTGTAAAATAAAAGAAATTTGCAATTTTTTTTAATTTTTTATTATTTGGTGACTGGTAGGCTTATTAGCTTTCATTGCTTCCCCTAAGAATGTGCTGATTTTAACACCAACTCATCAAACCATTATCAGATTCTATCAATTCATGACTATATAACTTATGGTGTTTTCGTTTCTACCAGAAAATGTTACTTTTTCATTGCCCTCTCTTCTTTTTTCGTGTTCGATTGTTAAATAAATGCAAACGGGTGAAAAAAATCTGTGTTCGTTTCTTAAAATGTTACATTTATATAGGGCAAAAAAGGCACATTTCTTGCCCTGCGAAATTTTTTGAGGGGAGAATGTTGCCCTGAAAATCAGCTGATTGCTTTAAACGAAAATATTATGAAATGCGTCTGTTAGACAAGGTTAAATATATGCATTCATAATTTGACACTTAAATAATATTTTTAATAAAGCAAATTTTTATTTTTGGCGCACACAAATATATCAGCTGATTGAGTAAGCAGGGTAGTGTTTTGTGTTCAAAACCTGCACTTTTTGAGGGTTGAGTGCAACACTTCAAAAATGTTGCACTGTGGTAGGGCAACATTTTTTTGTAGAAACGAAAACACCAATAGATTTAAATTCAAATAATTAACAAAAAAAAAAAACAATAAATGTTATAAAATCGTCTTTAGCAGTTTTAATAAAATTAATTTTTTCGACAACATTTAGAAATAATTCTAAGCCTCCATTCCTATCCATGTTGCGATCAATATCACGATATTCTAATTTGTAGGTCCTAGGATCTAGGATATTGTGATATTGTGATTGACATGAATTGAAATATAGACTTAGAAATGTTTCTAAATATTGTCAACATTAAGTTCATTAAAACTCCACTAGACGGTTTCGTATATTCAGAAGCATCAAGAGGGAGCACTCAGCATTTGAATAGAGATGAAAGTCGAGTCTTGGTTTTTGTTCACATTGCTTTAAACAACAATTTAACACAACAATTAGCAATACTAAATTAAATAAGGAAAGTGTTCGTAATGAACCAGATAATGAGGCAAATTGGACAGAACAACAAAATTTCAGGGAATGTTCATTAGGAGTATCATTAGAAGAACTGTCTACAAATCAAATTTTTAATCAACAATCAGCGTTCATGTTTTTTTTTACACTGGACCCCCCGTAAACCGGCCCCTGACTAATTCGGCACCCCCTGTAACCCAATATTTCCATTATTATTGAATATTTTTTTGACAATCTTCGCTAATGTAGATAATGCATTATTGAACAGGTTACTTACTTGTACTTGTATTGATTGATATATATTATGATTTTATTCATAATTTTTGATTATTTTAGTATGTACATTTGTTTGTACACAATTATTTCCTAATGTAAAGTTATTATTTTTTGTAAGTTCTATAGCATTAATAGCGTCAATTTTATAATAAAAGGTAAGCTTTCTATTGTATTGTTTAATTTACTTAATTTGACACACATAATGGAGTATGATTTGTACTTCAAAGTATAACATACATAACCTTATCATTTTTTTAAGCTTTGAACCAAGGTTTTTAGGTGTAATACCTATTCAGTCAAGTCTGCTTTGGTTCGAAATGGGGTGGTAGATTAGTGTGACCGAGGGGGCAATCAATTGAATTCAATTCAATTCAAGTAATAAGGCAATCTCATCCACAAACTACGACTCCAAGTCGTAAATATTGATGAGTTTTCAATTTCAGCTGATTACTTAATGAAAGAAAATTGCAAACGCGAAAGGTCAAAGCGTAGGATCATGTCCTAGCTGGGATTCGAACCCGGGACCTCTGGGGTGGCAGTTGATCACGTTTGACGCATATTTACCGCATTTGCGTTATCAATGTTACCATTTGTCACTTTGTGGCCAAATTGTATGTAAACGGTAAACTTCCGGTACATTTTTAGACACATTTTTGAAAATTTTTAACGTGAATAATCACAAAAAGCGCTGAAATTGAAGAATACAACATTAAGAAGCTGAAAAATGTTGGCAATGCTGTGACAATCATCAATGCTTTACACACCCACGAGTGTTGTTAGACTCCTTCGACGATGCAAGAGGTTTAAGCCAAAAATTGAGACTTAAATTAATCTTTTTCTATTAGTGGGACTGTGCAATGGGCCACAGGTGAGGTTGTTGAAATTTTCTATAACAATTGCGAAAGTGGCCGATTTATAGAAGAATTTCCTTTGTGCATTATGATCAAGTTTCCCAATTATTCTGGACCAAAATACAACAATTTAAATGTTCTACTTATTTATTCCGCAGTGGTATCATTCAAAAAAGGATCAACCAATTTTACTCGCAAGAAATTTTCACTTTAACTTGCGTATGCCATTAATATTAAAAATTGCAAAGATTAATTCTCAATCAAGCAGTTTTCGATATAAGAGAAAGGGAATTTAGGTTATATTCCTTATGATAGGCTATTCCTTATGATAAGAAAATAAATAAAAAGAAAGGATTGGTTCAAAAACGCCAAGAATACAATAAAATATTGTATTTCAACTAAAATATATTAACATTTTTTTGTAATTGAATGTTTGAGATCTGGTAATTTTATTGACAAAAAGTAGAATCCCCATTTAATTGAAATAACAAAACCTATTTAATATCTTTGCTTATATAGTTTTTAGGAAAATCTATCGGAGCTAGCAACTCAACTAAATTGCCTCCACAACGTACCAATTTATGTGGCTAGCTAAGCGACTGCTACGACCTAGTTAGACTCAATGAACTTTATGAACTGCGCGAACAGATTTATTATTTATTTTTTTTTTTCAAAGTAAATTTCCACAATTTAGAAGCGTTGTTCTGGCGTTAAACGATTTATGATGAATTGCCAAACTTTACTGAACAGAAATGTAAAAAAAGTTTGTCAACTGTTAAACCATAGACAACAACCATCGAAACTTCTCATGCACCTTAAAAAACACGTTATATTTATACTTTACAGTATACATAAAAAACCATAACAGTTTGAGAAACTAATATTGCGGATACCTCTTTTATAGGAAGTCTTACAACTAACTCAACATTACAATTTTTCACTGCTTGATATAAATAACGCTGCCTCGTAAACTTTTAAAAGCACTGGTAGATAATGTCCACAAAACTTTCGCAGTGCTCGTGTCTAAGATACATATTATGGCAAAGTTCATGCCGCGAGCTTTCATGTAGCACAAATATATTTTATAACAGAACCAAGTGTGGTGAGTTTAATTTTCTATTTTTAGTGTACACCATGTTTATTCTTGATAGTACGAAGCAAAAACTAAAAAGTTCTTCCTAATTCAGGTATGGACAATTCTCTAAAAATACTTAAATAACTAATTAAAATAACTTTTAACCGACTTTTCGCTTTTTTAAAAAAAGGCAAAGCTTTTATTAGTAAAACAATGCCTTTCGACTACAACCAAAATATTTTATACTAGCCTTTTCCCGGCGCGCGTTGCTGCACCCAGCAACTATATGGGAACATAATAGGTATATTCAAAAATTTTCTTGGAGTCATAGCTTAACACCACTGTCATTTTCCACTGCCCGTTACAGTTTCTGAGTGCAACTATCCACTCAAGAGACCAGCGCGGTGAGTTGTAGAATCTCACCTCTCTCTCTCAACAAAGAGCTTAAGCTATTGTTTGCTGTTATTTCGTGCTGTTTATGAATACAATGGCAGCATGGATTAAAATACATGAATTTTTAAATAATTAAATAAAAAGATTTACCAAAAACGTAGTACCCAGTAGCAGGGTCGCTTATTATAGCAATTGAATAGTGAAAAAATTATTAAAATCGGGTCAGCATTTACCCCCTTGATTGAACGATGAAAATTCGAGAGAACCCTTTTATATAATTGTATAGATATTAACCCTTTAACCACTAAGACCGTCTACAGAAGGTCATCACAAAAATGCCATTCTATTCAAACTCAAATTTTTTGCGCGCTAACCGCCTAACACGTTTTTCATCAGTGTGAATCCCCTACCAAACGGTTTCAATTTGAACGCGCTAAGTTGAATAGTTTGACAGATACAGCCATTTCTGTAAAGATTTTTGTGAAAACAGAAGTGGAAATTATTTGTGATTTAATTGCAAATTAAAATTTTAAAAAACATACTTTCCAGCGACTCAATTGATTCGGGAATTTTTTCGGTAAGTTGTTTGATGTTTTATTGTGATAATTTGTTACTAGTTTGATTTGTGAAGAAATATTTTTGTTGGAATTAAGTTTTTAGTGAAGACCGTCTGTAGAAGGTCTTAGTGGCTTAAGTGAAAAACATTCCACCAATGTAATTTTATCTCAGTGTTATTTTGTTGGTCTTTTGTTCATTTTTTTACCAGAATCAAACGAGTTAATGTTAAAATAGTCAAATAAATATCTTTAAATACATGTAGTTTGTACAGTTGTTGTTGGTTTTAGAAAATGTCACGAAAAAGCACAAGAAAATTTTTCTGCAATGACTGATAAAGAAACTGAAGATTTAATGAATTCAACTGAATCAGATGATGATTTCGAAGACTCGAATATCCAGATTATCGATGTGATGAGCTCGAACCTGAAGGAAAAGTAGTGATAACCAATAGTTTGCATATAATGGATTTGTGGTGTCTGCATATCACATACACACGACACACATACATAAGTCACAAAATAAAATACTTAACTTTTAAAAATTTGAATTTAAAATATTTTTTTGTTGATGTCAATTTTTATATATCAAAATAAAAATTATTAAAAAAAATATATCAAAACTGAAACATGTAAAAAATTTGTTAATAAAAAATATAAGTTTAATAAAAAACGTTGCTTGAAGTTGTTTGATATAAAAATAAAGGCGCACACCAACAGCACCAAAACTGGCGATCCTGCCTACCACCGGACAATGAATACTTAATGCAGCAGGCAAACAAAACTAATAAACAAACGGACAAATTCTGCAAGCAGTCATAATCAGTGCTCAAGCATCGCCAACAGCTCTACTGCCTCACGCACCTCTTCGTCATAAACATCGTCAATATCGTTGCTGCACACTCATAGTCATCTCTACCTACCATTGTGATAACATCATCGACCAGCGCAACATTTCCAGTTAACAATACACCTACTTCAAGTGCTCCCGTAGCTCCACGTACAGTGCACAGTTCAGTGCCGCAACAACAACGATCAAAACCCTACACCTGCCGGTAAGGTGACGCAGGCAATAGCAACCTTAGTAACAACAACAACTGAAAGGTAACAACAGCAGCAGCAACATTAAGAACGACAACAACAGCAGAATTAACAACAACAAAGGAGAAATAACAACAGCAGCAGCAGAATTAACAACAATAACAACAAAAACCACAGCAACAACATCAAGAATAACAACAAGAGCAACAACAACAACAGGAACAAACGGTAATATACACCACACTACACACTTAGCTTCTTACACGGTTGGCAAACGATCGGGTCGGAAGAAACCGATCGTTTTACTCCGTAGGCACTACACCACACCTAGGTACACTTATAGGAACACTTAAATTATATAATTACTTTACTATTACCTTAACATTTATACAACAATGAGTATTAGGCACACACCCCCTCATCCCACTCACCCTCTCTCACAACCAACTAACCCCACTCACCCCTTCTCACTCCCACCTCACCCCACTCACCCCCTCTCACTCTCACCTCAACCCTCTCAACACGGACATGGGCTAATAGATTTAGAGTCCGATCTGATCAACCCATTCGAAAGGTCCGAACGTACGTAAATTTACGCGACATCGGTAAAACTACCCCAGTTTTGGACTAGTTGTCCAGAGGCGTGGTTTATACATGCTGAAATCCAATTTCAGTCTAGATCCATTACGATGGATAAAACAAAATACGAATACCTGATTACAGCTCTCCCGCAAGAAGTAATCATGACGGTACTCGATTTTATTCAGAAACCTTCTTCAAGCAATCTTTACGAAAACTTGAAGAAAATACTGATTGAACGTCACTCTCTCAGCGAAAATAAACGTATTGACAAAATACTAGCTGACACAGAAATGGGAGATAAGAAACCTTCCCAATACTACAGGTCACTATTGCTATTGGCTGGTTCCGCGGTGGAACCAGACTTTCTCCAAAAGCTATGGCTCAGGAAACTTCCGAAAACACTTAACATAGCTTTAACCGGGTCAGGCCATACAGAGCTAGAGGATCTTCTGAAAATGGCCGACAAGCTTTGGGAAGTCATAAGTGAGAATGAAGTTTCAATTTTACAAACAAGCCATGGTTCAAATACTAACGAACTAGCGAGTATGGTACAAAAGCTAGCGGTATCTACGACGAACATGTTAACCGCTTTTAACAAATTGTCACTAGAAGTTGAGGCCCTTAAATCACAAAACAATTTCAGATCACGGTCACCAGCGAGACATAGGTCAAACTCAAGACAGACATCACGCACACGTAGACCAAACTGGTTATGCCGATACCACTACAAGTTCGGTAGAGAAGCACGTAGATGCGAACAACCGTGTGCATATGCGCAAAACGACAACACAACACAACACAACTCAACACAATATAACACAACAAACTAAACGACTCCATTGTCGCGACGACTGACAATGGACCTGTCACACTGACACGTCGTCTCTTTATTTACGACCCGACGAATAAATTGAACTTTTTAGTAGACAGCGGAGCAGAAGTTTCAGTACTCCCTTCCTCCAAATTCAAAATTTCAAAACAGAAATCTGATCTCACTTTAACAGCGGCCAATGGCACTTCTATTTCGACTTTCGGAAAAAAACTACTTACACTTGACTTAAAATTACGACGTGAATTACCTTTTACTTTCATCATTGCTGACATTTCCAGGCCAATTTTAGGTGCAGACTTTTTAACTAAATACGGACTACTAATAGATCTAAAACGTAAACGACTCATCGACCCATTAACAAACTTATCAGTCAAAGCTATCTCAGCATTTACTGAAACCACGTTAACAAAATTATTTTCAGTCGACAACAAATACACAGAACTACTAAAAAGATTTCCATCACTAATAACAGAACCCGACTACACTGCACCTGTCAAACACCAAACAGTACATCACATTTTCACTGAAGGACAGTTACCATTTACAAAACCGCGACGTCTAGACTTGCCAAAATTGAAAATAGCTAAACATGAATTCGACTTTTTAGTTAAATCTGGCATTTGTAGACCGTCGAACTCAAAAACATCTTCTCCACTTCACCTAGTACCTAAACGCGAACCGAACGACTGGAGACCATGCGGAGACTACAGAAGACTGAACACAATAACAGTACCAGACCGCTACCCGTTACCACATATACACGATTTCTCGATCAACTTACACAATACACATATCTACTCAAAACTTGATTTAGTCAGGGCCTATCACCAAATTCCCATGGCCCCTGAGGATATACACAAAACAGCAATCACTACACCTTTTGGAATGTTTGAGTTTCTCCGAATGCCTTTCGGTTTGAGAAACTCAGCTCAAACATTCCAAAGGTTCATACATGAAGTACTTCACGGACTAGACTTCATTTTCGTTTATTTAGACGACATTCTTGTGGCCAGTAACAATGAAGAACAACACTTTGAACACTTAACACAAATTTTCCAACGACTCGACAAATACGGTTTAAATATCAAACCAAATAAATGCATATTTGGAGTAGACGACATAGATTTCCTCAGTTACAACATCTCTAAACATGGTATCAGACCATCCGAAGAACGAACACGATGTATACAAGACTATCCACAACCAATAACAGTTAAACAGATGCAAAAATTTATAGGTATGACAAATTATTACCACCGGTGCATTCCAAAACTCGCACACATGTTAGGTCCCATTTATGACATGGTGACAAGCGCATCAAAGACCAAAGAAAAACACTTACAATGGACAGACACAACATTACATGCATTTACAACAATAAAAGATAGTTTTGCTAAGCAAACACTAATTAATCATATTAATAGTAAAGCAAAACTTTCAGTTGCTGTAGATGCATCTAACACCGCAGTTGGCGGAGTCTTACAACAAGAACACAATGGAATACTTCAACCTTTAGCATTCTTTTCTAAGAAATTAACACAAACAGAAACAAAATACAGTACATTCGACCGCGAATTACTAGCAATCTATCTAACAATCAAACATTTCAGGCATCATTTAGAAGGCAATACATTTACAGTTTACACGGATCACAAACCATTAACAAATGCACTCCACTCAAAAACAGAACGCAGTCCTAGACAAACACGACACCTTGAATAAATTGCACAATTTACTAACACGATAATACACATCAAAGGTACAGACAACATAGTAGCCGATGCGTTATCGAGATGCGAAGTCGGAGAATTAAAAACACCCGATATCGACCTGAAACATTTACACAAAGAACAAAAAAATGATTCAGAATTAAAGAATATCACAGACAACAAAATATACAAATTTGAACTCATTGACATTCCATTTTTAAACATTAGTATCTGGTGCGAAAATTCCACAGACAATATACGGCCATACATTCCACAGACCTTACGTAAAAAGATATTCGAACAGCTACACAACATCTCACATCCCGGAACAAGAGCTTCCAGACGTCTTATTACACAACGTTACTTCTGGCCCAGTATGAATACACACATTAATAAATGGTCACAAGAATGCATGAACTGTCAGAAAGCAAAGGTACAACGACACACCAAAACACAACCTCAGAAAATACACATTCCACACGGTCGTTTTGAACACGTACACATCGATTTAGTTGGTCCACTACCAATATCGAATGGTTACAGATACCTATTAACCACCATCGATAGAAATACACGTTGGCCTGAGGTTTACCCACTAAAAAACACAGAGACTAAAACAATTATAGAGACTTTCAATAGAGAATTCATTTCACGCTTTGGTGTTCCGCGCGAAATTACTACAGATCGCGGTCCTCAATTCACTTCCAACACGTTTAAGCAATTTATTAAGAGCATAGGTAGCCATCATATAATGACCTCCCCATACCATCCACAAGCCAATGGAATTTTGGAACGCTTTCACAGGCAATTAAAAGCCTCACTCATGACAAGTAACAACCAGAAGAACTGGTATTCAGAAATTCCCCTAGTTTTGTTAGGTCTAAGATCCACGGTTAAGGAATATGTCAAAACATCTCCTGCCGAAATGGTTTTTGGACAGAGTCTAACACTGCCGCGGCAGTTAGTAGTACATAGTGATCCAACGGGCAGCTCATCAGAAATTTTGTCAGCGCTTAAAGAGAAGACTAAAAACATTCAGTCAGATAGCAAGTTTCATATAAGATCGAATCAAGAGTACATACCCCAGGCGTTAAAGAGTTGTAAATTCGTATTCATTCGTAACGATTCCATCAGACACACGCTTCAAAATCCGTACGAGGGCCCTTTCGAAGTGGTAGACAGAACACCAAAATATTTCACAATATTAAAAGGAAACACTACTATAACAATTAACATAGACAGACTTAAACCAGCATTCTTAGATTCAGAAACTACACAGACACTCTCTTCCACACACAAGCCAAAAAAGAAAGTACACTTTAATTTACTAGCGAACACAACAAAAACCTATGGGGGGGAATAATGTGGTGTCTGCATATCACATACACACGACACACATACATAAGTCACAAAATAAAATACTTAACTTTTAAAAATTTGAATTTAAAATATTTTTTTGTTGATGTCAATTTTTATATATCAAAATAAAAATTATTAAAAAAAATATATCAAAACTGAAACATGTAAAAAATTTGTTAATAAAAAATATAAGTTTAATAAAAAACGTTGCTTGAAGTTGTTTGATATAAAAATAAAGGCGCACACCAACAGCACCAAAGATTCATCAACGTTTATGAATACAGTAAACATAATTGATGCTCCACAACAAATGTCAAATATTGCTACAAATGAACGCAATAACGGTATACCACTCAATGAAATTGAAATTGGATTATACGTGATTTCTGCTACAGTGGGGCTTTTAGTTCTCATAAAAACGTGTGGCGCATGCTATAGGGAATATTAAGGAGTTAAGAAAACCTTGGTTAACCTTCGTATACTCGCGCATTGGTCTCTCAGACCGACGATTTACGTTTGACTTATTATTTTCATAACAAATGACGTTAAAAGACTGTTATTACCCAATATTATGTAATTAACTAATAATGATATGTTATTAAAAACATGCTAAATTGGACCTAGGAATCTCGGTCTCACAGATCGTACGCGGATATACGAATTACACTATTTGACGCGAGTATACGAAGGTTAAGAAAGCATCTCTCCATCACCACCCACAAATTATACGTGAGTATAACGCGCACATGGGTGATGTTAATCTAATGGACTCTTATATGGGTCGCAATGGACTTCAAATGAAAACACAAGATATGGCAACAAGGATTTTTTACCATCTTCTGGACATGGCTACAACCAATGCCTTCATTTTGTATCGAAGACTCAACGCTGAAAAAAATCAAACTACTGATAGTGATGGAAAGATAGAAGACATGACAATGTATAATTTCCACTTGAGCATTGCAAAAGAACTCTGTGCTTCTATCGATAGACGATCTGTTGGTCGTCCATCACCAGCCGAACAGCCAACCACCAGCAATGATGTTGAAAAAAAAGCAGCTCACTCTGTGGCAAGTGTGAGATTCGATGGAATAAATAATTTTCCTAAATGGGGATCGAAGAAATCCTGTAAACTGTGTAAGAATTCTGATACGCACACTTTTTGTCCCAAATGCAACATCCATTTATGTTTTTCCAAAGCAAAAAACTGTTTTAAAAAATATCACCTAGACGTTTGATACGTTTAACTATTTATATACATATGTATATATATATATAGATTAGTATTTGAATATTTATGTATAATGAATATGTATATTATATTTATTATATCTATACTATTATATAAAAGAAGACTCACGTATGTTCGGCTGCGAAAAGCTTGAGAATGGCAGGCGCTGTTTCAAAAATTCTTTTTCTCTAGGATAGCTATGGTGCCCAGTTGGGACATGGGATATATAAATTTAATAGCCATTGTTTAAATAATTAATTAAAATCCAAAGAGAATAACCATACAATTTCTTTATTCTTATTCTCAGAGAGAAAAAATTTTCTCATTAAAGCTCTGTGCATCTCAAAAAAAGGTTGTGCCCAAAGCTAATAAGGAAGAACATATGTATATGTAATACTTCTGTATTCCAACTCTGAAATCGAAGAGAGACAGAAACATTAGATGTTGCTGTTTGTGTTAGTATATTTGAATATATGAAAATTACTACACAAAAAATAAAAAGTCAACCCGTCACAGGGGCGGTTGTTATGAAAACGTTTTCCCCAAACATATAAGAAAACAAATCATATTTGTTTTTCCTAAATCACAGGTACGCACCATTATAAAACAATTATAAGAACGCCTGAAATATGATTAAATTTAAGCAAACAAAATTTTAATCAAAAAATTCAAACAACAAAAATTTCAAATAAAAATTATTGACCTCTATATATTTTCTCGCTCATATAACAATATATCAGCACTCTAATGTTGACGAATATATGAGATAGAACAATATGTCAAAATCGCTGTGAGACAAAAGCTCTATTTTCAAACTCTTTTTGAGCAACATATATAAAAGTCAACAACCCAGCGGGAAAATGAGAATTGATTCAAAAAAAAAAATCGTAAATGGAATAGATTCTTACATTTTAGAACGTATTCCAAAGAATATATAAATTAAAGCAAAACATATGAATTGGAATATATCAATCAAAAGTTTATATCAACCAATATATCAACGAATATATCAACCAAACAAATTTTGGCATAAGTGAGAAAAGCAACAGTCTGTTTTGATTTGTTTTCTCATTTCCGAAAATGAATACTTTTTATTTAAAAGAATGCATTTAAAAAGTGAATAAAAGAATCGATTTCTGTAGCTATTCATATGGAAGCGAGAAAAGATTGTACTACTTTTTGTAGGACGTCAGCGTCTCACCGGCAAAATGAAAATAGATTCTAGAAACAAAAATCGTAAATAGAATGAATTCTATTGCTAACATTTTAGAATGCATTCCAAAGAATATATACATTTATAGCAAAACCTATGAATTGGAATCTATCAAGCAAAAGTTTACTGATTCGATTTTATTCCAGCCATAGTCGATTACGACCCATATAATTATTTCTAATATATAAAATGTTTTTAGATTCCTTGCTTGCTTTTTTGATAAGTGAAAAACGAACTGATTCTAAAACAAATTCTGGTATAAGTGAGAAAAGCATCAGTCTGTTTTGATTTGTTTTCTTATTTCCGAAAGTTAATACATTTTATTTAAAATAATCATATATGTAATACTTCTATATTGGCAGTACACTGTACTGTGAATGTACCTGAAATTGTGGCGTCCGTGGTGTAGTTGGTTAAAAGTCCGTGGCCTCTATGTCAACGAACCTGGAGACCCGGGTTCTAATCCTAGCAGTGACAAAAAATTATTTGAATTAAAATGATTTTTCTGTACGGCCGCCACCTCTCTGCAGACAATGGCAAACCTCAGAGAGTAATCAAAATGCCATGTAAAGCTAATTGAGAATAAGAACATTCCGTTCATCACCGTTCGGAGTCGGCGTTAAACATGTAGGTCCGTTTCTCGGTCAATTGTGTACAAACTTAATAACACGCACAACACAATTGATCATAAGAAGCTAGGTCAAAGTCCTTTCAATGGCTACAATGACCAGTTATTTCTTTATTTTTGGTTTTTTTTTATGTACTCGAAATTTAATTTTATAACAAAAAAACTCAGGAGCGGTGCTTTCATTGTCAAAAATTTCATTTAAAATTTCTGTTGTTTCAATTTTTATGATTTAATTTTGTTTGCTTGAATTTTTTCTTTTTAAATTTTTATCATATTTCACGCGTTGGTCTTATAATTGTTTTATAATGGTGTGTACCTATGATTTATGCAAAACAAATATGTATGCTTTGTTTTGTTTTATGTTTGGGTAGACATTTTTCTTAACAAGCGCCCCGTTGACGTATAGTAGTAGTATATTCAAATATACTAATACAAACAATAAAATCTTATGTAGGCTATCTCTCTTTGATTTCGTAGTTAAAACTCATTAAAAATTTAGTTTGCTGCCAATATTGAAGTATTACATACATGGTTTAATAAATAAGGTTGTCGCATGGGTGAGAGCGAGTTCCAATAAATGTCTAATCGAAGATGACAACTCATACAAAATCTGAATGCGTAAATTGATAACATGCAAAGCCGATGAAGTTGTTGTTGTAGCTTTTCATTGATTTTGACAATTATGTGTACTGAGAAGAGAGTACGATCAGCCACGAGACAACCTAATTTATTCAACCATGATTACATACATGAAAAGAGTCTATTTAAAAAGTGAAAAAAAAACGATTCTGTAGCGATTCCACTTGAAGCGAGAAAATAATGTGCTATTCTTTGTAGGACATCAGCATGTTAAAAATAATCAATTCTAGAATCTATACTGGAGAAGAGAATTGATTCTTTTTTTATATAAAATTGCATTTTTTTCCCGATGGGGTGTTAAAAATAATCAATTCTAGAATCTATATTGGAGAAGAGAATTGATTCTTTTTTCCCGGTGGGAAGGTCCACAAAAAAGAAAAAAAAGACAGCAACATGTATTGAGTGCGGTACCAATGCTGCCACCTTTTTGAATGTAAAAATACTGCCACTTTTATAAAAGCATCGACAAAAATTCCGTGTCGATGTTTTGTTGAAATGTTTTGATAAAATTTATCAGCTTAACCGAAAGATATATTTTATTTTAAAATAACAATTCTCTAAGGCCGTCATATATTTTTCTTACCGCTGAGCTGATATTTTTACGTATAAACGAGATTTTTATATATAGGGTATTTACAGATCCCTTCTAAAGTTGATATATAGTAACTTTAAAACGATACTTCAATCAAATTGTGAGAACCCCTACACGTAGTTCATTCTAAAATTGACACGCCTTTTGAAAAGAGAAGCTTTCTTTAATTTATTGATTTTTCAATAAAATAAAATTAACAAGAGGAGCTTTCTTTGATTTATTGATTTTTCAATAAAATAAAAATACCTTTCAGAAATGCCAGTTTGCTACGAAAAACAAACATGTTGGAAAGCAAGGCAATTTTACCAGTTTGTGTTATCTCTTTTTTACATGCAAAATAAAATCAAAAATAGTTACCACATTGCAAAATGTTTTAGAGTTAACAGACGGCGTAGTTAACACACCAGATAAAAAAAAACTGTGAGTACCCCAATAGTCACAGCGCTAGGAAAAGTGAACCAATGCATGAAAAAAAATTATCAGGAAGATACAGAAAGTTTATTACTTCAGTCATTTTTTTTACATTAGTTAGCTGGTTACTTTATTCGGATGGAACTACTAAGTCGCTCCAACACAAATATACAATTTTACCGAAATTCAAACGGCTGTATTCATAAAAAATATGAGCCTCTTACAAAGCCTTCATAAGAAAAAAATCGAAAAAAAATTTAAAAACATTTTTCATGTTGAACGTTTCAACAGCTTTCAAAAGCTTTTTTAAATGCTTGATAAATAAGAGAATTTTAAAAATGGTTGAAACCTTCAATAAAGCCTCGATAAAGCATTTTAAAAATTTGTTTGTTCTCATCTAAGCACAAAAAATATTGTCAAAACGTATCAAATTATTTCAAAATGTATCAAAAACAAACAAAATGTCAAAAAGTGTTTGAAAATGTTTGTTTATAAATTAGAGGATTTTTAAATATGGTTGAAATTTAATTTTTTTTTTTAAGGTTTATAACACACCTCTCATAAAGCACACCTAAATAAAAACAAGAAAATTTGTCAAAGATTTCAAAATATTTATAAAAAAAAAAAATAATAATATGACAATTATTTCAGTGCAGATGGCTTAGAAAAACTATTGATTTTTAAATATCAAAATCTTGACGAAATTGCGACTAATAAATAACAAGTCACTGAATTTATCTAATACACAAACCATTATTTCCACTCTTCCCACTTCAATATGAATACGGCTGTTAAATTTTAAGATTTAAAGTTTTTAATGATATTTAATATTTTTATCGCCGGCGAAGCAGCGGGTATTTGCTAGTTATATATATAACTAGTCTTTTCCCGGCGCGCGTTGCTGCACCCTGCAACTATATGGGAACATAATAGGTGTATTCAAAACTTTTCTTAGACTCATAGTTTGACACCACTGTTATTTTCCATTGCCCGTTACAGTTTCCCAGTAGAAGGAGATCACCAAATAGTAACTCCATTTTGAGTTTGTATGTAAGTATTGCTACTTTTACTTTCAAAGCTATTCCAGAATACAAATTTTAACTGTATGGGCGGAGCCACACCCTCTTATATAATACCCATCCCAGTTTTCTAGTAGATGGACTTTACCCAGTTTTAGTACAGTTGCCGACAGTGAGCATACAAACTAAATTATCAAAATGTAGCCGAATCGACGAAAACCGAAGGAAATATAGCATTTTTATTGATTTGTGGGCGGTAAAAGAGGGTGTGACAGATATTTAAACCATCTCGTACTTGAAAAAAATGTACTGCCAAAATTTTAGCTCTATCAGCTCAGTAATTTTGAAGTTTCCAGCCATCACACAGACAGCGTTTTGCTTTTTGTATATATATAGATTATTGGCTACAACTTTTGATTGGTAACAGATACTAAGATAATTTTTTCTAATAAATTAATTTTTTAGCTTGTATATTTTTTCAAAAATATAAAAACACAATATTGGAAAAAAAAATTTTGTTCGAAAAAATCAAGGGGTAGGAGGGTCCTGCTTTTTGAATCACAAAAATGGTTTTTAATTTTTGCGTAAAATTAAAATAACTTTTGCTTTTAAATGTTAAAGCTTTTAAATAGAGTTGGAAATTTGCGAATTTGAATTTAAATTATTTTTACAACAAAAACAAATTTTGAGCCTTTTCGTGAGGAAAAATCAAAAATTTCAGACCTTTTTTAAAAAAAAATATTTGAAATATACATACTCAACTAACGGTATTTTTGCAATAAGGTTTTCATAGTATTTTGATGAAGCTTTAAGACAAAAAAAAAATTTAACATAATATATAAAAAAGCAGCGGAGATATTTGAATCGAAAGTCACAAAATTAAATTTCTGATTGTTTTTTTCTCATTTTTGAGCAACGATGTTGTATTAAATATATCGTTGTAGTAAAATTTTTCATAGTTTTCAAGATATGTTCTTGTTTTTGATGTGAAAATAACGGAAATTATTTTTATTTCACTAAATTTAAGAAATATTTAATATTTTGTAAATATTTGCACATGAAACCTAAGAAAACAACTAAAAATATGAGATTTTGTAAAAAATTTGTACTACAGCACCATCTGGTGTCCAAGGTGGTTCAAAGAAGATACTGCCAAAAAGCTCATCATACCTGAAAACTACTATGTATACCAATTTTCATTGTAATCGCATGAGCGGTTTGGGAGTTTTAGGTGGTTTTGCAAAAGATTTGTACTACAGCGCCCTCTGGTGTTCAAGATAGGTCAAAAAAGATTGCAGCAAAACACTCAACTTACATTAAAAGCACTGTATAATACTTTTCTTTCTAATCGCATAAGCGGTTTGTGAGTTTTAGGCAGTTTTGTAAAAAATTTGTACTACAGCGCCATCTGGTGTTCAAGGTGGATAAAAATTGATAGCCCACAAACACGCACCGTACCAAAAAACTTCTATACACAAATTTTCATGTTAATCGGATGAATAGTTTAGGAGTCTATTGCATAGTTATATATGACATTTAGTTTCAAAGCAATTCGATATCTTAAATTTGGCCTGTGTGGCCAAATTCCCCTTTGTCCAATATTCGCTCAAATATATAGTAACTACCTATTGGGCCCATAACGTCTACATATCAAGTTCCACTATCAAAACATGTAAAACTTAGGAATAATAATGGTTTCTAAAAAGTGGGCGTATATAAAATTAGACTACGCCAAGTTTTAGTATAGTTGCCCACAGTAGCCATACGAACTTATTTACCAAATTTTAGAATAATACGACCAAAAAGTCTTATATATAGCATTTTTATTGATTTGTAGGCGGTAAAGGGGGTATGGAGAAAAAGGGGTATGGAAAATTTTTACTATGCCTATATTTTTCGCGCAAATGCAAACTAAAGTGAGACTTGCCAAATTATTCCAATATTCCATTTATTTCCAATTACCCTTGCAAATATTTCCCCATATACACCATATGTGCGCACCTGTATTTTTTCACACCTGTAATTTCATCCAATGAAAGATTCAAAATTTGAACAGTAAAGTTAAAAATATAATTTTACTAGAGGACCCGGCAAACTTCGTCCCGCACTAAATTAATTTTTTTATTGAAATAATTTCGAGCAATCAGGATTCCACCCGAAATTAATTTTTTATCGAACATTCACGATCGATAACAAATGGTGCCAGTCGAATTTCAATTATTGATTGAATGAAACGCTCTAGTATCCCTTATTAACACGGAATGTAATAGGCTGCTATAACTCGAATTGAAAAGAGTGTGCTGTCATATCATTTTATTGCAAATTCTATTAGGAATTTTTTTTAGTACATTTCAATTTGAATAAAAATAGTCAGCTCAACCGTTAGTTTTGAAGTCATAAGGTTGTCTAAGGATCGATCCTCCCAATGGGCAAACAAATAATTTTTTTTTTAAGTTTTTTTTTTTATTTATTGAAATGACAGCTTTTGTGATTTTTTGAGTAAAAAGTAAATATGTTGGAGCTTTCTTCAAATAGGGTTTATTAAGTCCTTAAATTGAATTTATCAACGAAAAGAAATTGAATGAAATATATTAAAAAAACAAACGGAGTTATTTTCATCGAAAGTAAGATATACGAATTTTTGATAGTTTTTTGTTATTCTAAGGAAACGATGTTATTAGAAAAAGACGCTGTACTAAAATTTTGTGCAATTTTGAAGATATGTGAATGTTTTTGGTGTTAAAATAACAGAATTTTCTTTTAATTATTTAGAAATTCTTTATAAATATTTATTCTCTAATAAAAGTACGCTAGTAGGATAATTTGCGTTTCTTGTAAAGGAGCGAAAGAAGGGGCGTGGTCAAAACTAAGAATGACATAACCTAATCTAGGATTAAAGTAATGTGTGTGCCGAATTTGTTGGCTATTTAAAGTAGTCTAATGTGGCAATTCCCATACAAAACTACCAATTTCGATTTTTTTGATTTTTCCGCTATTCCTTCAAGTTTTTTGTAATTTTCTTTCTTTCTAAACCACATATGTATTAAGGCAAACAATACAAAAAAAGAATTATTAAAATCGGCCGAGCCGTTTCTGAGCCTTAGCAAGACTAACGCACACGCATTTGATTTTTATATATATAGATATACGAAAAATTTTAGTTTCAACCACCAAAATTTCAGTATGGTTCAAAATTAAGGCCTAAATTTTTAACCGTGTAGTCAGGCAAATGTGGATATGTGGAAACATATACTTTTCAATTTTTATTTTTTCGCTCAGAAATAAAAGTTGTACGCTCAAAAAATCATTTGTCCAGTTTTATTTTCTTTTTTTCAAAAATAAAATTCAAAACACCACACAGCTTTGCCGGCACATGCCAATTTTTATTCCCTACACCTGAACAGGGGGGCTTTAAGAGAGGGGCGGGTTAATATATATCACCGACTTTGGCAAAAGGAACATTTTTCCCTTGGAGACCTATTCTCT
>OX030949.1:132508087-132534552 GCA_943735915.1 Pherbina coryleti
GGCGGGTTAATATATATCACCGACTTTGGCAAAAGGAACATTTTTCCCTTGGAGACCTATTCTCTCTGACCACTCCTTATGGGGGCTCCCACACAAATTTGATGATTTTTTGTATATGTATTCGCTACACCTGAACAGGGGTGCTTTAAAAGAGGGCTGGAGAGGGTTAATATGTATCACCGACTTCCATTACTTTTGCAAATGTAAAATTTTTCCCTTGGGGACCTATTTCCTCCGACCACTCTTTAGGTGGGCTCCCATACAAATTTTATGTTTTTTATATTCCTATTGCCTACACATGAACAGGGAAGCTTTAAAGGAGGGCTGGAGAGGGTTAACATGTATCATAAAACTATGTGATATGTAGAATTTTGTATCAAAAACATATGTATTTTCTATTTGCTGCCTCAAAAGTAAAATAAATATATGAGAATATGACGTATGGACAAAAAACAAAGATCTTCGTGATTCCAACGAAAAAGTCAGTAGTGACATGCATCTAAGATAAATATTTTTGTTCTAAAATTAAGCTTTTAGTGAAAAATTTAATCAATTTCTTGCTTCTTGGATTCGATGATGTCATTGCTTGCAGCGACAAGCCTTAGTTTAGCCACAAAATGCAGCTAACTGTTGCATGTCGTTTTGAAGCGTTGATTATTTGTGTTTTTGTTTTAAATTCAGATTTAACCCTTTGAGCCACAACCTCACTACAGTAACATAGAGCCACATGGGGGTATGTCATCGCCCCACGTCAAAAAATCGTTGTAAAATCCCGAATTTTGGATATATAAGCTTAGAACTTTACATGGTTACTATTTTTGGTCTCGTTCAACATTTTGTATAGTTATTTTCTAATATTTTAAAAATGGCTGACTTTAGGAGAGCGGCCAAGTTACAAAGAGAAAATATTAATTATAGCGTTAGTTACAAAAAACATATTTATTCTGCCAAAAACCTGAACCCACTTTTTCAAAAAACGAAAAAAAAGAGTTTTTACCAATAACATTCAAATAAACTCGTTCAGTGTTTATTTTAAGACCTGAAAATATTTTTTTGAAGTAATTTAATAATATATTTAGAGAAAAAAGTAGTAAAATAGTCAAATTCAGTCAAACTCAAATTCAATAGTTCAGACACTAAACTTATACATTTTTACACAAAAATACATTTTTTTATTTAAATTTATTAATTTATATTCATACATTCCTTAAAACAATAAAAAAATAATTAAATTCAATAAAATGAAAATTTCAGTTACTCTAAAAATATATACTAAGCCACACGTGGGGTATATGAGAGCACCAGTCGACTTTAACCGAATGCCAATGACACACTAACGCATCCCTGACCTTCTAAATTGCTTGAGAGTAAAGCTAGTTAAGTTGTGAACACCCAGGTGGCGTAAGGAGTATGCATAAAAAGTTTTTGATTTAAAAAAAAAGGTTTTTTTAAAGCCATGGGGCCATGAAGAGCACCAGTGTGGCTCGAAGGGTTAAGAAATGTAAACTGCAGTAAATATTAGTAAAGTAAGTTAATAATTGAGTGGCGTCCGTGGCGTAGTTGGTTAAAATGCGTGGCCGCTATGTCAAAGAACTTTGGAAACCTAGGTTCGAACCCCAGCAGTGACAGAAAATTATTTGAATTAAAATAATTTTTCTGTACGGCCGCCACCTCTCTGCAGACAATGGCAAACCTCAGAGAGTAATCAAAAATGCCATGTAAAACTTCTTGAGAACGAGAACTTTCCGTTCATCGCCGTTCGGAGTCGGCGTTAAGCATGTAGGTCCGGTTCTCGGTCAATTGTGTACAAACTTAATAACACGCACAACACAATTGATCATAAGAAGCTAGGTCGAAGTCCTTTCAAGGGCTGAAATGGCCAGTTATTTATTTTTTTTTTATTTAAGTTAATAATTAAATAAAATTGTATATTTTAATTTAAGTACTAGCAAATACCCGCTGCTTCGCCGGCGATAAAAATATTAAATATCATTAAAAACTTTAAATCTTAAAATTTAACAGCCGTATTCATATTGAAGTGGGAAGAGTGGAAATAATGGTTTGTGTATTAGATAAATTCAGTGACTTGTTATTTATTAGTCGCAATTTCGTCAAGATTTTGATATTTAAAAATCAATAGTTTTTCTAAGCCATCTGCACTGAAATAATTGTCATATTATTATTTTTTTTTTTTATAAATATTTTGAAATCTTTGACAAATTTTCTTGTTTTTATTTAGGTGTGCTTTATGAGAGGTGTGTTATAAACCTTAAAAAAAAAAATTAAATTTCAACCATATTTAAAAATCCTCTAATTTATAAACAAACATTTTCAAACACTTTTTGACATTTTGTTTGTTTTTGATACATTTTGAAATAATTTGATACGTTTTGACAATATTTTTTGTGCTTAGATGAGAACAAACAAATTTTTAAAATGCTTTATCGAGGCTTTATTGAAGGTTTCAACCATTTTTAAAATTCTCTTATTTATCAAGCATTTAAAAAAGCTTTTGAAAGCTGTTGAAACGTTCAACATGAAAAATGTTTTTAATTTTTTTTCGATTTTTTTCTTATGAAGGCTTTGTAAGAGGCTCATATTTTTTATGAATACAGCCGTTTGAATTTCGGTAAAATTGTATATTTGTGCTGGAGCGACTTAGTAGTTCCATCCGAATAAAGTAACCAGCTAACTAATGTAAAAAAAATGACTGAAGTAATAAACTTTCTGTATCTTCCTGATAATTTTTTTTCATGCATTGGTTCACTTTTCCTAGCGCTGTGACTATTGGGGTACTCACAGTTTTTTTTTATCTGGTGTGTTAACTACGCCGTCTGTTAACTCTAAAACATTTTGCAATGTGGTAACTATTTTTGATTTTATTTTGCATGTAAAAAAGAGATAACACAAACTGGTAAAATTGCCTTGCTTTCCAACATGTTTGTTTTTCGTAGCAAACTGGCATTTCTGAAAGGTATTTTTATTTTATTGAAAAATCAATAAATCAAAGAAAGCTCCTCTTGTTATTTTTATTTTATTGAAAAATCAATAAATTAAAGAAAGCTTCTCTTTTCAAAAGGCGTGTCAATTTTAGAATGAACTACGTGTAGGGGTTCTCACAATTTGATTGAAGTATCGTTTTAAAGTTACTATATATCAACTTTAGAAGGGATCTGTAAATACCCTATATATAAAAATCTCGTTTATACGTAAAAATATCAGCTCAGCGGTAAGAAAAATATATGACGGCCTTAGAGAATTGTTATTTTAAAATAAAATATATCTTTCGTTTAAGCTGATAAATTTTATCAAAACATTTCAACAAAACATCGACACGGAATTTTTGTCGATGCTTTTATAAAAGTGGCAGTATTTTTACATTCAAAAAGGTGGCAGCATTGGTACCGCACTCAATACATGTTGCTGTCTTTTTTTTCTTTTTTGTGGACCTTCCCACCGGGAAAAAAGAATCAATTCTCTTCTCCAATATAGATTCTAGAATTGATTATTTTTAACACCCCATCGGGAAAAAAATGCAATTTTATATAAAAAAAGAATCAATTCTCTTCTCCAGTATAGATTCTAGAATTGATTATTTTTAACATGCTGATGTCCTACAAAGAATAGCACATTATTTTCTCGCTTCAAGTGGAATCGCTACAGAATCGTTTTTTTTTCACTTTTTAAATAGACTCTTTTCATGTATGTAATCATGGTTGAATAAATTAGGTTGTCTCGTGGCTGATCGTACTCTCTTCTCAGTACACATAATTGTCAAAATCAATGAAAAGCTACAACAACAACTTCATCGGCTTTGCATGTTATCAATTTACGCATTCAGATTTTGTATGAGTTGTCATCTTCGATTAGACATTTATTGGAACTCGCTCTCACCCATGCGACAACCTTATTTATTAAACCATGTATGTAATACTTCAATATTGGCAGCAAACTAAATTTTTAATGAGTTTTAACTACGAAATCAAAGAGAGATAGCCTACATAAGATTTTATTGTTTGTATTAGTATATTTGAATATACTACTACTATACGTCAACGGGGCGCTTGTTAAGAAAAATGTCTACCCAAACATAAAACAAAACAAAGCATACATATTTGTTTTGCATAAATCATAGGTACGCACCATTATAAAACAATTATAAGACCAACGCGTGAAATATGATAAAAATTTAAAAAGAAAAAATTCAAGCAAACAAAATTTAAATCATAAAAATTGAAACAACAGAAATTTTAAATGAAATTTTTGACAATGAAAGCACCGCTCCTGAGTTTTTTTGTTATAAAATTAAATTTCGAGTACATAAAAAAAAACCAAAAATAAAGAAATAACTGGTCATTGTAGCCATTGAAAGGACTTTGACCTAGCTTCTTATGATCAATTGTGTTGTGCGTGTTATTGAATGTTCTTATTCTCAATTAGCTTTACATGGCATTTTGATTACTCTCTGAGGTTTGCCATTGTCTGCAGAGAGGTGGCGGCCGTACAGAAAAATCATTTTAATTCAAATAATTTTTTGTCACTGCTAGGATTAGAACCCGGGTCTCCAGGTTCGTTGACATAGAGGCCACGGACTTTTAACCAACTACACCACGGACGCCACAATTTCAGGTACATTCACAGTACAGTGTACTGCCAATATAGAAGTATTACATATATGATTATTTTAAATAAAATGTATTAACTTTCGGAAATAAGAAAACAAATCAAAACAGACTGATGCTTTTCTCACTTATACCAGAATTTGTTTTAGAATCAGTTCGTTTTTCACTTATCAAAAAAGCAAGCAAGGAATCTAAAAACATTTTATATATTAGAAATAATTATATGGGTCGTAATCGACTATGGCTGGAATAAAATCGAATCAGTAAACTTTTGCTTGATAGATTCCAATTCATAGGTTTTGCTATAAATGTATATATTCTTTGGAATGCATTCTAAAATGTTAGCAATAGAATTCATTCTATTTACGATTTTTGTTTCTAGAATCTATTTTCATTTTGCCGGTGAGACGCTGACGTCCTACAAAAAGTAGTACAATCTTTTCTCGCTTCCATATGAATAGCTACAGAAATCGATTCTTTTATTCACTTTTTAAATGCATTCTTTTAAATAAAAAGTATTCATTTTCGGAAATGAGAAAACAAATCAAAACAGACTGTTGCTTTTCTCACTTATGCCAAAATTTGTTTGGTTGATATATTCGTTGATATATTGGTTGATATAAACTTTTGATTGATATATTCCAATTCATATGTTTTGCTTTAATTTATATATTCTTTGGAATACGTTCTAAAGCAAAAGAATCTATTCCATTTACGATTTTTTTTTTTTGAATCAATTCTCATTTTCCCGCTGGGTTGTTGACTTTTATATATGTTGCTCAAAAAGAGTTTGAAAATAGAGCTTTTGTCTCACAGCGATTTTGACATATTGTTCTATCTCATATATTCGTCAACATTAGAGTGCTGATATATTGTTATATGAGCGAGAAAATATATAGAGGAAATTAAATTTAAAAAAAAAAAACTCAGGAGCGGTGCTTCCAGAGTCAATAATTTTTATTTGAAATTTTTGTTGTTTGAATTTTTTGATTAAAATTTTGTTTGCTTAAATTTAATCATATTTCAGGCGTTCTTATAATTGTTTTATAATGGTGCGTACCTGTGATTTAGGAAAAACAAATATGATTTGTTTTCTTATATGTTTGGGGAAAACGTTTTCATAACAACCGCCCCTGTGACGGGTTGACTTTTTATTTTTTGTGTAGTAATTTTCATATATTCAAATATACTAACACAAACAGCAACATCTAATGTTTCTGTCTCTCTTCGATTTCAGAGTTGGAATACAGAAGTATTACATATACATATGTTCTTCCTTATTAGCTTTGGGCACAACCTTTTTTTGAGATGCACAGAGCTTTAATGAGAAAATTTTTTCTCTCTGAGAATAAGAATAAAGAAATTGTATGGTTATTCTCTTTGGATTTTAATTAATTATTTAAACAATGGCTATTAAATTTATATATCCCATGTCCCAACTGGGCACCATAGCTATCCTAGAGAAAAAGAATTTTTGAAACAGCGCCTGCCATTCTCAAGCTTTTCGCAGCCGAACATACGTGAGTCTTCTTTTATATAATAGTATAGATTAAGTGCTTACATTCGTTTATTGTTTTTGTTGTTGTACAGTAAAGCGTAAGGAACTTCGTTCTTGACGGGGGTTCCCTGACCGCACCATTTTTTTTTGTTCACTGTATAGAAATCTTTTTTTTTAGTATTTCATTTATGCTCTTGATAAAACTTCAAATCATACTCAATGGAGATAATATGAAATATTATAATTTTTTTTTTATACTGGCGTGTCAAGAAGGCAAACCACCAAAAGAAGTTAATTACTTGACACACTTTTAAAAAGTATTACTTAAGTTATTCAACGTAATGGTTGTAAAATATTTCAAACATATTTTATAGTATATCTGTTAAAATTATTGCTAATTACTCGACAAATCTATGATTTATATTTTGTTGCATTCCTTTTTCCGATTTTTTTGTCTGTAAAATATAAATACTCAAATTCACAAACCGCTTATACCATGGCTTGCTCATTGAAGTGTTGAAATAACACATTAATTTATTTTATATCATCCTGATGAAATTTAATTATATTAAATCAAACATGATGTACAACTAGGTCATGAATTATTTATCCTTCCTTTGTAGCCTAGATGTGTGAAATAATTCATGTCATTTTTTATTAAACATTTTTTTTATATTTATATGATGTATTAAATGATGTATTTAAAATAACAACCATTTTCAGAAGTATTCAGCAAACCAAGATTAAATGTCAATATTACTGTCACAATTAAATTATGACTTTTCATTTTCATTATTTCAAAAATATTTAATTTTTCATATGACTCTCTTTGTGTCTTTAATGTTCAGTGTGTGTTTGTGAAAATAAATTGGTGAAAATATATCGAATGACAAGCACAGAAACAGATCAACCGATTTGTTGCAAGGGTCAAAAGTCTTTATTAACCCTCATCCGCATTCCTTTTTTTAATACACAAAAGTATTACTGTCATCAAATTGATGACACGTAATAATTCCAAGTTTTCACTAATAAATGATACAGTAAAAAATATTTTTTTATGTTTTGATTGAATCCATCTCTATTTAAGATTTTAATCCAAAAATGAATATTGTAAAGTTTATTGTTTAATTATATGTACTCTTTATTGTTACATGAATTTGAAGATAAACTTTAAACAGTTTTGCGTATCCTGAAAATAATTGCATTAAAGAGACCACAAACAATTAACAATTTAACAACAATTGTGACGCACTGCATGTGACCGGCCATCGCTGTTCAGCAAGCAGTGTCGCACAATTGAAGCATGGCATCATAAACATTTCGAACACTGTACTTCATGCGACCAACGAATTGTTGTTCAACAGAAAGCACAGCGTCCATTCTACACACACGATACACACAAACATAGTCAAGCCACGAGCGGTACAGAGCAAGCAGAGCAGCGTTCATGCTCAAACAACAACAACAACAACTGCACTGTGAGCGGCCGACTATCGTCGTCCAACAAACAGTACAGCAGTATGTATGTATGTATGTATGCATGCACGAACGCATGTATGCTTAAACAGCGACTGCACTGTGAGCGGCCGACCATCGTCGTCCAACAAACAGTACAGCAGCATGTATGTATGTATGTATGCATGCACGAACGCATGTAAGTTAAATTCGTACTTGCCGAATTAATTAAAAAAAAAAGTTTTTTTATTCCGGTCTATGACCGTTCTTTATTATGAGTTTAAATCAACTAGCTACAATTTTGTTATTTTCCAAGTTTGATAACTTATGCTAACTTAAATAATACAAACTGCAGCGGATGTTTAGTCAGCGATCTTTTAATGTTGTTGTTGTTGTTGCTTGGTTCTCATGAAAGCGCAGTAGACGCTGCGTCAGCATTGCACACTTTGTCAGTATTCCAGAGAAATATTTTGTAGGGATCCAATTACTTTATTTAATTTTATTTTGGATATTTTACGTGTTAACTCCTCCGTCGTTAAGTTCAAACGTCCTCGTTTGACCTATGATGCGTAGTTAACCTCAAACTGATTGGTTTGAACTGATACTGCATTCGGTGTCGTGTCTATGGAATCGTCCTTAAAGCTATTTGTTATTTGGACTTTAACTGTTTTATTTTTTAGGTATTTCCTTATTATTAAGAACAGAACTGCTGCAATGATGACTGCCAATAGGCTAAAATTAGTTGTGTAACTGAGCCTATTTTTAAATTCGAGTTGATTGATATGTTGGGTGTTATTTATTTGTAGTTCGTTGATAAATTTTAATGAAAGGACTTCCTCTATTTCGTTTTGTTGGTTTTGCAATTGAAGAATGGCTGGTAAGGGTTTTCCATAGGATACTTCGTGATGCAAATAAATTTTTTCGTTAATATTAATTGTGCAGTTATGGTGGCGTATGATAAATGTGCCGTTTAAATTCGTGATTTCTCCATCAATACTGATTTTTCCGTTAAATTGATTTAGGAATATTAATCCAGGCATAATTTCTTCTACAGAGGCGACGTGCTGGTTGTTGATCACCGTGCAATTGGGTTTACGACTCTCTAATAAGTTACTAATACAAGTTGAATTATTCAGATTAACAATATTCTTACTATTACAAATAGTGAGCTCATTATATTTTTTACAATTTGTATCGACTCCAAAAATATCATTATTACAATTTAAAATGTTTTCGTATTTTATGTCATTAATTACATTTTGTTTCTTAACTGCTTTTATTAGAAGAGATTTACATGTGTCTGTTTTTACTGTTGGCAAAGTTACGATATAAAGGATTGTTTCGTTATTTGTTGCTATTTTAATATCGGAGAATTCAAGAGCTTCATCTAAATTAACATAGGGAATATCATTCCTTTCAAGTAATCTTTCTACCATTTTTATCTCTTCGTTTGCTAAGATATACGTATTGATTACATTGGCTTTTGCCCAACTTATGGAGAATTCTATATTTCTTAAGTCTTCTTTTAACATTTCCAACTTAAATTTGTAACTTAGAATTAAATCTTGTTTTATGTCTTCCTTAGATCTAATAGTTTTCATAATCAAATTAGTGACATTTTTGAGTTCATTTATTTTTTCAATGGTTAGTCTATTTATAATAATCTGTTTTTCATTATTTTCTAAAACATTGTTTATTTTGTTTTCGACTATTTTGAAATCTTCGTGGTCAGGATTTCCTGAAATCCACTTCCACATTGTGCCTATGGCATTAATTGATCTTTTTGATTTTTTATTTTTTATTTTTAACCTATAAAGGTAATTACGGATTTCTGATATTTCGTGATAGAGGAATGCGTAGGTAGGGTTATTTTTGCTAACAAATTCATTTATGTGGGCTTCTATATTATTAGCTATAGATTCGTACTGTTCAATTTCTATGGTGTGTATCAAACGGAAGGTTCCATCTTGTAATTTTGCTGTCCCAGTGTTAATTGTTACTAGTTGAGAATGCGTGTAGTCAAGTATTTGAATTTCTCCCTCTGCCGTAAGTATTCCGATGAGTAATCTGTAAATGTGAAGAATAATATTTTTCATTTTTTAATTCGATCTTTGTGTACCGTTCGTCCTGTAACCGTTATTACTGTCTTTTGTCTATTTTGAGCTACAATTTCCTTTTTGTATCTAGGAGTCAGTTTGGATCCTAATCTTGAGTTTATTTTTACATATATGGTATCGCCTTCTGAAAAATCTATTGGTGTTTTTCTTTTTTTATTATGATTTAGCATGTCTTTTTCTTGTTTGTCCTTCAATCGTTGAATATTTTCTAATCTTTTCCTTTCTTGTTCTTCGTCTGTGTCACCTAGTGTTCGTCCCATGAAAAGTTCTATAGGTTTTCTATTGGTTGTCGAGTGTATAGAGTTGTTATATTCAAATACTGCTGAGAAAAGTAGTGCTGGGAAAGAAGAATAGCGATCTTCAGCTTTTAAGCATCTTAGAATTTCGGTAAGAGTACTATGAAAACGTTCTACTTGCCCATTAATAGTACTGGAATAAGGCGGTGTTGTGAAGATTTGGATTCCGAGTTGTTCGTTCAACATATGGGTAATGGTGGCAGAATTAAACGATTTTTCGTTGTCAATTACAACGTTTTTAGGTTTTCCAAATGATAATAATATTTCTCTTAAAGGTTCCTTTACATGTTCTATTGCTTTGGATTTTACTAGTCGTGCTTGGGCGTATTTAGAGAACTTGTCTAATGCTGTTAATACTATTTTCCCTTCGGTGTTATATAAGTCAATATGTAATATCTGCCCTGGATGTTCTGGTATTGGTGTCGCTAGTATTTTCTGTACTGTGGGGTGTCGCTCATACTTATTTTCTTTGCATATTGTGCACTCCTTTAAGAGTTTCTTCATTTTCTCTGTCATTTTAGGAAAGTAAATTTTGTCAAGTAGCTTAATTTTGTTTTCCTTATAGCTTCTATGAGCTCTTCTATGTTCTTGTAATATCTTCTCTTCTTGTTCTGATTCGTTGACAATATCATCGACCTGCTTCTGTGTATAACAAATTCTATAGGAACTAAAATGTAAAGGGTAAATTGCTTGTATTCTTCCCATTATTTCTTCGCTAGTTAACAGTCCGTTAATAACGCTGGGATTCAAATAGCTTCTAAATGTTTCTATCAAATCTTCTTGTGTATATTGAGGCTTTATTATAACGTGTCTATGGTATGTTGGGAAAGGTATAGTGAAATTATAATTATCAGCTTCACCGGTTAAAATAAAAAGTTGGTTCTTGAATACGTTGATAGGGGCTTCTATTGATGGAATAAGGTTTTCAGCTGAGCTTTCGTGACTATGGATAGTGGCGGTTAAGGAATTTATTGGGACGTTTTGAGGAGGTCTAGAAAGGGCATCGGCAACTACGTTCGCTTTTCCTGGTTTGTATCTTATTTCGTAGTTATACTCTTCGAGAATAGACTTCCAACGTTTCATTTTTCCGTTATTATTTCTATTGCTCAAGGCATATGTGAGTGGCTGATGGTTCGTATAGATTTCAACTTTTGCCGAACCATACAGATAGTTTCTTAAAGCATTTAACGACCAAATTATGGCTAATAGTTCTCTCTCATTAGCTGCGTAGTGCTCTTCGGTTTTTGACAGTGTGCGGGATATAAATGTGATGGGTCTGTTTTCTTGGGACAAGACAGCTCCAAGCGCAAAATTTGAAGCGTCGGTAGTGAGTTGGAATGGCTTTTTAAAGTCTGGATATGATAGTAGCAAGTCATTGGAAGTGAGGATGTTTTTAATTTTTTCTATTGCATGGAGTGCGTCTTCATTTAGCGTAATTAAAGTTTTTTTTGAGTCTTTCTTGGACACTCGTCCATCCTCCCCTCTTAAAAGGGATGTCAGGGGTTTAGCAATTTTCGCATAATCTTTTATAAAACGTCGATAATGTCCTGACATGCCTAAGAATGAACGTAGGTCTTTAAGTGTGTTTGGTAGAGGAAATGTTTTAATAGTTTCAATTTTTTTCGGATTTGTTCTTATACCATTTGACGAAACTAAGAATCCAAGGAATTCCACTTCATTTTGGAAGAACTTGCATTTGTCTAATTGAACTTTCATATTTGATTCACTTAAGGTTTTGAAAATGTGTTGAATATGTTCTATGTGATCATTTTCCGATTTACTAAATATAATAATATCGTCGATATAGACGAAACAGAACGATCCTATGTGTTCACGCAAAATATCATCAAGGGTCCTTTGAAAGATTGCAGGTGCATTCTTTAGACCAAAGGGGAGCCTTGTAAACTCGAATTTTCCATTGGTAATGGAAAAAGCAGTTTTTTCTATGTCTGTTTCCTTTAGTGGTATCTGATGGAAACCACTTTTGAGGTCAAGTACCGAAAAATATTTGCATTTCCCTAATTGCGCTAGGACGTCATTTATTTCGGGGATCGGGTAACGGTCAGGAATGGTGATTTGGTTAAGTTTACGATAATCTACTACTAATCTATGTTGCTTATTGCCATTTGAGTCAGGTTTTTTTGGTACAATCCACACAGGGGCATTGTACGGGGATCGGGATGGTCTTATTATACCATCTCTTAAAAGGATTTGTATTTGTTTTTGAACTTCATCCCTTAGAGAAACGGGATATGGATAGCTTCGTGTATAAACAGGAGAATCTGAAGTAGTCCTGATTTCACCTTTGACTCTACTTGTGTAGGTTAATTTTTCATTGGGCTCTGCAAAAAGATTTTTGTATTTCTCAACAAGTAATTCGCATGCTTTTTTCTGTTTATCTGTCATTTGTTCATTTTTTATGTCTATTGTATGGACTGCTTTTGATTGACATTGTCTGATTAATATTTTTTTACCATTGAATATTTGCATGTAATTATGTTTTGTATGAATAACAGCGGATAATTGCTTAAGGCTGTCATTTCCCAAAATGGCATCAAATGATTTTAAGGTGGGAAGTAAATAGAACTTAATTTCGAGTTGTGGTATATTGAAAAGATTTACGCGAGTGAAATGTGTTATTTTAATGTTACCCGCTATGGAAGTTGCAAAGAAAGGTTCCTTATTGGCAAACGCTTTAGGTACGACGGAAGGTTTGATATAGTTCTTATTTGAACCCGTGTCAATTAGTATTTTAAGTATTCTACCTCCTACTGTCTTGACTTGAATATAAGGCAGTGAGGAGTCACTCATTCTAAAAAATGTATATCTGTTAGGTCGGAAAAAGGAACTGCGATTTCTGTTTGGGTTTCATGTGTCCCGAATTGATCTTGTTGATTCTCGTAATATTGCATGTACTCGTTAAATGTTTGTTCCAAGTCTTGTCGAGTTTCTGAAGCTTGATATTCTTGAGTTGTCTCTGTATTATTTATTTGTTCAATGGGATTGTATCGTCTTGCGTCGTCTAGTTGGAAATTATTCATGTCGTTACATAAGTTGGTATATTGGTACTGATCAGGGTACGCTTGTTCTATATTAAAATTTCTCTGAAGCTTTCTCGGTCCTGTTTGGGGCGTATTCTCGCCTGGTCGTTTACCATAGAAATCGTTTGGCTTGGGGCGATTTACATAATTTAGCGCTCTACTCTGGATACTCTGATCTACTTCCATGGCTTCTGGCCGTGGCTGTGGTTTAGCAGCGAATGGTCTCGGTGGAGGGTTTGTTGGTCTAAATAAATTGGGTTGTGCCAGAGGGGCATAGAATTGTTGGCGCTGTGGTTGCCATATATTATTTTGGAAGGGTCGAGGAGTATGTTGAATGGTTGCATTTCTTGGAAAATGTGCCAGTTGTGGGTAGAAATTTTTTGTTAAAGGAGGAATAAGCTTTCTCTGAGGTATAGGTGGTGGAATTGTAGTTTTCCTATTTCCTAATGCATAATTGGTTCTGTAGTTTTGATTTTCTAGCTTTTGGCAAAGATAGAGGGCTTGTGGTAGATCTGATGGTTCTTTTATGGCTAATAGTCTCGGGAGTTCGCCGTTCAAACCTCTTATGAACGTGTCTAGAGCTTTGTTTCTATAGGAGTCCGTTAAAGTTTTTTCAGCGTCCTTGCTTATGTTCATGCAAGAAATTTTATTTAAAATTAATGAGAAGTGTTCATAAACTGATTGATAGAATTCTTGCAAAGATCTAGTGCCTTGCACGAGATTCGCCATTTGGTACTCTAATGTACCAATGTCTCTCTTGTCTGCATAATGGGTGGTAAGACATATTTTAATCGCTTCCCAATTTAAGGGCGTATTATAGGATTCTAACACTACGTTAGCCTGTCCAATTATTTTATTCCGTATGACACTAAGTATGCCGAAATATCTTGATGATCCTCTTTTACTTTCGTATAGGCACATTATTCTTTCTACAGATTTCCTCCATGAAGTAAATTCTGAAATATCTCCTGAAAATTCCCTCAAACAACGTACGATGTCCGGTATTTTGTCACAGTCGTCAATGTTTCCAGTTGTGATTATTTCGTCAGTTAGCTGGGTAGGAATGGGATTTATAAATGAATTAATTGAGGCTGCACATTGTTGTTCGACAGCCTGCCGGATTAAGGCTTGAATTTCTGGGGTAATTTGGCCTGGTGTTATTTGAGCACCTTGACTATTAAGAACCGGTGGTCTTATAAGGTTATTTGGGTTTGACATTGTGGTTATTTTTCTTTTAGAACGTAAAAGACTACTAAATTATTATTATTTTTTTTTTTTTTTTATTATTTTAAATTTTAAATTTTAAATTTTATTATTTTGTATAAATTATTTTAGATACTTCTATAAAATGTTAAGTAAACACATTTTATTTTCTATACGAATTATTTTTTAAATCTTTTGTCCAGTTTAATTTAATTTAACCTATGCTTTTTAATCTTTTTATTTTCCTTTTATTTTTACTTAAATTCACTGTCTTATATTGCTAGGAGTGATTTTTAGATATTTCTATTTGTTTTTTTTTTTTTTTTTTTTTTTTTTTTTTTTTTTTTTTTACTGTTTTAAATTTATAATTTCTCTTAAATTTAACTTATTATTTCGTTACAATATAAAAATCATATTCTTACAAATATATTCTTGTCATCATTTCGTTGAGAATCGTTGATATTAAGTTGACGTTGGTAAATCCTTCGCTGGTCGACTGGATTTTGTCCGTTTTGCTCTCTCTTCGCTACTTCGGATCCTACGTCGCACACACTCGCGAAGTTAGCTGAAACTAACGTTTAAGCTTTTATTCTTTTTATACGTTTATGTTTTTTATCAAAACTTAACGCTTTTTGTTCTTTTAATGCCGCTAGTTCGTGTAGCACATTTAAGCAAACTTTTCACTATTTTCCGCGTTTATTTTTTAGTCCAAAACTTAACGCTTTTTGTTCTTTTAATGCCGCTAGTTCGTGTAGCACATTTAAGCAAAGCTTTTCACTATTTTCCGCGTTTACGTTTTAGTCCAAAACTTCACACTTTATAACACGTTGGGCGCCAGTTAAATTCGTACTTGCCGAATTAATTAAAAAAAAAAGTTTTTTTATTCCGGTCTATGACCGTTCTTTATTATGAGTTTAAATCAACTAGCTACAATTTTGTTATTTTCCAAGTTTGATAACTTATGCTAACTTAAATAATACAAACTGCAGCGGATGTTTAGTCAGCGATCTTTTAATGTTGTTGTTGTTGTTGCTTGGTTCTCATGAAAGCGCAGTAGACGCTGCGTCAGCATTGCACACTTTGTCAGTATTCCAGAGAAATATTTTGTAGGGATCCAATTACTTTATTTAATTTTATTTTGGATATTTTACGTGTTAACTTGTATGCTTAAACAGCGACTGCACTGTGAGCGGCCGACCATCGTCGTCCAACAAGCAGTGCAGCATCATGATTTTCTATTTATTTTTAAGAACTTACCCAGTCGCCTGTTTATTCCAAATGATGCAAATAATTGTTTGTGCTCCCTTTTTATACACGTAAATGTGTTATAATAAGATGAAGAAGAAAGTGTTATATGTGAAAGTGAAGTTAGGTACAAAACATTAGAACAAATTAGAATCTTAAGATGGTGTAAACTAATGATACCTAGATGGCGTATAAATAATACAGTGATGGTATACTACAGTGATGGCGTCTTGTTACAGTCTCCCCCTTTGACGTGTGGATCTCGTCCCGAGCGCACGACAACACTAAGATTTCTTGGGTCTCCCTCTTCTTCTTATTGGATGCACAGGAGCCGGAACTACGTCATCATTTGTACCTCTGTATATCGTTAGTGCCGATGCGTGATACGTTCCTAACGGCATGTTAAGATTTTCACGTGCTGCTACTTCATAAGCTGTTGACCCAACTTTTCGAATGATAACATAGGGACCATCCCTCTTTGGTACAAATTTTGATGTTATGCCTGCATTAGCTTGACTCAAAACGTGAGTGGTTACCATGACTTCAGTTCCAACATCAAAATCCGTTTGAGGTCGTCTATGCTGATCATGCAATGCTTTGTTTTTATCTTGTAATCGTTGTTCTGTTTCTTTAGCATTCTTAAATATGCTTGGAAGATTTTTTAAATACAATGACATTTGAGAAACGAAATTTTCTTTTTCCACAATTTCTCTGACATCATGTTCTACATCGTCTAACGCATGATACAATTATACAAGGTAGGAGTGACAGTTTATTCGTCTTATACCAAATGTCAAAAATGAAAGAGCGAATGAAGCACAAAAGAAAATAGAAAATAAAATATACAGGCAAATGACAGTCGGTGCAGGACACTGGTGAGAAAATAGCCAGTTGTCACTCCTACCTTGTATAATTGTATCATGGTCTAACGTTCGAAGCTCTCTTCCGAAAGTAAGATAGGCTGCTGAGTAACCAGTACTCTGACATATTGCAGTATTCATTGCAAAACGAATCGCAGGTAAATTATATTACCATGTACCGTGATGTTTTTGCACAAGTATTGCCAACTGAGCTTTTAAATCACGATTCTTGCGTTCAACGGGATTTGCTTCTGGGTGGTAAACGGGTGTGAATTGTTGCTGTATACCAAGACAATAAGTTACTTGCTGCATTATGGCCGAGACAAATTGAACACCATTGTCTGACTTTAAGCCACGTGGTAAACCATATCGAAGGAAAAGTTCATCAATTAGTATTTTAGCACAAGCTTCTGCTGTGGCGTCTTTCAGCGGGAAAATTTCAATCCAACGAGAGGCAATATCTTCTGCGATGAGAATCCATTGAAAACCTTCGTCAGGTTTTGGCAAAGGACCAAAGAGATCAACTGCTAGCACTTCAAATCGTTGCTTACTGCTAGTTGTTTGTAATAATCCTGCGGGTTTCATATTAACTGCTTTGAATCGTTGGCAATCGATACATGATTTGACGTATTTCCTTATCTCTGCTCGCATGCCAGGCCAATAATATCTTGAAGCGATTCTAGCTATGGTTCTTTCAACTCCATAATGGCCAGCTGTACAGTCATTATGATAAATTTTTAGAATTTCCGGGCGCTCGTGCTCTGGCACCACGTATTGTGCGTCATCGTTTTCCTCGTTGTTATAGCAGTGTAAAATACCTTCGCTGATGATGTATCCGCGGTCTATCCATCGATTAATATTTTCATCTTCGGACTCCAGTGACTTAATAATTTCCTTTAAATTTGAATCTTTAAGCTGCTCAAGTCGCATTTCGACTGTGGTTTTATGAGGAACATCTATGTGAAAAGACAGAGCATTTACTTGCATTAGTGTTTCATCATCCTGATGTGGTGACCTTGAAAGCATGTCTGCAACTGCATTCGATCTTCCTGGCGTGTATTCAATTTTGAAGTTATGCTGCTGAATCTGCAAGGCCCATCTTGCCAGACGACCGGATGGTGTTTTAACGCTGAGGAGCCACTTCAATGGCTGATGATCGGTAATCAACACTATTTCAGCGCCTTCAATATATCCCCTAAATTTTGCACAAGCCCAAATGATAGCGAGTGCTTCGCGCTCTGTTGTTGAATAATTTCTCTCTGCTTTCGATAGCAGTCGACTTGCAAACTCTATAGGGTGTTCGTCCTTTTCCTCCCCCTGGATTAAAACAGCTCCAAGGGCATATGCGCTGGCATCAGTTTTAATGATGAAAGGTGGTCCATCTTCAGCTTGCTTAAGTATTGGTGAAGATATTAGCATTTCTTTGAGTTTCTTAAAAGCGTTACGTTGAGGTTCATCCCAGATCCACACCTGATTTTTCTTGGTTAAATCTGTTAGGGGTTTCGCGGTTTCAGCATAGTGATTAATAAACCGCCTGTACCATGAGCAAGTTTGAATGAACGAAATTAACTCCTTAACATTTCTTGGCTCTTGGCGATTAGCTATCGCACTTGTCTTACCTGGATCTACGCATATACCATTTTTAGTTAGAATATGCCCAAGATACCTAACTTCCGAACAACAGAAACGACATTTTGAGTTGTTTACTCTTAAATTAAATTTATTGAGTCTTTCAAAGACAATATTTAAATCATTAACATGTTCATGAAAAGATGAGGAACATATGATGAGATCATCGAGATAGGCCAATATTTGTACTTGCGGTATAGCTGCTTTGAACCTGTCAATCAAACGCTGGAACGTTGCTGGAGCATTTCGCAATCCAAAAGGCATTCTATTAAAACGAAATAAACCAAATGGAGTAATTAAAGAAGTTTTATCAAGATCTTTTTCATCAACCTTAATTTGGTAGTAACCACTCTGAAGGTGAAGTGTTGTCATAAACTGTGTACTTTTCGCCGCATGGAGCAAATCGTCCATACGAGGCAGCGGATATCGGTCAGGTGCTGTTATAGCATTTAACTTGCGGTAGTCCACACAAACACGTACACCTCCATCCTTCTTTGGTACCATAACTACCGGTGATGACCAAGCTGATTCGCAATCTTCCAATATTCCCATATTCAACATTTTATCTATTTCTTCTTTGAGCTGCTTTGTTTTCGCGAATGATAGTCGATATGGTGGTGACATTATAGGCTCATGATGGCCTGTGTTTATTTTATGCACCGCATAGGGAGTAGGCTCTCCGATTTCACCAAAAACTACGTCATGACGTTTTAATGTGTCATCTAGCTGAGACCTTTGTACGTGGCTGAGTTGAAGACCATCATTTTGTTTTAAAATATTAAAATTAATGGAAAAAAGTTTTATAAAATTAGGCTCATCCTCATTTACTTTGCTAAAATACACGCCTTCAAAGAGATGATCAGTTTCCTTCATTTTCTCTCGATCTGGAGTGACATTATTTACTTGCAAGCAGTCTTTAAAAATCGATTGTATTGAATGTGGAGAGTAGTCACTAGTTTTGACGTAATCTGGGCCATAATTTTCAAATTCGGACACATGAGTTTCTTGACTGCAGACATTAGCGGAAGTAACCTTCTGAAATTTTGGTTGAGGAGCTTTTAACTCGGTTGGCTTGCGTTTTGGGTCTGCGACTTCGGCTTTTGTTAAAGTGCGCCTAGATTTTACGTGCGTTTGCTCTTGGTCGACAACTTGCAAACTCTCCAATAAATTTACGCCAAGAGGAATTGCTTTATGGAAGTCAAAATGCTGCGTTGGGTTCTGTTCGAAATACCAATATCTTTGGCCCATGTTTAGCACTATTCCCGCTTGCTCTAAAAAGTCTGCACCAATAAGCGTGCGATTGCCGTTCGCTTTAGGTAGAATGATGAATTGTATATTGAGGCATCTACCTCCAATTACAATTTTGCAAATCGTGGATAGGCATTGCTGAACCGTTGTGCTTCCATCAGCCAAGCTTATCTCGCATTTGACATTTTGGTACTTACAACCTTTTTTGTCCATAATTCTTTTTAATGCAGCGCCAGCTACACTAGTGCGTGCGCCAGAATCAAAGTAAGCCTGACCGGCTACGCCAAATAGCTGAACGTTAACAATTGGTATATCACGACCAATTATGTTGCTTGAGAACGCGTTGAAATTGACAAAAGCGGGGTTAGCGACTGCTTTCTTACTACATGTTGGACAGTTCGCTCGTGTGAAACCTGGAGCATTACAACCATAGCACGCAAACTTCGGTTTGCCAGATGCAATAACTGGTGCTTGTGCAACGGTTTTTGTCTCAGATTCTTGTTTTTTAAAACACTTTTCTTGAGAGTGTCCCTTCTTGCGACAGAAAGAACAGCGTACTGGACCACTTACATTTTCTTCAGTGTTCACAGGCTTGCTTCGTTCCAAAATAAATTGTTCCGCTTCTCGGGCATCTACTAAGAGTTCATCAAAATATCTGATTTTGTGACGGAGTACTCGCTCGCGAATTTGAGCATGTAACATCCCGAACAATATATCAATCTGCTCAGCTTCGGCTGGAGATTTTGACAGTTGAGCAAACAAAGCACGTTTCTTACGAATAAAAGTATCCGTTGGCTCATTTTTCTGCTGCTTACTTTCAAAAATTTCAGAATAAATGCGCCATGCCGGCTTTGGAGGTGAAAAAGATTCTCGAAGCATCCGCGTGACGTCATTAAATGTCTTGGCATTTGCTTTCACACCACGCCACCACTCGGCAGCATCTCCCTCTAGCAACATAGGCATTCCGATAACTGCATCTTCATCATTTATTTTTTCAACATTTTTAAAAGTTGTAATGGCTGAAATAAATTCCTCGACTTTAAGTGGGTTGCGTTCACCATTAAAGCGAGCCGAACAGCTACTCAATGAACCATTCTTCGCATTACTTGTAGTCATTGCTTGCATAAGACGTTCAAACTGGTCAGTTGAAAGAGTTACCATCTTTGTTTGACGTGTGATCATGGAAAATATAGAGGCGATTGCATACAAAATTGTTTTTGTGTCGTTTGGTAGGCTCAAACGTTGGGATAGATAGAAGCGATTGGATACAAAATTGTTTTTGTGACGTTTGGTTGGCTCAAACGTTGGGATAGATAGAAGCGATTGGATACAAAATTGTTTTTGTGACGTTTGGTTGGCTCAAACGTTGGGCGCCAATGTAAAGTTTATTGTTTAATTATATGTACTCTTTATTGTTACATGAATTTGAAGATAAACTTTAAACAGTTTTGCGTATCCTGAAAATAATTGCATTAAAGAGACCACAAACAATTAACAATTTAACAACAATTGTGACGCACTGCATGTGACCGGCCATCGCTGTTCAGCAAGCAGTGTCGCACAATTGAAGCATGGCATCATAAACATTTCGAACACTGTACTTCATGCGACCAACGAATTGTTGTTCAACAGAAAGCACAGCGTCCATTCTACACACACGATACACACAAACATAGTCAAGCCACGAGCGGTGCAGAGCAAGCAGAGCAGCGTTCATGCTCAAACATCAACAACAACAACTGCACTGTGAGCGGCCGACTATCGTCGTCCAACAAACAGTACAGCAGTATGTATGTATGTATGTATGCATGCACGAACGCATGTATGCTTAAACAGCGACTGCACTGTGAGCGGCCGACCATCGTCGTCCAACAAACAGTACAGCAGCATGTATGTATGTATGTATGCATGCACGAACGCATGTATGCTTAAACAGCGACTGCACTGTGAGCGGCCGACCATCGTCGTCCAACAAGCAGTGCAGCATCATGATTTTCTATTTATTTTTAAGAACTTACCCAGTCGCCTGTTTATTCCAAACGGCTATGGGCAGAGAGCGCTCTTGGAGCGCTGAGAGTAAGAATTGAGAGCAAAGCCTTATGTAGCAACACAAAACGCAACAACAAATCAAAGACAAAAAACAAACACAGAAACAACACAGAAGCTTTAAATGTAGTGGTGCCCATACCCGATTCCAAATGATGCAAATTATTGTTTGTGCTCCCTTTTTATACACGTAAATGTGTTATAATAAGATGAAGAAGAAAGTGTTATATGTGAAAGTGAAGTTAGGTACAAAACATTAGAACAAATTAGAATCTTAAGATGGTGTAAACTAATGATACCTAGATGGCGTATAAATAATACAGTGATGGTATACTACAGTGATGGCGTCTTGTTACAATATTATTTTATTTTATTATTTAAAAAACAGAAAATTAAAATTAATGCTTGTCGTTCACTCAAACACTCAACTGATAGATTAGTTAGAAGGAAAAGGCAATCAAGTGAAGCACGTGTAGGATATTCTAAGCGTGGTGAAAAGCCAAAAAAAAAACATGTAAATTCGAATCAGAGGCAAGTGTTATGCCTTTACCTCAGTCAATTCAAGGTATAAGGCAATCTCATCCACAAACTTCTCTATCATCAACTACAACTTCAGGTCGTAAATATTGATGAATTCTTTATTTCAGTTGATTAGAAATGAGGATAGAAAATTTTAGAAAGGTTTAAAGCGAAGGACCATGGCCTGGCCGGGAATCGAACACGGGTTCGATAGCAGTTGAGCACGCTACCTACTCGACTACCGAGGCCACCATTAAAAAAAGAATACATTATTTACTTTGCCAGGCAGCAAAAGAAAGAGTGGAAGAATTATTAGAACGAGCAAGTGGCAATGGTTCAGTTGAATATTGTATTTTTTTGTCTTTTTACATCAATAAAATATTTTCATCTAACACTGCTGCTTCTCTTGTTTGTTGATTGAAAAAATCATTATCTGAATCATCACTATTATAATTATCACAATCAAATTCATTTTCACTTGGTATATAATCTTCATCTTAATCACCTTCGAATAGATCACTATCATCAGTAGGATATCATCGAACCAAGAATTAGAATCCATTTTTGCAAATTTTATATTAGCACTATTCACGATCTGGAGTTAATGGTCTTGTATTCTGTATTTTTTAAAAGTTTGATATTTGTAGTAAATTTGACAGTTTTATAAAAACAAAACATAAAAATTTTCCAAATACTATAAATACTAAATTTACAATTGTGGAACCCTATTATAAATTTTGCATAGTATTTGTGTATTTGAAAAACAGCTGACTTGACGTTCTATGGCAGCACTGCATTGTGTACAAGGCAGCACTGCGAATTTAATTTGTGCTAAGAAAATTTGGCAAAATTTGTTTGCACAGTAAGTTATTTTTCTCAGAAAACTATGAAGTGCTCACAATCTGTAGCAAATTCTTTTTAATTTACTAAAAATACTCCAAAAACTCCAGACCGTGAATACCGCCATTATTTCTTAAAAAAAAATGCGTAAACCATGCAAATAACTGTGAATGCGTCTGGAAGCAAACCGGAGACTGGCCGAAGAACAAAATAATGACGAAAAAAAGAGAGGAAATGATGCAAAAAAATAAAGACACCTGTTAGAATATAGCGTCATCAATTTGATGACAAATACTTATTAAGGACATTTTTTATACAGAACATATGTGACATGTGAGCACAAATATGATACCAAAAATAAATAATTTATATACGATTTAACCATTGAGCCAAAATCTCATATCGATTCCATAAGAAATACAAAGAACATAAGCATTTCAAATCAAAAATGTCATCAATTTGATGACAAATCCGGATGAAGGTTAAGCAATATTAAAGCAGTACATTTTTCACTGTCAAGCCTTTCGATGATAAACACCGAATTGATAAATTTAAAGTATTCTTGTTTGAACTTGCTTCAATGATGGTGACAAAAATGCTGATGATGATGATGCTGATGATAGAGATAGAGATGAAAGTGATAATATTATTGGTTTTTTCTTAAGGCTTTAGTAGAATTGGATAGTACCTCATACAAATAATTATATGTGCATAAATATTTCTTTGCATTTTTGCTCCATCCGGAATAGTACAGTATTTTTATGTATGCAGTTTGTTTTTGTAATACGTTGATATTGTTTACCAAATTTTTGCATGCAGTTCGTTTTCCATTTAATCATTAAATTTTAATGTACCGTTACATGAAAAATTTGTCGGTGCATTGAATGATCAGTAGTAAAGAATCATATGTGCATAACGCATTTAATTGGTGTTTGGTTGTTTAATTGAAAGCTTCAAGTGCTCGCATTGGAAATAATTGTTGCGAAATACAAGGTAAGGTGTTTTCCTTTTAAAATCAATAAAGCTAATTTAATTTTATTATTAATATAATTATTAAGTTCCTTGCGGAACGAGCCTTTCTGAACTTGACCAGGGAATAATACTGGGAATGATTCAAAATGGAGCTGAAATAAAATAAATAGCCAAAAAGCTTAATAACAACAGGAACACAATAACAATTTTTTAAAATGTCCTAGTAGTTATGGCACAGCTAGACGGAGTGGTAGGAAAACCAACATCGACACTCGGTGTACACGAATAATTCAACATCTTGCAGTAGTGGAAGCAATGAGTAGCGGACAAATAAAAAGTCAGATGGGGCTTCACGTAACAAGAAGTAGAAAAGTTAAAATATTACATGAAAATCCTAAAGTAACACATACTTCCATGACGCGACAACTTAACCTTTTGCCTCGACATATTAACGCACGTTTGCCTGCGCTACCAATCACCAATTTTGGGATAAGGAATGGCGTAACGTTATCTTCAGTGACGAAAAAAAATTCAATTTTGATGGGCCTGATTGTTACAAGAAGTTTTGGCAGCATAGGGATCAGTTGAGACGCACCTGCCACCTGTGTGTCCATGGGGGAGGATCGGTGATGATCTGGGCTGCGTTTTGTTATGAAGGGAAGACTCCAGTGTGAACAATGAACTTTGAATTGGACAATGAACTAATACAATTTACCGGCCAACTTTATGGTGATAATTGGACTAATCAGCAGGATAATGCGCCAATACACTGTGCAAAGCATACAAAAGAGTTTTTTACAGCCAGAAATATACCATTTCTACAATGGCCAGCAATAAGTCTAGACTTAAGCCCCATCGAGGATCTCTGGGGAATCCTCTCTGGATAAGTATATAAGAATGGAAGGGAATTTGAGACAGATAGAGAGTTAAGAATAGTAATAGAGCAAGAATGGCAGAATATCAGTCCACCCCCCTTAAAATCCTTGACTGATTCTATGCCATTCCGGCCGAGCCAAGTTATTTTAAAAAAACGAAAGCATAAAAATTACTAACATGAAATTTTATTTAATGTTTTTATTATTAAGCTTGAAAATAAAGCAAAAAAAAAAGAGTTGGCTGTGCCGTGGACACACCCGTAAGTTTTGACGTGACAAAGTTTCTTGATGTTGTTGTTAATGTTGATGTTGATGTGGATGTTGATGTTGATGTTGATGTTGATATTGATGTTGATGTTGATGTTGATGTTGAAGTTGATGTTGATGTTGATGTTGATGTTGATGTTGATGTTGATGTTGATGTTGATGTTGATGTTGATGTTGATGTTGATGTTGATGTTGATGTTGGTGTTAGTGTTGGTGTTGGTGTTGGTATTGGTGTTGGTGTTGGTGTTGGTGTTGGTGTTGGTGATGGTGTTGGTGTTGATGTTGATGTTGGTGTTGGTGTTGGTGTTGGTGTTGGTGTTGGTGTTGGTGTTGGTGTTGGTGTTGGTGTTGGTGTTGGTGTTGGTGTTGGTGTTAATGTTGGTGTTGGTGTTGGTGTTGGTGTTGGTGTGGGTGTTGGTGTTGGTGTTGGAGTTGTTGTTGGATTTGGAGTTGGTGCTTTTCGTTTAGCTTTTTTTTTGCTTCCCCATTGTTTGTGCTCTAATTTCAATTAATCCAGCAAAAGTGATGCATATGCGTCACATTTGGCGGTTTCCTTAGGGTCTTTGACACGCCGTCAATTTTTTTTTATTTTTGTCATATGCCCGAAGACCTCACCTTTGTTTTCGTGCCTTAAAGTTTACCGTTGCTCCAGTAGTCACAGAGTTAAAAATCCATGCAACGTTTTTTCATGGCTGTAGCATTTTTACTGCATTATGTGATTGCATCCCTGAAATCATGACAACAAAATTTGTTTTGTAATTTAGTTTTGAAGCGTAATAACACATCCCTGCTGTCGTAAAACAAAATTTACTGTAGCACTCCTCCTGAGTGAGTAATAATTCCATGCAACGATATTACATTTCTGTTACATAAGCTGACGACATACATATTCACGACCTGACGACGCCGGAATTTTTTTTTTATTTTTGTCGTAAAGCCATGTATAAAACCTTCATTTTCCTTTTTAAACTTTTATCGTAGGTTATATACTCATTGAGTAAAAATTCAATGCAACGCCGCTGCATGAATATTGCGTTATCGATCTTTGAGCGGCTCTCTCGGCATCCCCATGATGTCGGAAATTTTTTGTCTAACTTTGTTGTGAGGGCTTCCAGTAGGCCTTTATTGGCGTATCGTATTTTTAATCCTAGCACTAATACTCAGCGAGTAATAATTCCATGTAACAAATTTTCAGTTGCGTTGCTTACGCAGCTCCCACTACGTCCCTATGCCGTATTAAATTTTTTTTTTGGTTTTTTTAATATAGTCAAAGAATTAACCTTTATGGTCATACTATTTTTTTAATCATAGCTCTTATACCCAGCGAGCAACAATTCAATGAAACGCAGATGAATTTTTAAAAAATTAATTTTTCAACTTTTTTGGAAACTAGAGCAGTATAACGTAACTTCGTCACGTCAAAACACATATACTTGAGTTGTGCACATATACATAATTACTTACTATGAAAAAATTCTTTATGTTAAATTTTTATTTAATTTCAAGGACGATTGAATAAAGTCGTTGTTATGTTATGTTACTGTTGTCATAAATTATATAACTGCAAAAGCAGAATTTTGAAAGATTTTTATTTTAGCCAGAAAATAATTTGACCAATGGTGCACATATAATTATTTGTATGAGGTATAAGAGTAGTTCTTATTTAAGTACTTCTTATTGCAGATGCGTATTTATAAATCTTTGTAAATTTGTCAGAAAAAGGTTTCGTATA